>VYXH01005684.1:339303-352215 GCA_013397275.1 Burhinus bistriatus
GGGGGCGGCCCGGCGGCGAGGGGACGCGGCCCGGCACCCTCCGTTCGCCACGGGGCCCTGCCGGGCCGGGGGGCCATGGGAAGCGGAGGGGCCTCCTGGCTGCCCGCCGGAGGAGCGGGCCGACGGGGAAGGAGGAGAGCGGCCGTGCCCAGCCCGGGGGTTGCCCTCCCCGCGGAGCCGGCCCCGCCGCCGGGACTCACCTCGGCTGTGCCATCGCCACCCTGCCGAGGCGCGGCGTGCCCGCCCGAGCCGCCTTCCCTTTGTCTCCGCTGCTGTCGGCGGTCCTTGTGCTCTGCTGCATGCCCGAACGCCCGTCCGGCCCCTCGGCGGGGACCACCGGCCATCTCCTCTGGGACATCCTCCTCGCCCATCTCCCGAAGCAGGGCCTGGCCCAACATCCGTGCGGTCCGGTGCCGTGCTTCCACTGGTGGCAGCTGCCGGAGGGAGCGTATCCACAGGATAAACGCGCTGCTACTTCTACTAGTACTGTGCTAGCTCTCAGCTCGGGGACCCTCCCAGCTGGAGGTAATATTTTAGGTTTTAACAACTCTTCATAGGTTGATTGGTTGTTTTTTGGGTTTTGTTGTTTGGTTTTTTTTTTTTTCCCCTCCACAAATTGCCTGATTTTTATTTTTAGCTCCAGTAAGACTTCAACGCTTATAGGATGGTGTGAATGTTCCAGAGCATAACTTTGCGTTTCATGAAGGAATTGTTTTACAAGCGGTGGGAAGTAGCAAGACATTTTTACTGACGATTTTCTCACTTGACATCTGTGAATGCTGCATTAACAACTGCAAGATTCATTAGGAAACTTTCAGTACCAACAACTGTTGAAACAAGTTACGACCAGTTGTGTGTACAAATGGAGTCTTCAGCATCTTAGGATGTTTGTGAAAACTAAAAAAGGGACCCCTCTTTCACAGCAGGGCGGCTTGTGAAAAATCAGACCACAGGGCTTGACTGTATTATAAACACACCACAAGTCTGGGTAGCGGAAGCTTATTCTTTGGATTGCTTGCATAGAGAACCTCGTTTTAAAGTTTCGTATATGGCATGACATTTCACTGGAGTTCACACGAACAAACTACCTTCTCAAAAGGCATTTTTTCCCCCTGAAATTAAGTGTTTGGGTGTCATATACAGATCATGAATTATGTGGTATAATCGGGTAGGTTTTCATCGTGCAATTCCATTTTTTATACATATAATAGTGGAGTCAGCAAAGGTGTTTTTTGACCCAAAACATTTCTAGACACTTACTTCTTATAAAACAAATTTTTATTGTAATATCTCTTCATTTTCATTCCCGTTCTGTTTACTTGGCCATTTAACACGCTTCTGGCTGACTTTAAAGGATGTGGTAGAACTCTAATAGTCTCCTTTGAATGTAGAGACAAGGTAGAAAAAAATACTTTTGTAGAAAACACCAGGAAGAGAAATCAGGAGTAGGTGTAGAACATAAAAATCTCTTAAAATACATCAACATAGATCCTCAAAGCAGTTTTACTTGTAGAAACCTTTAAATAGGCATCACATTCAGCTGGTGGTCACATAAAAGTCCATCTTGTTCAGCTTGAGCTGCTTGAACATTGGAAGCTGCCACAAGAAGGCTAAGTCCCAAAAATAGCTGCTGGCCTTCCACTGCTCCCAGGAAGATCTTGACCCACCTCTGGCTCTGGCTGGACAGAGTAGGTGCTCTGAAACTGTTTCCTGCTTTGCTTCCGAGGACAAAGTGCTGGCCTAGATGGCATTTTAACTTCTGCCCTCAAAGGTAAAAACTCCAACTGGTCCCAGCCTGTAGAAGGAACCTTGCAGTTTCTCCTCACTGCTGTGCAGAGGGAGAGCAGCAGTTTGGGCCTGAAAAAAAAGGCTTCTTGTGAGGCCCTGAGTAGCTAAAAGGCTGAGGACAGAAGAAGACATCTTTGTGAGCTGCATAAACATCTGACTGACCAGTTACACTCCAGAAACCCACAACGAGATACCAAGTTTATGGGAACCCTTTAATACAGTTCTTTGTCTAACACAGTAGTTGTAAATTTGCACATGGGATAAAACAAGTTGTAAAAACTACTTAGATAATTTTGTTTTGTAATTTAACCAGAATGCTTTAAACTGATTACCCTCATATGTCTTTGAGCTAGTAATCCTTTTTTTCAACATTGTCATATGCAGAACTAGTTGCAATCTATACAGTATACAGTAAAAAGCTATTTGTAAAAAGCATCTGCTGTTTTGACACTATGTCTGAAAAAAAAACCAACCAACCTTTTAAAAACGGTAGCTAAAGAGTTGAACAAGCCATAATATATCTAGCTTTTGTCCATGGCACTCAAGCATAAAGCAGAAGCTCAGAGATACATCATCTCTGAGGTAATTCAACCTGAGAGGAAGATAATTCTACTTGTATATAAGCCTAGGGGCCCAGTGGTTAACCATCCCCAATCCTTTCCTGGCATTCATTTTTCAAATCAAAATAGTCAAGAAGGCTATTAAGGTACATATTTTTCTAGCATCATGAAGTTAATATGCCCCAAGGTTAAAATAACAGATTTGGCTTGGAACAGCACAAAGACATAGGCCTGAGTTTGGAAGAGGGAAGAATCCATCAGGGTAGGAATGTGCGTGGAGCAGACTGGAAGGAGAGGATTTAATTTCATTACTGGAAATCTGGTGATTCCACATTGTTTGTGTTTTTCAGTGTTCTAAAACCAGCTGAACCTCCAAGAGACCTAAAAAGATTAGTTAAGATAGTGGATGAACTAACTAAATCATTTATCTTTTTGTTACTGCTGATAATCCCACTACGTCAGAAAAAGTATCCTCCTCATTGCCCAAGTGAAATACTACGTAGAACGCAGATGGGTTCTACAAGTGAGCCATTCATTCTCTGGGGAGAAGAAACTGTAGATGCATTTTATGGCATTTTTTCTAGTTAGCTTTGAAACCGATTTTGAGACCAAGAGCTTTTTAAAGAAGAAATGGAATTAAATTAATGTCATATGTCTCCAACTGTATATCATAAAAGTTGCATTTATTAAAAGAGACTGTTTATTGTTGCTAGCTCATGAACTGGATTTGTTAAAACTAACATAAGAAATACAGAATTATAGGACAGGGAACGGCAATGGACGTTTCACCTTTCCAGTGCCGTACATTTTTAAAAAGCATCAGCAAAAAAGTCGTTCTCTCAGTATAACAAAGATACCGATGCAGCACAGAAGAGGTAGTGACATAAATAGTGACACTGAATTGGTTTAACATTTACCAGGAGCAAGACCAAAGGAGCTCCCAGCCTTTTTCACGAAAATGTCAGGCAAAGCGGAACTGTCAGTGCTCAGGATGTCGCTCCTGGTACCGGCCAGGGCTACGGACTGTAGCAGAGTTTCTAATATAGACTGTCGGTGAGAAAAACATTTTAACGTTTGCCAGAATTTGGCACTGCCAGCAAAAAGAAGAGCCCCTTACCCTCTCTTCTCCCAGAGGCGCATCCCCGCTGCTGCTCTCGCGGTGTAACAGCCCTGGGAGGGCTGGCGGAGGCTAACCCCTGGGGACACCTGGCCCAGCACCCGGTAGCCATCCCCTGGGGACGCCACAGCACAGCCCCCACGGCCGGCAGAAAGGCCTCACCACCGCCGTGAACCCCGCCAGAAACACCCCGGCCTCCGCAGCCCCCCTCGGGCCGCTCCCTCCCCTCAGAGACTCCNCCGGCGCCGGCGGCGCGCCGGGCACGTGCGGTGTGTTGTGGCTGTCAGCGCTGCCCGCCATGGCGGCGCCGGTGCTGGAGCTGCGGCGGGTGTGCCGGCAGGCCTGGGAGCCCGTGCTGGCCAGGGCGCGGCGNCGAGGGCGGCCGCGCTGAGGTGGTGCTGCGGGGCCCGCCGCTCCTGGCGCCCGTTTCGGCGGAGCTCTGCCTACTGCCCGCCCTGACGGCGCTACTCCCGCCTCTGCCCGGTCCCGGTGGCCCTGGCCCCGCGGAGGTCGGGCTGGGCGCCCTGCCTGCTGAGCTGCGGGCGGCGGTGCGGGCCATGGTGGGCGACCTCGACGCTCTCTTCACTGCCCTGGGCCTGCGGGAGGAGAGCTTCGCCGTGGGGACCCTCAGCAGAGTCGTTGCTGCTGAGCTGGCAAGCTATGCCCCAGCCAGGAACAGGAGGAGGATGGCCACCAGCAAGGCCTCCATCGTCTTTGTGGACAGGACATTGGACCTCGCTGGTAAGAAATTCACCGCTGGTGGGGGGCTGTCATCCGTGTGGGCCGATATCCACCCCATCAGGAGGGTTTCAGATAATTGCAGGAGTCCTCATGGCCTGGCAGCGTGTGTCACACCATGGCTGTGGTGGTTGCTCACACATCCTTGCTCCCCAGTGGGTCATACAAACCCAGAGTGAAGCAGAAGGCTCTGCTGGAAACACGGGTTTGTTGTTGGAGCTTCCACTTTGCTGCAAACTAGAGACCTTAGCTGTGCCAGTGTGGCATGCCGAGGTGTGAAGGAAATGGTCTGCGGGTTTCAGACTGTACCTTGTGAATTACTGTGAAGCACTTCCCTGTGTATCTGCTTGTCACTCTTGGCATTATACCTGTCTGAACAGATATACATCTCTATATATACTTACCTATATCTATATGCCATAAGGTGTCTCTGTATATATATGTCTGTATGGGTTTTATATGCTGTGCATTATACTTAGTCTTGGAGTAAAGCAATTGCACATGGTTGGTGTTGTTAACTTGGAAGACATTATGTTTGAGTGAAAACAATACAGAATTGTTTATACAACACTTTCTTGGAAGCAAATGAGCGTAAGAGTGAACCATATGGTAAATTTAGTATTGCCAATTAATGCAGAGTTGACGCAAAAGTTGAGAAGCATAGAGAGTGGTGTGAGATTCCACTGGCAAACTGTCAGAAGGAGAATGTGTCGTATCGTAATCGACCTGCAAGCTTGGTAAGCGCAGTAAAGTCTTTTAAGCTGGTAAGATGTGTTATCAAAAGGGCAGAAAGGGAAAGAGTGATTGAACGAGTCACCAGCAAGGTGCTGGGCCAGTGACCCAGAAAAAGTTTATATCAGGCTTTCACTTCTGGAATAACCATCTTTCAGAGGAAACAGTAAACTCAGAGAATAATTGATACAGGAGTAGCTGCATTTGCTGACTCCATCATATTATTGTTAGACCTGCTCACATATGCAGAGTGTGGGCCTGGTTCCCTTTAAATTATCTGTGGTCAATAACTCAGGTCATAATTTTGTGTGCTTGGCACAATGTTGCACCTGTATCTCATCTGTTTCTGAATTGTCTTCTGTCTTTTTTTTTTTCCGCCCTCTGTCAAGTTTGGCTTTGTGTATCCTTGCACTGCTGTAGGGTTCATAGCTGTCGACAGTGTGCTGAAGAGCAACTATGGATCTGGGCAGTTAAAGCCGTGCTGTGGTTGGGAAGATTGCTGGGAAGACTGCATGAGAATGGACTTGGATGAAGAACCTTGAAATGAAACTGTGAGAGGAGTGCCCATTTGGGGTGGGAACCAGTGAAACTGGGCAAGGATTCATGTACTCAGGTTGTGGGCAGAACTTAAAACAAGAAAAGGAGCTGCAAATTGTGGGTGATAGGGAGCTGCCTGGTAAGGAGGCTGCTGAGGAGGCATAAAGAGAGATAATTGGTATCGGCTTATATCTAGGAAGTGAAGTCTGGGATCTTGTACTTCAGTAGGAGAAAGGTTTTGGGAGAAGACATCAGGACTGTGGTGGGGCAGCTTTGGAGGAGATGCATCAAAGCTCTTGGAGTAAGGATGAGAAAGTCAAGTATTCGGTTTTTTAGGAATATATTCTCTTTGGTGTCTGTAACTGAAACCAAGATCACTTCATGCAACCGTTCTTTTGTTACCTACAAATGTCTCCAGAATTCATTGGCAGTTGCATGGGAAGCCTTCCTGTGCTTTGGACATGATGCTATACTCTTGCCATCAAGTACAGTGCAAACTGAAGGAAGAAAAATCTAGTGCATTTCAGAGGTAAAGCACTATATGGACTTGAATTTAGTGCCACAGAATGAGATTTGTTTCACTGGTTTGCTAGAAATTGTACAGTAAAAAGGACACAAAAAGAACAGCATTTAAGTTGTGAAATCAGTTGTCAAGGAGCGGGAGATAGCAGAATTAAGTTGTACCTGAAACCTTAATTTTCTTAGGTGTATTCAGGCTATTACGTTCTTTCCCCTGGCCTACCTCCAACCTCGCTGCCTGGCCTTCAGGTGAACGTGTCTGTTGAATTTCAGCCTTACACTTTGTAAAAGCTAGAGCTTCCTATCTGCAACTTTCCGGATTGGTATTGGCAACCAGGCCACTGATGTTTTGATTTGGTTTTTTTCCAAGCTATGTTATGTATTTGCAGTCAGCAGTGTAAAAATAAATTCTGCCCCACCCCCCACCCCCCTCGTAACAGCTTGGTGCAGATGGAAGTCTTTCAGGTAGACTTTCTCATTTGCAGCTTGTTTCAAAAAACTTTTTAAATCTCTCCTCACTAAAGATGAAAGATTTTTGGATTTGATTTGTAAATGTCTTATTGATACCTGAATCTTGTCAACATGTGGGCTGCAGGTATGAGAAATGGTTATGTATCCATGAATTATGAGAATGTTTTCATATTCCAAGCACTTCCACAAAAACCTGGACGTTCATTAGGAGTAGGTGCTGGGCTACTCTCTGATTAAGTCAGGCTACTGCTTCAAATCAGGTGACTTTGAATCACTCTGAACAGGCTATCAGGAGGCAAATATTTTCTAACTCGAAGACCTGGATGGAATACAGCTTTATGTAGCTCTAGATGATGTCTAAGGGAGTTGCACTAACAGATGTCTTATTTTTGGCTCACGTTCCATTCTTATCTAGCACAAATAAGATGTTAGGCTAGAATAAGAAATAGTTTTCAGCAATACCAATTGATTTCTAACAGTAAAAATCAAAATGTCTTAAAAGTGCCTTTTCTGGTGCTGCATTTGCAAACAACTGAACTAAGGGAAAATACTGGTACTTAAATAAATATTAAGAACTTTCCACTTTAAAGAACATACTAAAAAAGTATTAGGTACATTCTGGTAAAGAACCTCTGGTGCCTGTGTCAAGAAACTGTATTAACTTTGCTGTGACAATTATTTAAAATGTTAATTAGTCACATATAAAATGGCACATTTTTCTATCAGAAAAAATCAGAAGGCATCTGACTGGCTAGGTTAGCTTTCTAGGTTCCATGAAGCAAAGAATCTCTTCTGAGCTATTACTCTAAAATTTGGATTGAGCTCTACTGAATATTTTTTATAATCTTTTTTTTTTGGTGTTCAGCATTACTTATGCATGCTGTATTTAATGAATAGAGAGGAAAATACTGAATTAAGAGAAATAATTCTCCTTTTTGTCCTGTATGGCATAACATTCAGCTGAGCTGTAACAGGGATCATCTTTTTATGGCTTTTGCTGCCCTCACTGCAGTGGCGTGGCATGGCTTTAACTGGGGATGGCGTGGCTACTGCCTAGCCCTGCAGTGTAGGATCTTATGGATAAAGCAGTTCCCCGGAACATGGGACATGTGTTTTTGTGCCCTGGGGAGATCTCAGACTTTGTACTTTGTGCTCACTTCCTGAGTTCTGATGGTATAAAACTTTGTTACTGGTGCTGTCCCTAATCCATATGTATGTGTAGTGCTGCTTTTGTTTGCTTATTGTTTTAAAGTTCACTACCTTTCTTTAAAAAGCAGAATAAATCCTCCTAGCTGGAGTGGTGCTGTGGTAAGTGACACTGGTTAAAGTCAGAGCTAACTCTGGCACCTTAATTTCTCTTTATTTTTCTCCTCTAATATTTGCGCCCCTAAATATTTGCGTTGTGATGCCATATTGTAACCCCATGCTCCTTCCATGTGTTTCTTAGTCGCCGCCTTGCCAGCACTCACACCTTTTGTGAAGCAGTTTTTCCGACTTCCCAGATTTCCTTTTTCAGTCATAATAAGGTCGTTGATACCTTTCAGATATTGGTGTTCAGAACAGCCTGATCCATTTCTCTTTCCGGTCTCTTGGTGCTTTCGCAGCCTTTGGGATGTGGGCAGCTGTAAGCGCAGGGAATAGTGAGGTCTCACCCACTGGTATGTGCAGGTGATTTTGAAATGCAATACAGTGAGCAAAAGATAGAGAAGAATGAATAGCGAGGGGTGCGTGTGCAGTTAATTTATAGCTTTGAATAATAACCTTTGTATGAGTATTGTTGAAGTTGGATATTTCAGTGCCGTCAGCAACAGCACTTTTATCTTCCTCTAGCACTTCTGCATGTATCGGTCAAAATCACAGGAATGTTTCCCCACAGCCAAGGCTGCAAACTCAGGTTTAACTTTCTGTATCATCTCCCCCACTGTCAGCCAGGCATCGTCTTTGCATCACGCCCTTGCACTGGTGGTAATGTTTTCAGCCTTGTAACAGATACAGAAAGCACAGTTCAGGTGCTCATCAACAAAGTGTAGCTACCATTCCCTTGCAGCTCCTGGCAGCAGCCACAGCGACGAGAAAGTCGCGGCGTGCCTTAATCGTCCTACCCCATAATGCCATTCATAGAGGAAGACAAGAGTGAAGACTAACATAGGCCCATGCCTTTCTGGTAAAGTCTGGTTCTGACAAATATCTCTTTTTGATTATTTTTGTTTTAAACTGTTTGTTTGTAATTGTCTATTTGTTTTGTTATGTCTGTCATGTTTCTAAATTGGAGCGCTCTTTTTGATTGCAGCATCTTCCAAGTTGACGCACTAGTGGATTGACACTAATGTCTTTTTAAAGGAAACAAAAACATGTTTTTTTCTTCCTTACTATACAAGTTGAGGCTTTGAAAACATAAATACTGAGGGCTGTAGAGTACAGTAGTCCCCTTTTTATGAACCAGGCTGGGGCTTTGACACAGGAGGCAACTGATGCTTAAATTATTCTGGTTACTTGAGGCTGTAGACTGCAGCTGTGAGGAGTGATGGCAGCTGAAAATATTCAAGTGATGTCAACTCAGTACTGCGGGTCAGGGTGCAGCCTCTGCTGTGACATGGTTTGTAAGAATTCTGCTATTGTGGAATAGGCACAAGAATTTTTATAATAGGTTTTGAAATGCTTCACATGTTAAATTCGTTATAGAGGCTTTACGGAGATAAGCAAATAAATGGAATGAGTTTTGCCTATTTAAAGAAAGCTGCAGGTGGCTAGATCAGTGCAGGGGACTTGGAAATTACATGAGCCTTGAGCAGATGCTGGAGTGTTTCTTATCTCCAGATTTACTACTTTTTATATATGTTGGAATAGCTGGCTGAGAGATGGGGAATCTCATATTTCTATGGTAACACTGATGCTGCTGTGCTTGGCTGTGGGCTTCCTTGCTTCTACTACTGCTGGGCTACAAGTTTTTTGTGTTTTTTTTTTGTTTGGGGGGGGGTGGTGTTGTGGTGTGATTGGTTGTGTGTGTAGGGGGGCGTCTGTGTTTGTTTTTAGATTCAGTAGCCAGCATAGTGGGACACCTAACTGACTACTTTGATGTTGCTTCGTTTGTACAAAGGAGAACATAGATCTTCTAGTCTTTGGGAGGGTGGAAGGATGCTCTAATTTGCCTTGACTGCTGCGCAGTGGATCCTGGGAACATACAGGTGGCTTTCCAGCACTGTTTAACAAGGTCAGCTTAAGCTAACGCTGGATGAAAGAATATGGCAAAACATTGATAAGCTTTGGAACTGGAGCTCCAAATATCCAGTGTCTTTCAAGGGAATAGGTGTAAACACTTCTGCTGCCTTGATATTTTAAACCCTGCTGTCATGGAGGTGACGCATTGCCTAAGAAAGCTGCATCACAGGAATTGTCCTACTGGAGTCCTTTAGTGTAAAGTCTTCCTAGTGGTGACCTTATTCAGAAAAGCATTGAGTGTGCAGTGTTGAAACATCATGAACACTGGAGTAGGTTTGTCCATGTATCTTTCCAAAATCACCAATCCTGAACTAATCTACAAAGTAGTTAAAACAGCAGTTTTTAAGACAGCTTGATAGTGGGGGCAAGATATGCCTTGCATACTGTTTTGGTGCACACCGACTTATATTTAAACTTTGATTGAAGGAAAAGCCCCCAGCAGAAATCAGCTGCATTAGTTGTTCGCTAGTGCACCGTGCCTGTGCAGGAGAACTGCTTTCTAATTCAAGTTCCTCATGTTTAGCGGCTGACTTTCAAGTCTTCCGTTGCCGAAGCTCTCACATGGCTTCAGCGATATGTGATTGCCCCGTAAATCTGCTTTTTGTTTTGGTTTGGTTTTGAACCGAACAGTAGAACCAGTAGGAGAACATAAGAATTGGCATATAAATGGTGTGATACAGGGCTCGTAACGGGCTTAGGAAAATATTTTCTTGTATGCATGTCATTGATGCCTTTTTGGGGGAGGGGGGAGCGTAGTTAATGAGTTCCTGGCTGCTGTTAAAGAATGGGTTGGTCGACTTTGCCAATTGTGCCAGCTACAACCTGTATCAAATGTCACATATTTCAGTTTGTAACTCTTAATGAGAAGGCCAAGTGAAATTAGAACAGCAGGATACATAAGACTTCCTCTGTCCTCAAGGCTGGATATTGGCCTGGCGTGAAGACTCCTATTTTCCATTGGTCAGGTAACTTTTCCTTGTCACTTTAACACCTGATCTGTGTGCATGTTGACAGCATTAAAGCTGCCGGCTGCCTTGGACACTGTTGGCCATGAGAAGCTGCTGTCCTCAACAGTGATGAGGAGAGAGGACGGAAACCAGTCCCGTGCACCCTGTTGAAGTCGGTGTGATTCAAAAGCGGCTCCCCATGATTTCCTGTCCTCATTTCATGAGGTTTAATTGACTTCCCAGCCTTGACTGGTTTGCATAGTTGGTCAGGGGTGATAGGGATTTTTAAAAGCTGCAGATGTTTTCTGATTGACTTGATGAGGCAGAGCAAAAGCCATTAGCACCTGTGGACCAGCAGGAGCCTCCCAAGAAGTAGCAGTTGTGGGAAGAAGACTAAGATAGCACTTGCTAATTGTGGAAGCAACTTAAATACACTAAAACTTACCCCCTCTGCCAAGGAGAAAGGAGGGATGTTAATAATTAGCGTGGGTTTACTTGCATTCAGGGTGTTTCCAGTTTAGCTAAATGTCTTGACTAGCTATATGTTGCTCACGTGCAGCAAGTGTGGCGAGACAGACATTGCTTCCAGTACGTGGGGGTGGAGGTTCAGAAGATTACCATCTGTTTTGCATGTCTGTAACTTTGCGAGTGTTGATAACGGCAGTGTGGCTGACAAGTGACTGACCTAGTAAGAAGAATGTAGGGATTTTGGAGAGCAGATGGCTTAGGGAGTCGCAAAGACAACCCAGCTCGTTTCATCTGTATTTCAGTGGTCTAAATCTGTCGGGGGATGGTAGAAAGGAAAGTTGCTGTCATTCTGTGACTATTACAATCTCTGGTGAAACAAATTGATAATCTCAATCCAGCTGAGCAGCCAGGTGTCTGCATTGCAGTACCACCACGTGCTGGACACATGTGCCTTCCTTGCCTTCTGTGGATAGAGGCATTGCCAGCATGGAGTTTGACTTTACTTTTCTCCTGCTTTTTCATCCTCATTTCCCTTTTTGACTTCTACTACAATTTGGAATATTTGATAAACCATGAGGTGGTTTTACAACATGGATACGTGGTTGCTGTAGACTTGCTGGAGACAACCTTCTGTTTATCCAAGAGCCGTTAATAATCTGACCTCATTAATATTCTTGATGTAAGGGCCTTTTTTGGATTTATGAAGCATGTGAAGCTGACTTCACCTGTTGAAACAGACCTCTGTCTTTGGAAATGTTCAGAAGTGAGAACAGATAGGAAGCCACATGGACAAACTTTGATGGAGTGGGACCATAGCCTAAAATACCTTTTTCCTGCCTCTCAAATGTGGCTTCCCTTTCTCCTGGGAGTAAAGCCAGGAGAACACTACTAAGTTCAGCACTGGTGTCCAGCCCTGTGGTGACAGCTGAACCATAGCTAAAGTGGCAGAACACATATACCTTTGACTTGTTCCTGTCTTTAAGGCAGTAAGGTTTCTGGTCCCCCTCTCCAACATTTTCATCTGTAGTGTGTGTCATGTTTTTCTGCTTTGGCTTGGCTCACAGTCTTAATATTTTGTAAGTTGGTTGTAGCACCTGTGTTGAGAGTCAGTGACTGGAAAGAAGAGCATGTGTGTTTGAAATCAGGAGAACTGAAGAAAAAGTGCCAACTGGAATTCAGAGTTTGTCTTGGAACCTGGTCAAATTGACATTTTATACTAAGTAACTTGGGTTGTTTTAGTCATTTCATGGTGGTTTCACCTGTGCTGCCCTCAGTCTATGTACGAGTGATGACCTTGATGATGGCATGTTGTTGGTAATTGCTTATTTTAATATTATGCCAGCCTATCTGGGTAGCTGTGTATGCACCCTGTGTACATCCTTTTTAAGCACAGTCCTGTTAGTTTAGAAAATGCATATGCATGTATTTATAAATATTTGCCTGCTTTTTTTAATAACTGTTGCAAATCTTGTTTAACTAACAACTTTCTTATGCAAAGAGATATTTTGCATATTTAAGTGTAAAATCAATGAATATCTACTAGCTGTAAAGCTAAGTCTAATTTTTATGCCTTTCAAATGAATCTTTCTGAAATGTTATCAATACTTTTAACTACAGACATTCCAGAAATTAATTTTAGCTTTTCAAAGATATTTTGCTACAAAAGTAATTGTGGTCTTGATGTTGTGACTACCAGTGTTGTCCTTCCCAAAACGTGTGGTTATTTTGCTCTTAATTCCTTGTGTGGGTTGTGGGTGTTGTGGGTTTTTGTTTTTTTGTTTTTTTTTTGGTTTTTTTTTTTTTATTTCTTCTTCTT
>VYXH01005684.1:352247-403039 GCA_013397275.1 Burhinus bistriatus
TTTTTTTTTTTTTTTTTTTTTTTTTTTTAATTCTTCTTCTTCTAGTTATGTATGTGACAGGTTTGGTGTCTCTTTTTTTCCTAGGAGCAGTTGGTCATCATGGCGACAATCTTGCAGAGAAGATACTTTCTGTGCTTCCCAAGCTTCCCGGCCACAAGACGGATGTGATGGTTAACATGGTGGAACTTACAGCACTGCAGACTACAGATGAAACTTGCAGTATTATAGCACCTGGCTGCTTAGCACAACCAAAGTAAACATGCTTTTTTTCTTTCTTTTTTCAAGATGTTGAATATGTTTGTTATCTTTTGGTGAAAAAAAGGAACAGAGAACAAGTCTTTCCTTTAAAAAAAAAACTAAAAAATCAAGCTTACAGCAAAAACCCATCTGGTCCTAATTCTGCTGGAATATAATCAGTTTGTATGTGTGCGTTAAGTGAGGGGGCCAGATAAGACTCCCAAAAGTGGGAGATTCTCAGGACCTTTTTAGATTTGGGTTGCTTAAATTGCTGTAGATTACTGTAATAGAAATCAGTACAGACTAAACACTAGAAATTCTTCCTTGTGACATTTCTGTTTCTGCCGCAGTAACAGGTCATACAGGCAGGTGGCTTTCTTTTCCCGTAAGCCTCTTTATAAAGGGAGCTGCATGCTGAATTCTTGTTAGAGTACCTGTTAACGTAAGGTTTTATCCCTCTTTTCAAACACAATACCTGTGGAGAAAGATAATTAAACACAAATTTAGGTATACAAACAGCTTCATGAGGGCCTGTTTTTTTCTTAAACAAGGACAACCTAAACTTTGAACAATTGTACTTAACTACATATAATTGGCAGCTAAAATATTGCTTGTAAAGTGCATCAGGTTTGATGTTTCAATTTCTAAATTTAGTTCTCCAAACTGAAACTTTCCTGCAGCTTCTGTTACTGTGCATAAACCAGGAAATACACCAGGTGCTGGTTTCACTCCACAGAAAAAAATTTTGCTCAGCATTGATCTAGAAATTCATGCAGTGCAAAGGAGTTTTTTCTCTTTTGCTGTAATGTTCCCTTCATATATTAGAAAAGGGGTTTTCAAGATGGGCTATCTAAGATAGAGTCTATTCTTTTGTTTTGACTCCTTTTGGTACTTCACACCTGCACTCTACTCCGTCTTCTGCCCCCACCTCTCCCAAAGATTTCACAGAAGACTTTCCACTGTTCCAACATATGTTCTTTGTTTTCTGAGAGCCTCCAGATCCTTTGTCATCTTCCATCTCCCACAAGTGCTCTAACTGGGTCCAGTTTCTAGGTTTCACATTGCATAACTCTCTTCTGCCTTAGGAGTTGGAGGGGAAACATTTCCTCATATAGGTGGACTCAATTGTAAGTTGCTGCCAGGGTGACTAACTTAAATAAAATTTGTTCTGGTTTTCTTCTCATTGGCTGCTTTCCAGCTAACGTCTGAAGTAGATGTCCTTAAGATCTGTCTACACAGCAAAATGAAGAGGTCATTGCCCATGGTGGACATGCAGAGGTAGCTGTTGTTTGTGGTAACTTGGAGTAGCCGCCAGAAATAAAGAAAATTTCTGGCAGTGTGGACTAGGAAAAAAACCTAGATATTTATTGCCCTAAGACTGTTGACCTGTGCTGCTACTCAATTATTCCTAATGTTATTGACATTGAGGAGACTAAAGCTTGTGCTAGTATGCCTTCCCATGCTAAAATCATGACTTCAAACTTAGCTATAGTCACATTTTTAGGAATAGCCTGCAGAGTTTTGTTGTATTCTAAGGTAGCTAATAGTATATATATACCGAGGTTTGTTTGCCTATTTGCTAGCTAGCGGGAAGGTGCCTCTGTTGACAGTACAGTTAGACTTAACATATTTTGCAAAGTCTCCTAGGGACATAGGTGGTTAAAGAACAACAGGATTTGACTACAAGGTGCTCAGCTGCTACTGTGCAAGTGCAGTAAAGTTGGATGACAGCAGCTGGTATGTGGTACCAGGGCAGTGGTGTCATTAGCACACCAGTCTGTAGCATCTTCCCCAAAATACCCTCCCTCTGCAAAGTCATCTTATAGAATCTGTTACACTGGAAATTTTTAAGAACAGATTAGGAAAATAGTGATTTAAATAGGATTGATCTTGCCTTGGAGCAGAGCAAAGGGACTAGATGACCTCTCAAAATCTCTCCTGTGATCATTGCCCACAACTGAGGAAGTGTTGCATGCCTGAGAATAGTCTCCAAACTCCAAAGAATGCAGCTCTGCAGTGTTCAGCGCTGTGTCTTTCACTTTTTCTTCAGCTATGTAATGACTAGTAATAGTTTCTAACTTAAAATAAGCATTTCCAAACAAGCTTACAACCATTGCTGAAAAGTACTACAAACCATAACAGTGTCTGGACGGGTGGCTGAAGGTGGTAGCTTCCATTCTGTTCAACAGGACTGTGCTCTTCATGTTGGATTATAAACGTCAGCCTTAATCATCTTTGCTAGTGTAAAATGGTTGAATTTCTTCTGAAGCACTGAAATGGATTTAAAGTTCCCACCGGGAAGTTTCCATGTCAATTCTGTAAGAAATTCCATACGATGCTCTCAATTCTTCATCAACATGGTTATTGCCGTTGGTAGCCGGCTCGGAAGTGTTTCTTGTAATTGAAAACTTAAGTCTTGATTTATATTTGTAAATGATGCATGGCAAGGAGTGTTCCTCTGCTTGTAAATTTTCCGTTTACTCTGGTGAGTTAAAGTGCCAGCACCTTTCCCAGAGACAGGACCTGTAACTTCAGTTACACCCAAGTGGAATGCGTGGGGGCTCTTTTACATGAAATTTTGTGATCAGACTGTGTTGTTTTACAGACCCACATATGCAGAATATTTTTCAAATGTTTTCATTATTTTCTCTCAAGTAATATTTGAGCATGCGGTGGTGGGGAGAGAGAGGTCTGCTCCCCTCCACACAGCTTGCTATATTTAACTTTTCTTATGGAATGCCTCTCCAGCAGAAACATCTGGGCTCAGTTACAGAGTTAGCAAACAGAATTAATGAATAATTTATGGCTGGTGTGGTGAAATAAAGCAGGGTTCTTTTCTCAAATCTAAGGAAATAATGGGCTGCTTTAAAGATTTAGATGAAAATGTAAATGCCATGTGCTGCTTAAGTTACTGTACTTTGAAGGTGCTCTTTTTGTGACGCAGGGAATTTCTTTAAAAAAAAAAAAATCTATTCTAGAATTCTTATTTTTATTAGTAGCCTCAAAAATCTTTCGGAGTAATTGTTTGCCCTGCTGTAGTCACTAACATGTTGCTGCTCCGGTGTGAATGTTGGTTGAGTTATGCCCTTTGAGAATTGTGTCAAAATATTTTATTAATTTTTATATTCAGATGGATATATATAAAAAGAATGAAACAGTTTATAGATGTAAAACTAAGGACAGCCACTCTGGATCAGAACTGTTAGTTTCTGATTAAAAAATACAACAGCCACCCTGTCCTTCCAAACAAATGGTGCCTAATGGAAGTGGAAATTGTAGTGAAAGCTTAATGGCAGAGGTAATTTAAAAAAATTATATTGATTGCAGCTCTCTTGCCCGTCTTTGTACTTTGATAACCCACACAGTGTTTTTGGAGGAATTTCTAACAGTTTCAGCTCCTGATATTAAGCGTCCATGCAATGGCTTCTAGGAGTTGTCTGCTTGGATGAACATCAAGCTCTCAGTGTTTGAGAGCCATCCATCATGTCCAGTTAATAGCATTTTGGCCACTTTGTATCTCAAACCACCTAGCTTCTGCTTTTAAGGTTGGTATTTTATCCTGTGGAAGCATCCTGCTGTCGGTAGTGGGTTTATCTTGGTGGAGGTTTGTCTTGTGCTGTTTTCCACCCCTTGCAAGCCGGGAGCCGAGGTGCGTGGAGGCCCCATGGCTCCCTGAAGCCCCGGTCAGGGTGCAGGTGCCTGTGTCCTGGCCACAGGCCTGTGGCGCGTGAGAACAAGAAGTAAAGAGCTACGCGATACTGAACTGTAGGCAACTGAAGAAATATGTATGTTTGCTCTTTTTTTAATCTGCTCTTTTATTACCCAGGAACCCTTTTGATGTGCTCTTGTATTTTGCTGAATAAACTGAATACTTAATTTGTTTATGCACATTTCAAGAACTCGCTGAATAGAGATTTCTGGCCTGTTTTTCCACTCTTGCTTCCTTTTCTCCAATCTTTGGAGTTTGCAAGCTTCTTGGAATTCAATGTGGTGTTAAAATCTCAGGAAGAAACCAGATTTTTATTTAAAATATATATGTATTTAATGCCATATACAAAAAAAACCCCATTGGGTTTTTAGAGCAAACATTTTTCCATAAAGATTCAAAACTGTAACGTAACACACCACGTTTGAGCTGCTACGCCTAAAGCAATTCAATAAGCAATATAGCTGAGGTGTCTGGGCACTTTTGACAAAGCAGATGGAGCCACTGAATCATCTGAATTTGCATTAGGGGGAAAAATAACAGGTTCAGAATGAGGTGGTCTTGTTGATGGGTGTGATGCAGAAAACACTGATATGCGGGCCAGATGTTTGAAACTTGGCACTCACAAAATCTTTCCTGAGGTCATTGTATGAGAGGTGGAAGGAGAGGTGTGCTGGGGTGCGGAGAAAGGGTGTTGGTTAAAAATTAGAACATCCCTGGAGATGTAATAGTAAAATTTCAATGTCTCATGATAAGGGCAGTTGAAAATGCATACCTCTCCCAATCCTCCTTAGTTCTGAGGTTATTAATTCCTATTTTAGACTGATTAGTGCTTTTGTTTACAAGTGCTAAAACTGTTACAGTTTGGATGGATGTTATGGTTTGAGAAACCCACAACAATTTATTGTCAGTTAAACAATTATTCTATTACCCGATGACCTCTCCCCACCCAGGAAGGGGAACTGGGGAAAAAACAAGGAAACCCAGGGGTTGAAATAGAAACAGATTTAATAGAATAAGACTAGATAATTAAGTTTAATAACACTAAAGAACCAATATTAATCCCGATACCAATATAAAATATACTAGGGTTTTACTCAGGCAATTCTATCAGTAGGAAGCTGTGCACTCCCAACAGTGAACTGTAAATGTTGGACGCTGGGAGCACTACAGCTTTGGGAGGAAGGGAAGGGCTCAGGGGTCTGGCACCAGGGCGAGGAGTTCTCTGGATCGTTGCCATCAAGGAAGAGAGAGAACTCCTCAGCAAACTTTCTAACTTATATTGAATGTGATGTTCGTGTTATGGAATAATCCTGTTGGCCAGCGTGGGTCTAGTGCCCGGGTCTCGCTCCTCCTCATCCCTGCACTTGGTGAGCTTGAAAACACTGAGACCTTGAAGCCCACATACCATAGCTGGCTATAAAGTAAATATTTTCACAAATTCAGACGCTAGAGTCTTCTAGAAGTACAGTTTTCCCAAGCATTAGAAGATAAATTAGTCCTGTGTTGCTCAAACCAGGACGATGGGGAAGAAAGCCCCGCTCCAGCTGCACCTTTGCTCTTGTGCATGATGTGATGATGCAGTGCTCTCCTGGTAGTGGTGGGACTTGGACAACCCTGAGCGTAGAGGAAGGCCATGAGGTGAGGGGACTTGTATTCCAGTCCTGGCTCTGCTGTTGGCTTGCAGTGTGATCTTGGACAGATCATTTAATTTCTTTCTACTCCCGTTTCCTGTCCTTGTCCAAGGAACTTGTTTTTTTAAACCAGTAAAACAGGGAATTTCTCAGGATACAAGTTTTAAGACCACATGGCAGAAAATCCTAGGGGTTCTAGTCTTTGGGAGGGTACAAATAATGTTGCAAATGATTACGTGGAAAGTTAAGGTGTCAGGACAAGCAAAGGCAGGATCTCCGTTTGTCCTTCCCGCTCCTACACGCAGCGCTTTGTTGCACTGGGGAGAGGGGACTGTTTTGAGATGAATCCCCCCGACCCCTTTTCCTGTGAGCTGATGGAACAGCAGTTCCAATGATCTCTGTAAAACGCGCCACTGCAGTATGCTTTGAACGATCGTTATGTATGATGTGAATTTAAAATGAAAGATTATTTGTGCTTGTATGGCAAAGAGCAGCAAGAATTAAAACTAGAAAGGAGATTAAAGTCTCCTTTTAAGCTGCGTAAGAGACTTTTTTGAATGGTTGATTCTATTCTCTTGATAGTTCTTTTTCTTTTTTTTTTTTTAACTGGGGAACAAGCATCTGAAGGATATCAGAGTGATGTTTTTCTTAACACTGAATTAATTACAAACTAAGCATTGGGAGGATGGTTCTTGGATCTTTGTAGTATTTTCAGTTTTATTTTTTAAATATTTCCTTTATGCTAGCTGTAGATATTAATTAAAAAAACCCAACCTTTTTTGCATGCGTAAGTTTATGAAAGCTTGTAACAAGAAGGTAATTTGGGACAGTGTTATTTTTGAATGAGCTGGGAATTTATGGCATAAATTAGAGTAATTTTCCTTTCTGGAATGTTAATATTAAAGAGGAAACGTTAATACTACAGTAAGAAAATCCAGATGACACGACTATATTGCTTCATATCCACTGAGAGTCTTGCGGAGGAGGAAGGGTAAACCAAAACAATGGATGGCAAGGCTCTTTCAGATGGGGAGAGGGAGAGCTGTGCGCTGTAAACTTCTTTTGGATCTGCTCTGGTATATTGTCGGTGGTTCAGCAGCAGCGGGGTGCTGCGGGGGCTCCTTGCCTGTGCTGGCTCCCTGCCTGTCCCTGCTTCTGGGGTGCTCCTCCAGCTTTTCCGCTGCTGGATGCTTCCCTCTGCTGCTCGCTCCTGCTCTCCCAGGACCCGGCCTCCTGCCTTTGCTGCAGTGCCCTGCTGAGCTCTGCTCTTGAGGATTGCTTTAAACCAAAACTTAACCCCCCAAGACCAAAAAAAACCTAACCGATTGAAAAAAAAGCCACCACCCATGTACAGCTTTTTCCTTTCTGTCTTTCTGAACAAGGTGAGCAGCACTTTTACGGAGAAAAGGACGTCTTAACTGCAGGATTTATGGAGAGAAGACATCACATCACATTAAAAAAAACCCTGAAATTTTCCTTCACCAGTGGCAGGAGAAATCACAGCCCAGCCCCGTGCTTCTAGGACTCAAGCTGTGCCACTGAGATCCGTTTTCAGGGATATGAATTGGGCTTTACAGGGTTTTTCTGTTGACAACTTTTGCCTTTTCAGCAATCCAGCCAGGAGACGCTTCTTTAAGCGGTGGATTGGGCAGTAGGAATACCCCAAAGGCAGCATCCACCACCGCCACCATGTTCCTGGACTGGCGGTCTTCCTGCTCACCACTTTATTTTACTCATATGAGCTCAGAGCACAGTCCTGAATCGAGGCCTATTCAGAGTTTCCTTATTGTTTGAAATTTCTCAAGGCATCTTCTTGTTGGGAATAACAGTCCTGGCTGCATCAGCTTCTGGGGTTTGTCAGTCAAGACAAGCTTTCCAGGAGACGCCTTCTGCTCAGTTTCAAACCAGCCTGAATCAAATGAACGTAATTGACTGTTGCCACAGGATAAGATGAACAAGCTGATAAGATTTATTATATCTTACAATAAATGTGTATATTTGCCCGGATCCTTTCAACATGGGACCTCCTTGAAATGGAAAAAAGGAAGGGGTGAGAGGAGTGTGCTGAGGGTAGAAAATTCTCGGAAGAGGTCAAGACCTCCAGCTTGGCTGTGCTGGTTAACATACAGCATTGCTAGAAGACATCGCTGCCGCTCTGCAAAACCCCGGGTTGCTGCAGCGGTGGGTTTGTTGAAGCAACCAGCAGAGGAATCGCATGAGGGTTCTTCGTCTGACCAGGTTCCTGTATAATAGGTGCCACATTTTTTTCAATCGCCTGTTATGACAGGCCTCAGAAGCCTTAGAAGTTTTCTTCTAGATAAGAGGAAGCTGGAAGCTTATTTTCCTTGAGATAAAGAATGAATTGGGCTGACAAGCTCTCGGCATGAGCTGGGCAGTTCTTCCTTATCTGTGCCTCTCAGCCTACAAAAAGGACTTCTGGGGGTTGTGGGAAGCTGGACTGCTCAAGACTTCATTCCTCATGCTTTGAGGACCTCTAACTGCACTGTTTGTATGTGCTACCCAGGCTTACTAATTAAAGTTTTCAGCCAGAATTCAGGTCTTTTCCTGGGCCCTTTGACACTCACATAGCCATCTTCAGAGTGCAAGGATCAAGAGGTTCGAGACACCATTGCCTGTGGAATCCGCTGGCTGAAAACGGCAAACCCTTCGTTCTCTATTTGAGTACTGTCATTAAGTCCCAAGCGTCTGACTTTTTTCCTTTGTCCATGGAAAGACACAATAAATTTGAGTGTTACCCAGATGTTGTCCAACCATCAGCAGGTCTCTGAGTACTTGTATCTTCAGCTGGTTAGCAAGGTAACTTAATGTCTCTAAGGAAATTCAGTGAGTACAATCCCTCAATTAGTTTTATCTTCTGATTGTTTCTTTGTTTGCATTACTGTGTGTTCTGCAGGTACGTTCCTTGCAAGATGTAAAGAAGGACAAATCTCTTTCTGATTAACTATCAGAAAGAGTAACTACTGATGTCTGCAGTCAGGACAGAAAGGGAAGGTCTTTATGCTGCTTAGGGGTGGTGGTTTTTTGGCTGTCTGCAGCATTTCTTTTAAAACTGACATCCTTTGCTTGTTACCTTAATGCTCTTGTTTGTGAATTCTGTGAGTTTCTTTTTTCCCCTGTGTAAGTTTGCAAACTGCTTTTCTCTTGGTGTGGCCACAGTGCATATTCCTGCAGATGTATTCAGAGTTCAACAGCAGCATGAAGACTGCGTCTGTTTAAGTAGACTTTATGAATCTCCAAAGTGAGCTCCCATCTTTCTGGTGTTATAGTATGATCTTCCAGTAACTGTTGCCTTGGCTGACGTTGTGAGATTTTTCTGAAACTAGCTCTCACTCTGCTTGGCCAACTGCCTTCAAGTTTGCCTCCTGAACGACCTCAACAACGAGGTTTTAAAATGCAGGGATATGCATTGGCCTCATTACATACTGCGGAATTACTCGTATGCTGTTCAGCTGTAGTGCCAGAACAGAGAGTGACTGAGTGACCTGGAGGGGTGTTTTGTTTTATCATTCTCATACTATAAAGTAAGCCTGCTGTGTCTTACAACAGAGAAAAAAGTGCCATAATAGACTGATGAGAAGAACAAATGGCAGCTGCTCATTTGGATGACGAATCCATGTTTGGGAAGGAAACAGTATTATCTGTTGGCAACAGGTTTGGTTGCAAGTTTTGACTATGTGATTGGGATTCTTTCATGATTCCAAACTTAATATGAAACAGGAATCAAAGCATACACGGTCTAAAATTTATGTGAAGTGAGCTATTTACCTGGCAGAGCTTAAAGACGGTTTTACTCTGGAAAGCAGACAGAATCTATGCAAGGAGAAAGACTTCTTTGTTTTTTTTTTTTTTTATTAGAGAAATACTTACACAACTATTGCTTTTAGTTTTTTATTATTGATCCAAAATCACAGCCTCCTCTTCTGTTATTTAGCATGGCTTCTGTTATTTAGATGGCAGATCTTTGGGTTCTAATTCATAATGCCTAGCTTCAGTGCTCACCTCTCTTCATGCATCTTGTTTTCCTGAAGTGTAGCAAAGAGATGCTGAAATGGGCTTTGCTACTTTATAGCTGCTCACAGTTTCAAAAGTGATTGTGCAAATTGACCAAACCAAGCTAGTTTTCATGCCCTGATGAACTGTGGCCCAAAAGCGGTCCTTCTGCAGGCTCTGGATGACTGTGCTACACCAAGTACCACTTAATTTCCATAGATTGTGAATGTATTTTCTAAAATGATCTTCAACTGGGAAAGATTCCCATTCGCTGTGGGAAGGGGAAAGTTTTATGACCTTACCTAAATCTCTCCACAACTATACTACTTATTTAAATAAGCAACCAGAAAAAGAAATGCATATTGAGCTATTTTCAATTACTGGAAACAGCCGCAGAACACGCACTGAATGTGTATGCTTCACGTGGATGCTTGAGCACCAGTTCCCCCTTAGAAAAAGGAAATGAATCTCAACAAAAAAAGCTGCAGTTCTTATTAGCGACAGGGGAATATGTCATGGCTTCAAACACTCTTTGCATAGGTCAGAAAATACCATCAATGATACGCTTGGTTTGATGGTAAGGAGGGAATGTGGAGGAGGAGGGGAATTAGACAGCACCCAACACGCTTCTTATACAAGCCCTTTTTAGGAAGAGGACAGCGTTAATATTGAATGACTACAAAAAGCCACTGAAAATTCAGAGATTTTGGATTAGGACAGAATTCTGTTCTCCTTACTCATCCTGTGGTAGGCAGAAGTGTATCAGGGAGGGGCTGTGAGAAGATATCCAGAACACAGGATAGATACATGCAACGTAGACAGAAGTCCTTATCTTGTTCTCTGTCACAGATCAACCAGAGTATGGAAACGGTTATAAAAATGAAAGCCCAAGGCTTTCATTCTTTCTGAATAGCTGTCAGTTTGGTTTTGAAGGCTAGAATTGGCCATATTAGGGTTGCATGAGATCTGAAGAAGCTAGGGCTCCAGGTTTGCACTGAAACTATGACAAGTATGCTACTTTGAAGTTAGAGAGGGGAATAAAGAAGATATGCAGGGCCAAGCCCTCAAGTTGATCTAAATTTGCTTTCACCAACATGCTAGCAGGGAATCTGGCCCTGCATGTTCAAACAACATGTCTTTAAGATGTAAGGTCTGCTTCAGATTATTTTTTTACTATTTATTTTGGGTTTCCAAGTCTCTACTTCAATATTTGTTCTCAACTCATAAAGAGTATCTTTGACTGTTTTAACTAGTCTATGCCATAAGACTTCATAAGCAATGATTTTTGTGGTAACTGAGTCACTTATGGAAAAGATTGTCTTTCCTTCTGTGATGAAGACATATTCCTGTACACTAAGCCCTCAAAACAGCCTAGTCAAGAGGTTGCATCGGTAACTCAAGGCTTTCGGCCAGCAAATGAGGGAGGGAGGTCAAAGAATACTACCAAAAAATGGCCTTGTAAATCAAAAACATTGAGGAGAGGGAATTCCTGGCATTCCATGGTATCTGGGTTTATTTTCTTACATTTCTCTAATAAGAAAAACACACTTCAGATGTGTTCTTGGTGAATGTTTTCACTTGTCTCATCTATCTCTGCTGCCAAATGTGACCCAAAATATATTGGTTTTACATGCCTCGAGGACATCTATTGGATAACTAACCACTGCATCTGTAAAAGTGGACTTGGCACTCCAGTGCAATCCCTGAATGTAGATTCAATTGTCAGCACCTCATTACTAACTGTTCTTTCACTGGAATAATTTTTATTAAAATAACCTTATGCAATAGCTTTAAAACACAGCACAGAATGCTCTAAAGTAACCTATTATGTTACATGTAGTATTCCCAAGTAATACATCTGTTGTAAGTATCAGACTTTATTTTTAGCGTAATTCGTTTGCTTTGTCCAAAAACTAAATTAAAATCCCCGACAAGTAACTCTTTAATATACACATTTTAAAGAGCTGCTTGGCAAGAATTTTGATATACCTTGTAGTGTACAAAATCCTACTCAGAAGCTTTCAATTAACTTGATTCATATAGTAACTGGGTTTGCCATTCTGTGTAAGCTGTCCTGCAGCTTGTAGGAATGAAACATTTTACAGAACCATTTCGCTCGACTAAAAGGCAGCCAGTTGAAACTCAGACAGGACTAAGTGGTGGTCAGGAACATTAGAAAGTTTTAAGAAATTAATTGCCTGCAGTTTTTTTCCTTTGCCCCTGCAGAGTTTGGCCACTGTTAGAGGAGCAAGAGTGAATTTTGGGGTAATGCTGGAATGATTAAGTGACCAAGAGGGCTGTGGGGTATCTGGGAAGCCTTTCTGCATCAAGCCTTCCCTTTACCTTGTGAAGTACTGTAGATCCACATCTGCTAATTGGAAGACAGGGTAGGTCAGGTTGCAATAAGCAATTCTACTTCCAACAGGAAGAATTTCACTTTTCAGTGATTTTCAGTGATTTTTCTTTTGTTTGTCTTGAAGGAAGCAAACTGTCTTCTGTGTTCATCTGCACGGTCAGCTGTTTTGTTTGTGGCAGTCCTCCACTTGCTATGGTGTGCTTGGTTGTTTATTTGGATCAGCCTGCCTTTAATTGTTGCTCTGGAGTCTAAAGATCAGGTGCCGCTTCTGCTTTTGAATGGTGGTGGACAGCTGGAATAACTTTTTTTTTTTTAAAAAAAAACCAAAACAAAAAACAAAACAAAACAAAAAAAACCCCAACCAACCAACCCTCTACTTGACAATGACTTTCCATGCAATTACAAGCATATGCATCTTACCCTTCTGCAGGAGCCCCTTTAAGAAATCTTTGAAGACGTCCAAAAAATGTATCACTGGGGGGAGGAGACAGGAGAAGAAGAGGAAGGAGCACTCCTAGACCTGGTCCCATGCTAAGTCAATGCAAAGGAGCTTAGTCCTGAATACCTGGCAAGAAGTGACAACACTAAACTATTTGGAACTGAAACTTAACTTTTGCAAGTCCAAGTATGATGCACAGCTGTCCACTGAGTGCCCCAGTGCCATCATAATTGTTTAAGAGCTCTTTGAGTACTGCTGTTTGAATAATGAGAAAGTTTTAGGATAGCTAAATGATCTGTGGCCTGTAATAAAGGCTCTTCTGCAGAGATGGCTGATGTGAAGCTATTGCAGAAGAGAGGGAACCCTACCAGCTCGTTAATGGATGAAAATTATAACAGTATGTGTTATGTATTGTTAAATAACGTAAATAAAAAAAAGGAATATATAAGGGTTAGAGGAAAGATAGTGTTAAAATGTGTTCAGGTGTGCTGACCACATCTTAAAGCTAGGACTCTTTGCCCAGTTGATAGTTAAGCGGCTTTTCTCTTTGCACAGAACATGTTCAAAATCATGTCTATGTACAAGATAGAGCTTAGTAGGATTTAACACTTCAAGGATTAGTAAGACCTAAACATCAGTCAGCCTCTGTCAAAACCAGCCCTACCTTCCTGAGATGCATCTTGCTTACTCTCCTCTCTCTCTCTCAGTAATCTGCCAGGTCCCTTTTCTTAGAGTGTCAGCAGAAAGGATTAAATTGATCAAACTTTGTATTTGGTAAGTACGCTTGCTGTAGATCAAAAAGAAGAATCCTTAAAAAAGATTAATAAAATCCCTGTTTTATTGGTACACTTGACTTTCAGTAAAGATTTTGAGATACTCCAAGTTTTGAAAGGGACACACTGAAATTCATGTATATTAAGACAACCAGAGGCATTTGGTTCCAGGATAATAATCTTGCAAGATTATAGACTTCAGAGCTTCTTGAAGTTGATAAGTAGCTGTCATAAAAGGACTTCAGGCAAATATGATTATCTGTTTCTTGTTGGTGCAATTGCCAGGCATGGCTTCTGTTTCAGGGCTGTTCGCATGACTAATGCTTCCCTTTCGCTCATGCTTCAGCCTGGTGAGCAACATCAGCTCTGCATGAGTTCCTTTTCCCCTTACCTTCCCAAACGTGCAGGTTTTTTCTCGAGGCTTGCCTCAGGGTAACAGCTTCCAGCATTAGCATTACGACAAAAAACATATTGTGGTTTGCATTGTGGTCATATAATGGTGTGAAACATCACTGGCAGTCTGTTTTGTACAATGTCAATAGAGCTGGCTTCAGAAATGTATTTAGGGAGAGCCTGGTCCTTTGCCAGCCATTTCACACTTGTGCTGTTGCTTCTTCCAGTAGTTTAGCAGGAGCAGCCTTACTTCTTTAGAGGAACTCTCTTCCTGATGGAACATTTGATAGCTGCTGAAGAAATAATCTTGTAGCAGTATCACCCACCATAGGAAATTGGAAAGCTAAGTCTGTTTGCTTACGTGACTCCCAGTATGTGTGCATTACAGTGTTACTGTAGAATCATGGAATACCAGGTTGGAAGGGACCTCAAGGATCATCTGGTCCAACCTTTCTTGGCAAACGCACAGTCTAGACAAGATGGCCCCGCACCCTTTCCAGCCGAATCTTAAAAGTGTCCAATGTTAGGGAATCCACCACTTCCCTGGGGAGATTATTCCGATGGCTGATTGTTCTCATTGTGAAAATTTTTTCTCTTGTGTCCAATCGGAATCTCCCCAGGAGTAACTGGCACTCATTGCCCCTCATCTTTTCCACGTGACTCCTTGTAAAAAGGGAGTCTCCATCTTCTTTGTTAGCCACCCTTTAAATACTGGAACATGGTGATAAGGTCTCCCCTAAGCCTTCTGTTCTCAAGGCTGAGAAAAATTATATTTAAATTAAAATTTTCTAAAGTGATGGGAGCTTTGGTGTTCTGGTCAGTAACCCAATTCAGAGTTCTAATAATTGTGTAATTTGCAGACAACAAGGTGTTATGGAATTAAGCGCTGGTTCTCCTTTCACAGGGTGATTTGGAGAAGATGCAGAGTCCTGATCTAAGTATTTTCTCCCTGCAACCTCAGCCTCTTCTGCTTGCTCAGTTTATTTTACAGATTTTGATGTATTGCACTTGGATGTCACAGCACATGCAGGGTCTGACAATTTATGTATGTATTTTCCCTCTGATGTTACAAATAGATCTGGTTTATCTGCACATACAGCTTTGTTACTGGTGGCATGGGTCATCTGCAGAAGGATAACTATGTGAGAGGTAGGTTGGTCTGGGAGTTGCAGAGATTTTGCATGATGTTTGGTCCACAAGCAGACCCCTCTTGATCTTGAGACCTGTTGTATTCGTAAGGCTTTCGTGTCTTCTCAGTGCTGCTGGTCACAAGCTTATACATGTAATATAACATCACTGCCGTAGGTTAACAACAACAATCAATGTGGACTTAGGTTAGGGGGTTTACGTTGATTGTGGCAGGGGTAAGATATTTATACAATATTACATTTTTTGGGGTGTATTTTTATTCCACCTATGGAATGTTTGATGAATATTTTTCTATTCACTTTGTTCTGATTGTATAGCATTTTCTAGAAAGCCACAGTTGGTAAATTTTAAAATTACTCTATAAAAGGAATTACTAGTCATTCTGTAAACCCTGCAAATTAAGAATTCTGGCTCAATATGGAGTTTATATTCTTAACTCTTCTATTACTAAGAAAGAAGAAAAGAAAATGTGGTTTTAGGAAACTGCATTAATGTTTCATGGCATATAATCTAGTTGAATACTACATATTGTATTACTTCCTTATGTTTCACCTTTGGTAGACCTTGAAGTTTACAGGTTCGAGTGGATATTAATGATCTTGGGAACAGCTAAAATAAACAGAACACAAAGGTGATGAGAACCCATAGCTCCCCAAACTATTCATTGGACTGTATAGTTTTGTTTTTAACACAGGAGAATGCTACGTTGTCTGTCTGTAATCAGATGAAACATTGTAGAAATGCTGTCTAAAGGATTATTCAATGTGACCACATCAGTTCAAATATATATCTAGTAAATTCTATTGCACAAAAAGCTCTGAATGTTTTCTAAGAAATTTTTCACTAAGCAACTGTTCTAATATTAAGCTGATACAGAAATTCTGTATTACTAGTCTATGTAAATGGAACAGAGTAAGAGGATTTATAAATTAATTTTCTTTTCGAATACAGTGTGTGTGTGCGCGCCTGCATTTGTGCTGACTTTTGTTATGGTAAAATACGGTCTGCAGATTAGTTTTCTGCTATCTTGAATTATTTTGCTATTTTGGTTTAATGCACGCTGGTGTCATTGGTTTACACTATTACTCTTTGATCCTGGAAGCAGCAATGAGTGGAGTTGCATTACTGTTCAATAACATCATTCCGTGCGCAGCTGCATTGCCTCGTGTATGTGGTCATTAGCAAGTAAAGTTGTTCTGTGTTGCGGGTGCTGAAGTATGTGTTAGATGTTTTGGCTTTCTGAAGCCAAAAGCTTCTTGTAGGTAAATCATAGCACATATATATATATATATATATAAAAAGTCTATATTTAGGTCGACGTGAAACAGAACTGTGGTTAAGATGCTTGTCCTTACAAGTTTACATGATTGCGGAAATGTTTGATGAAACTTAAGACAGTGGGTTTGGCAAGTGACAAACCTGCTTCAGATGGTGGTTGACCACAGTCATCAGACTTGTGTACATATTCTATTTTGTAAGTATGACCATCTGTAAAGTAGATATATGAATGAGCCAGAAAAGTTTAAGTTTCTCTTTTATTTTTTTATTTAAAAAAAAAAAAAAAAGAAAAAGAAAAAAAAAGGGCAAAACATAGAATGCTGTGTTACCATTCACTTCTGTTGGGAGGATTTTTTCACCTCTTTTTAATCAGTTCCTAATGTCAACTGAATCCTTGCCAACCTTGTAATAATTAATTCTTAAATTTTATTGTAATTCAGTTCACCTGTGGGACCAAAAATATGTCAAATTTTAAGAGTCTGATTTACTGTCCGTTTTCTGTGAAGGGGGAGAGAGGAATTCAGCCCCAAGCAAAGAGCTGGAGGTAAACAGAGCAGTCGTGGGGCAGTTTGGGGTTGCCGTGTTGGTTGTGTTTACAAGAACCTCCGGATTTGTTTGTTTTTAAGTTCTCCCATGCTCCGCTGATAACAGGGAGCATTTTTCTTCCTGGTTTGGCATATAGTGGTCATGGTTTCATTGGAACACGATAGTTTGTATGAAACATAGCAGTTTTGCAACTTAAAATTATGATGCTGTTTTCAAAGCTGTTTTGAGATAATTCTTTCACAATTCTTGTCTGTCTGAAATGAGCTGGTGATTTTGTGTATCCTCAGCATTTTTTTAGACTTCTACTACTATGTCCGTAAAATCCAGTCCCATACTTCAGATGCTTCATTGTAAGATGAACCAAGAATTATTCTCTCCTGATGATCAATAACAAATTCAAAGAATCCTTTCATATTCCTGTTGGTCTTAGTCATTGGTCGTGTTCGATGAATCTTACTTTCTCTTCTCTTAATGGTAATTAACAACCTGTTCTATCATCCTGCATCTGAAAACGACTGCGAAATTTAAGTTAACTTGACCGGATGTACAGCATTGCCCTAAAGTGTCGGTATCCGTAGGTATGCCTTTTATGAAGCTAAATAGCTTGAATATAATAACTTGCATATAATAACTGTTCCCTCTCTTACTGCCGTGTTTTAACCAACTTTCCCCTGGTGAACTAGACAGTGTACCCTTCCTTTGTGAGCCGGAGCTCTCCAAGAGTAACCCCTGTGCTCTGCCCGTTTGTTTTATGGCCACATTGAGTCAGCTGTATGTGAAACCAGTAACGAAGGCAAACTTGGGCTGTATCCTGTGGAGCTGCCTGGCAGTCCCTCCCGGCTGCTGAGGACTAGGCGAAGCAAGTTCTCTGCTTCCCAGTTTGGTTTGCAAAGTGATCCTGTGTGCTGGGTCAGTATTACTGGCACAGGAGGATCCAGGCTAAGGTGAAAACAGAGGAGAGGAGGCAAAATATTACGGAGTTTTTGACTTCTAGTGGCAAACTGTGCCTTCTTATGAACAAGTCTACTGTATTCGTCTAATTAATGCCATCCTTTCTTGGTATGTATACCTGTATATTGAACAACATACAGTGACCTGACCAATAAACTGATAAAAATGTGTTACTTCTAACACAAATATATCAGGTAGCCTGGAGGAGAATCTATTGTAAAACTTTGCGACTGATCATCACCTCCTTTTTTTGCTCATAGGCTTTAGCCTTGCTGGCTGCAAGCTGATTTGCAAGACCTTGAATATTATCTCAGAACTGCTTTTAAAATGCCTGGCAGCTTCTGTTTTATCTGTCTGCTGTTCAAAATAAGTGTTTTAATTAAAATAAATTGGTTGCAAAAGGCTGTTAAGAATCCAGTCTATTTTTAATGATTTTTTTCTGTATCTTTAGAATGAGATTAATTTTTTTTTTAAATTAAAAATTTATGCTGCTTGTGTCTTGCAGAAAAATAATCTAATTGTATAATTTGATAATGAAGTTTGCCAACATCTAATAAATAATAATTTGGTCATACAGGACTATGTTGCCTATAGGGGTATTTTAACAATACAGAAACATTTATGTACTAGGAAATACTCCTAGTTTGGGCATAGTAAATAGCAAAGTATATCACATAGGCAAGTTTTCTTTTTGGGAAAGTTCAATAGTTTACAGAACTAACAATGTAGAAAATTCTCTTATGTGACCCTTCCTGTTGTAGGACTTGATTTATTTTTTGCTCAAATATCTCATGACGTACTGAAAGATCTTCTGAACTTTGCAGCGCACTTTAATTGGCAGATTAATTTCTCATAGCTTCTCCCATCAATTTTTGTAGTGAGTTTATTACTTTAGAATTGCTGTTTGCAGTGTAGAAAAACGCAAATCTCAAAACGTTATGCGTTGTTGAGGCAGAAAAGTTGGTGTTTTAACAGCACTCCCCATGACCTTTAGTGAATCGATTGTTCTATCAATCAAATTATGCTAGTATGAGTTAATTAATTAACTCGATCTTGATGTGACACAGCCTTCCTGGAGTATACACAGAAAGGAGGGAGAGGAAAGAAGGGTCTGTGTAAACACCACATGCGAAGGCTGAAGCTATCAGCCTGCCATTAGCCCTTTATCTGAGAGGCTCTTGGCATATAAATCAAACAATAACCTCTCTGTTTTGACTCGGTGCCAAAGTACACAGCCACAGTTGAGTCTAGAGCAGATTACACCCACCGAGTGGCTTGAGGGCTTGGAGTGCAACTGGGAAATAACCGTTAAATTATTCAGGAACACGTTTATGTTCTTTAATGTTGGCTGTCAGACTTTTGGGTTTTTTTTTTTTAGTACCGTTTGCATGTTCTAACCGTAAAAACCAACGCGCGGAGGGCATTTTAACACACATCTAAGTGAGGATGTGAGAATGATGTTCTAAGCTGAATGGCTGCAAAGAGCTTGTTTTTTAAAAAGTTTGGTGTGTTTTGCTGTGTTGCAGTATTTTTACCTATCTACGGTGAGGGTAGTAATATCCAATGCTCCTTGTGTGGTTTTCTGCAAGCACAATACCAAGATGACATTAACGTTCTGTTTACCTTTTTTCCTAAGGTTAGGATGAATTGGAAAATATGGTCCTCCTGTCTATGAGGCACATTTCATTAGGCTGAGCAGATTTGCCAACCATATAAAATGTCCAACAGCAGAACTACAGTCTTTGAAGAAACTATTGCTGCATCTTCAGTTGAACATGCGTTGGCTGGCCATCGAGTGCACGCACTTGGGATGCACACAAATACACCGCGATGCTGGAGACCGAAGTCCTGGAAATACTGATAGCTGTTTCTATATAGAAGATTTTTGATAAGTTACATTAGAGCCATTTGGTCACTTTCAGAAGTGTAAAATGAAGAGCAGCTTCTTTCTCCAAGCCCAGCTGTGTCCGGACAGCCACGGTGGTGGGGAGGTCAGCTCTTCCCATCCCCACGGCGTTCCCTGCAGCATCCCCGCGGTGCAGAGCAGAGGCTGTTCAGGGCAGGCTGTTCCACATGTGGCTGTTGGCTCTTTCCAGTGAGGGCTGCAGTGCGTGGAGTGGGGTGCAGTTGGGGACTTGGCTGTGTCCCCCCTGGAGCTGTCGGGCTGGCGTGCGTCTCCAGGAATGCGCAGTATATCCGGCGCAGCCTCCGCTCTCTCCGAAACAGCTGGGGAATTGGAGGAGGGAGGACGTCTCTTGATACGTGGCCCCTCACTCCAGGCTTATAGCCAAATTGTTGCATCTTATCGCAGGCTTGTGCTTCTCTTTGGTTTATCGGTATTCGGATGACTATTACCAGCAATGGATTTGTCCTTTGTCGTAACGGTCTTCTAACCAGGCTGGTGTTGTTTCTTGAAGTGCTGTGCACTTAGTGTGGATGTTGTGTCTTCTTTAAACAACTGTGAGTTACTGCAAAGGATATGTTGGCAGCACACTTTTTTTTTTTTTTTGGCAGTTGCTCAGTTTTGGGCAGCTTTGTGGTATTAATGAAGCTCTAATTTAATCTTTACTGAATTTTTCCCTCTTCCCTTCCTCTTGTGAAAATATACAGGCGCAGCTGAGCTGTAAATCTATATAGACATAAGGTGAAAGTTTTGCTGATACAATAACCACAGACTCTGTCTCATGTCTCAATTTCCCTTCTGATTTTTTTTTTCTTTTTACTTTGTTATGCTGAAATGCTGTCATTTCAGCTGGTTAATTTTTGAAGCCCACTCACTGTTGTTTTCTGTCACTTATTCAAAGTCTGTGTGGGCAAGTTGCTCTTTGAAGTCCCGTGTCCCTTGCCAGGTGTAGAAATAACCACATTTGCTTATTCTTCCTTCTTTAACATCTTGTTCATATGATGTCCTCCACCTGGTTACTTGCTGTTTCTGATGTAGGCAGTGCTTTCACCTGACCCCAGGCAGTTTAAAACCAAAACAAAACTGTACAAAGTCATCTTTTTCTTTCTTGATTTGAGCTACAGGAGATCTGGGAAGGAAACTGGATGTAGATACTGACTTCTTAATTTGGCCTTTGAAAAGGTTACGGAAGAGACTCTTGACCTGGTTTTCAGTAAGCCTGGGGACACGGCAAGGGTTGCATGTAACTGAAAGGCTTTGTTATGCCAGTGTTTTATAAGGAGAAAACAGGATGACCTGAATTTGTCCTGTTAGGCAAAGCACTCCAGGCAAAAATCCAGTAATAGATAATGTATATGTCAATTTTATCCCTCTTGACTAGAAATTAGATCATATTCAAATAATTTGCAGTAGCTTGCCAGAGACTACAGATGTGGCTGATAATTTTGGTGGTTATGGTATGCTGCTTGGACAAGAGTATCTGACTTGTTTTCAGTTAATTATACATGCCGATTGAAGAAATACATTGCCAAACTAATATTGTAAATGCTAAAGGGGTGAAGAATGGCCTATTGGTAGAGCTGAAAACATAATTGTAAATGGGGAACACTTAGTCATTGAATGGACATATTTTCTTGTATGGGCTTATTGCTTCTTCACCTTTGCTCTTGCCTTAGTGACCTGGAAGCTCATATTTTAATAATTTATCAGTAATAGACAAGACCTGGAGCAGTAAGGGAAGTAAATATCTTTCTGTACTGGTGGTGTGAACAAGAGGCATATTATTTCAGCCAAGTCTAAAATTGTGGTGTTGTGCATTGGACCCCCCAAGGTAATAAGTGTCCCCAGGTTTCTGTCTTTGCCATTAGGTTTGCATCTGCTCTGAGAGTTTGTTCTCCGTTGACGGGTGCTTGATTTCACCTGTTTCCACACTACTACTGCCAGCTTGGTAATAGCACATCCCAGTGCCACCAACCTCCCCTGTTCTCCCCAAATGCGTTCAGAATGAGTAGCTTTGAGACTAAGCCTACAGACAATCACAGATAGGGGCACTTTCTGTCTGCCAGATAACCTTGGTAGTATTGTCCTTGCAGGACTGGACCAGACCAGATCAAGAGAATGAGTTACAATTATTTTAACAGATGCAAGATTAGACATTTGATTATCAACATGTAGATGTCTAGATCAGGCAAATTAGTTCAGGCATCTGAGCTGTGTTTAAAAATTACCAATTTTTTCCTGTCTGACTCAATGTATAGTCCCACACAGAATGTGTTGCCACAGCTGAAAGGGCTGCTCCGGGAATGAGAACAAGTTCCTCCCACAGCAAGTGTTGCTGAAGCTGGCACGCCATCACCGGAGAACTGCTTTACAAACTGCACCCTTGCTTCTGCTCAAGGCTTTGGCTTTTTCACCCTGGCATCTTGCTACCAGGGAAGAGCAGATTTCATTGAGCAGTCTTTCCTTTGGGTGTTGTACATTTGGGAAGCCAGCTAGGTAGCCACTTCAAGGCTAACTTGTTCTGTTCTTTATTTTTATTTTTATTTTCCCATTTCTCCTATCTTTAATTAAAGAAAGAGTGCCTCTGGAGGCTGCAAATCAGAGCTGCTCTGAATCACCTGCACCTATCTTTGGTCAGCAGAGAACATCCCAGTTTTTCTGACCTGCTTATCATCAGCACCTGTTTCCTGGCACTATTGGCAGTTGAGGTCTCATTTTAGGATTCGTATAGATTATGGGTCTGATGATTTGGTCCTTTTTCCCCTCTGTGTCTTCATGATTCAGCTTTGAAAACGGACATGTAAATACCAGAAGTAGAGAAGCTGCATCTTCTAGGTGTCTAGATTTCTCCCTCTTCCTGTATATCCTTTTTTGTTGTTGTTTTAAAGTCCAAATGATATGGAGTTAAATTTTAATTAGTTTTGGAACAGAGAATGGCTCATTAAAAAAATGTAGCATTTATATATGAGGGGAAGGGAGAAATTTGCAATTATCAGATGTTTGTCAAAAACCTTGCTTATGTATCTCGAATGGTATAGCTGTGTCTAACAGGGCTTTTCAAAGGCTTCAACCTTATCTCTGGACATAACATGATTTTTTGTTTAATGAACTTCTAATTTGTCTAGCAGGTAACTGCTTCACTTGTTTTTATTCTGTTCTGTTTTCTGAGGTGGCTGGTTGGTTAGGTGCTATGACCATAACGACAAAAGGAAGGGGCAGGGTATCAAAACCTGTGAACAAAACTCTAAGCTTGTTGGTGAAACTGGTTGATGGCAGAAGCCCCTGAATTTTAGTGCTCTCTTCTCTTTGTCAGGCTCGCCGTGCCCTGCAAAACATTTTGTAATTGAGATGCACAGAAGCCTGCAATGTAATATTTACCTGTTGTTGTGACATTTATTTTGAAGGGTGATTTAGAGTTGCTGATCTGTGTTGTAGCGTAGCTGTAATGAATTTCTTTTTTCTTAAGCAAAACAGCATGATTCAGACAATATCTTTAAAGGTTTTGTAATGCATATTTTTATTTTTTTTTTTAAATCTACTTATTTTCAGAAAACTACTTTGAGTGCAGTGGTTCACTAGATAATTTGTAAAATCAATAAATAATCCTTGGGAAGTCAAGGAATGCAAGAGGAAGGAGAAATTTGAATTGGGGTACTGGATCCCATACAAATCACTGATTACAGCATCAGCGTCATCAGATTTGGGGCGTTTGGACCAAAGCAGAGGAACTGCGGATGGGAAAAAGAGGAGGGGAAGGGCACCATGACAAGAGCTGGAAGGCAGTCACAGACAGATGTCTCACCAAAAGGGGAAGATAAGATAATATTGTTTCCGAGTGTTAGAAATTTCTAAAAGGAAAATGTTGTGGTAACTTCTCAGATCAGGCAAGAGGCAACACCAGAGCCCTGTACTGCATCCAACTGCCTCATTCCCAGCAGCCATTCCTGTCTTGTCATTGATGAAGTTAAAGAACGAGCAGTCGATCAAAGCAAAAGCCCTTCTCTGAAGGTGTTACAGAGGGGGAGCGGGAGAAGTGTTTTCAGTAGAAAACATACAAGTACTTCTGATGCTCTTTTTCCCTGTTTTATTTCCAAAAAAATGACTGAACACAGGAACTGTTGCTTTCTGTGGATTGACCTAGTCAGTTGGCTATGTATGTGAGCTATAAATATGTATTGATCTCATCCTGTTTATATATTGTTCTATATATGATACCTAAACCACTAGGTATTCTGCAAAGCAGCGGGAAGAAAAATGTCTACGGAAACTCAGTAGAGTACACAGAGGTCCAAGCATACAGGAGTGTGGTTGACCTCCATCTGCTTTTAGGTTGTACCACAGTTGTTTTGCTTTTTGCTATTTTTGGTGTGCTAAAGCAGCCCTCAGGGATCATGCAAACTTAGGTCCTTGGGATTAAAGAAAACCTACTGTGGCTAAAGGAGGAAGAAAGAGTTTACAAAGCAAAAAGCAAACCTCCCCCCTGCCATTTTGTTTTTAGTGCATTAGTATGACTCATTCTTATTTTTTTCTTTTTTTTAAAGTTTAAAATAGTCTGTTATTTTGGAGGGTTTTTATTGTTTAAACTAGTAAGCAAGTAGAAGTACCAGCTGAAACAGGGACTTGTAGTAGTGATTAAACAAGTATAGTATATGTTGCTTTCAAAGACCTTGCAGTCTAAATTGGCAGGACTGATCAACCCGTGGCGTGGAAAGGGAGAGCAGCAAGCAAGGACAATGGGTAGAAAAATGCTGCAATCTTAGCACCTGCATTCTGACTTCTGTTGAGGTCGATAGATGCTTTTGGGATGGATTTTCCACACTTTACTATTTGCTAAATGTCTTTATGAAGTATAGGATTGAGAAGGATGAGACTACAAAAACCTGTGCAAAATTTGGGAGACTTTTATTTTAGCTTCCTTATGTTGTTTGTTTTCCTTTGTTTTAAAGTCTTAGCTGCTGGTGTCTGTGTTTATGTAAGAGTCTCTGCTCATATGGTGAAGAAGAGAATTGGGAAAATGAGAACAGGTTAAAATCTTAGAAAACAAAAGCTTGACTTTTCTTCCAAATAGGAAAAAAAGTATTTTTAAAACTAGCTTCCTGCTGGTTTGGGCCTGATTCCTGATCTCTATAGATTTTTATTTAGAGCTGCATGTTTAGGAAGGGATTAGTTAACAGGCAAAGCGGTGGCCTCTTGCAATCCAAACCTCAGGCGTGCTTATAAATGCCAGTGAGAGACACACTGTGAATGTGACGTGGATGGGATCAACAGGCTGCATTTAAAAGTGACGCTGAGTGGGTAGGACTGAATCCTAACAATTAGAGAGATAGTCTGTAAAAATAACATACCCAAGGATCCATTACTTAATGGAGATTGTGTTGAAGCATCTTATTGCTTTGGAAGTCTCTTTCTTATTTCTTGCACTATCATACGTTCTAAATTGCCGTGCCTTGTCTTGTGAGGAATCCCCTTGGAGCTGCTGCCCGGAACAGTGCGCAGCATCAGTGCTCAGATCACACTTGGCGATGGAGAAGAGGGAACTGCTGCAGATGCCTGGGCTGCTTTAGGATGTGCTGCCTCCTGCCTCCATCACTGGAGGAAGGTCGAGTGGCACTATGTGAAAGAGAAATGGAAAGACTGTGTCAGGTCATCTGATTTTTCCTTTCTTAAACCATGGCCATAGGATGAAATTTGTTCTTCGTATTCATTTGTGGTTTGTTCAGAAGAAGGGTAACTCAACCTTTTTCCCACGGTCTTCCCACCCACGCAGGCTTTGACAGAGGATGTGGGTTCCTGGAATGACAGGAGTGGGGCTTGGCGATCCCCTTACCTGGTCTGGGGGAGAGCACAGATTTGCTTAATACAGCCCTGCCGTTGCAGCAGAGCACAAGCACAGCTGCTCTGCAACGGGTATCGTATGAATCATTGGGGTTTTTTATTTTCCGTGAAACAAAGCTTGTTTTGGCATGTTTATAAGCATGTTGTAAATGACATCAAAACCTATTTAGGAGTTTAATGTCTCCTGAGGAAAAAAACAGAGGGAAGCTTTCTCTTTAAAAAAGAAAATAAATAAATTAAAAAAATAATCCAACACAGTTAATCCCAGTGTGTGGCTTTAGCCCCAGGCAAGGGTTTTCCTCCCTTCTCCTCCCCCCCGCACTGAGAAAACACTGAATTCATTCAAAACAGCAACAAATGCAGTGTCCTGGAGGAGAGAGAAGACTGACAGGGAACCGAGTGCAGATGAGCCACAGAAATTCCTAATTTAAGTTTAGCAACAGCAACAGTAAAAAGGAAATCGGTAAATACAGAAACCAGTACAGTTACATTTCGCTGTGGTTTATTCTTTGCATGTAAGAAGAATCCATGAAACCCAAAGTGATGGTAGTTCACCAAATCATACCAACGGCCTTCAGCGTTGGAAGTATTGGCTTTGGGATTTAAACTCTCATGGGCAAATTAGAGCCCATCCGTTCCATAGCTTTTTGGTAACTGAAGAAGTTTGGACTGTTTCTAATATTCCCATGGTTTAACAGTAGTGGTTACTTTGAGACTGACATATTTATTAGATGTGAATTCTAACGCTTTATAATTAGTAGCAAAAAAATAAAAATTTTTTTCTGTGAAACTGTAGCAACTGTTCCACTAAGAAAAATCAAGCTTTTGTATCACTTTATTTTTCCTTGTATCCTGCCCACCTCAGAGGAGTTACTAAGTAGAAGCACTCATCTTAAAATATGAATGTTGTCTTAAGCTTACTCCATTATTCAAGCAATGTTTAGTGTAACCCTGTCATTTTCTTGTAGTGATCCAGCTGCCAAAGCTCTCTGGGAGTCCTTCATGAACCTCAAACAAAAGGAAGCTGTGATGGAGGCTAGGAGACACCTTGTGGAGGCTGCGAGCAGAGAAAATTTACCTATTAAGATGAGCATGGGTGAGTGGCATGACATACCCTTCCCTACATAGTGGTAATGTGAAAGATGATGTCAGCTCCTCTTCCACTTAACCCTCTCGGGGAAAACTCATCCCCATCCTTGTCGACAGGTTTCAGATGAGCATCCTGACTACCGTAGGCTATTTCTGGTGTGTAAGTGAGGCAAGCGTTTTCTTTCAAATGCAACAACCTTAAAAAGGTTGAGAGTGGTTGTGAAGCAATGGAGTTCTATGAAGGCAGGTTTTAAAGGCATGCAAGTGGTTAGCAATGCTGCTTGTCTTTATTCTGCAAAGCATGAGAATTTGGGTATTCAGCAGGATTTGTGTCCTGAAAGCAGGCATTTTAAATAGCAGCTGGTCGGATGGAAGTTGTGCAGATCTTGCGTGTGATTTCATTATACAGGTAGTGATTACATTACATAGGTAGCGAGGTTTATGTGAAGTAAGGCTGCCTGGCTGGAGAGTTTAAGCTGAAAACCATGTCTGGGCACTCTTTAAACCTGAATTCTTCACAATATTAGAGATACAGATTATATCATAATGACTTTCAATAGCTTTTTTAGAACCTCATTCTCACTAGATACCATACTTAGTGAAATGCAGGAATTGATATAATGTTAGGCTTATAAAAACTGTCATTGCTTTATACCGCAATCATTTTTTGCATTTTTGTGTACTCTAAGCTGGACTTTTCATCAAGAGAGAAAGGTCCTCATGGAATAAGAGTAATAGGCTTTTATCTGGAACTCCAGAGTAAACTGCCAAGATACTGTAGAAGAATTAGATGTACAGCCAACTCATGAACTCCTAGCAGCTATAACATTTCATATATTGTATGGTCTTTACAAATACCTAGAGCATATATTTAGTAGATTATTCATCAGAAATGCTAGATCTCTGCAACAGTAATGCTGTAAGATGTTTTAAAGAAATGGAAGAGGAGCAGCTGTGAGAGGGCTATTACAAATTTGTCTGAAGGAGGTAAGGCACAGTAAATAATAAAATCTTGTTTAAGTTTTCACTGATGTGTGTGTGAGTATTCACCATAAGAACATTAAGAAGCTCCCACTGGTTTTCTATTACATATGCCTTAAAAAAAGATTATTGATGTTGAAATTCAGCTTTGTTTTAAAAGTAATTACTTCCTGTCTTTCAGAGGTAACGATCCATCTATCTCCTTTGCTGCTTTATGTGAATGATTAGATCAGCCACCCTTTCCTCTGTGTCCCCTTCCCATGGTATCCAGTGAAGGCTGCAATGACTTGGTTCTTAATCATATTAGCTGACACTTACTGATGGCAGCCTAAACGTCTGACATATGTGGACCCAATATAGTGCTATGTAGAAACATTTAAGAGTTGGTGGTGAAACAAATTTCTGACACTTTAGTTCTTGAGAGTTGTTTTTTGTGGAAGTGTAGCTGTAATTTACTAATGTTTATGGAACCTTGTTATTTATTTTGTGACTTGTGTATTTATCTTGCACTGGAATCATAATCAGTTGTGAACTTTGTAGTTGAACTTCAAAGAGTGAAACAAAATTCAAGGCAGTCTTGTAAATGATAAACAGGGATAAAATGAGAAAAAAGGAAAGGAGGGCACTACAGTCACCAAAATGAAAACTTCCTATTGAGGTTAAATGCAGAAAACCTGAAACTCACACCCAGATGTCATGTTGTCCAATGACACATATTCATTAATGACTTCTTAGAACAGATCTGCATCTTTACAGCATTCATTGCTCATTCATCGTGTTACAGAACACCTTAGTTCTCTGTAGGGAAGCTGGAAATGGTGTTGTTTATCAATTGCTGGTTTTGCTGAAAAGGAAGAATTCTAGTGGCCTGTTCTAGTCCCGATTACTGTGCTTAGTTGAAAGGCTCCTTCCACTGCAGCTGTGGTATGAGGCAACACTTGCTGGAGAGAAGGGAAATGGTTTTGCTCTGCTTAGACTTGAGTTTTTATGATTTTTACCTCAGGTTCTGCCTGTATTGGAAAATCTCGGTGGATTGCACACTGGTTTTCCCAACACTTATGGTATTTTCTGAGTTTTTTATGGCCCTAATATTAAATGTCAGAGAGTTTTTCTAGCATAAAAGTTGCCTCTTACTCTCTTTACTAAGACCAGCTGTGTCAGATGGTAGGAGTGTTTTCCTTACTACTACTTTTTTTGCTTTTTTTCCCCCTGGAAATAAGGAGTGAATTACATTTGAAAGCAAAGCTTTGAATTCCATTTGGTGTAGCCGAGCCCTCCTGCAGTGGCCACCTGCCTGAAAAACTGCATCGCGTGTGACACTGGCAGCACAGGAGCCCTGTGCAGCGATGAGAAACTCGATCCCATCCTGTTTCTGTATTTTCAGTGCAAAGAAAATAAATTTGGTTGTTTTCTGGGCTTTGAAAGGCTGCTCATTACTCGGAGGTGTGCGTGTGCTTGCCCACGTTTCCCCTGCAAGCGATGTGCCTGACACCCGGCTTTCCTCTTTCATTGCCTGGCTGCATGTGGCAGGAGCTCTGACCATTGTGGGAGGACACACAGCTCATGATTTTGCTTTCTGATGTCTTCTGAATGTGTCTTCCTCCTCCTGAGAGGGAAGGAGAGTAGAACTGTAGAAGGGGACACGTCTTCTCCCCAACACCCCCAAATGTCTGCAGGCCACCGGGAACTCCATCTTCTCCCACTGAAATCAGCAGGAGTGGAGTGAGAGGAGGAGTTCTGAGGAAGGAGAAGAAAGAGAAATAAAGGAAATCAACAGTTTTGGCTGCATTTTTTGAGCTGAGTATACTGGAGCGCTGCTTTCCAGTGGTCTTGATTTGCATATTCATTTTATTAGTTCTATCAAGGAAAGTGGTAGTGGGCATGTCTGGAAGTCCTATTGACTGTATCAGAAGGGTTCGGTGTAGAAAGAAGGTGGCTGGAGATAGGATGAGCAGAGCTGGCAACATCTTGTTGAAAGTTTTGGTGGATGGATTATTGGAGCAAGCCCAGTTTCAAATTTAAGACCATCTCCATGACATTTGTAAACAGAGCAGGATTCTCTCCTTTAGCAGTAGCTGTCTCATACTCAGGTTTCCAGGTGGGCCATTAAGTGATCTTATACCATCTTCAAGGAAGATTTGCATTTTTTCTTTTCTTCTTCCATTTATGTCTGAAGAAAGTGTGGGTTTTATCTGTCATTTCACTTTGTGAGTGAAAGAATTACGTTGTCATGACAAACTTCAAAGAGTGACACGGGCTAGTAAGCTGTTCAGAACTGTTCATTGCAAGCACTTCAAAATCCTGTTTCTTTTTTAAACAAGAACTGCAAGTCTTGGGAAACCGCATCGCAGAGAGAGACTAAGTGCCACGTGATGGTCCATAAAACCAACTAGAACACAAAACTATGGAGCTACTTTGCCCTTTCCATATGAAACAAAACCTGGGCTTTATACCTGTGCAGCATATTTGATTTTTCTGAGGTCAGCCCTGGAGAAGGCAGGCAAAGCACTGTGCAGAATTCCACCCAGCATAAAGGCTTTACGTGTGCTACATTCGGGTTACTTATTGTTTTACCTGTTCCATCCATAAATACATAACATGGGTATATGTTTTTTGAAGATGTAGTTTCTTCTGGAGTTTAGTAATGCTGCCAGTATTGACTTTTGGGGAGTATTTGTTTGGTATCGCTTACTGTTGGCATGCTGACGTTGAACCCCTTGTTTACAGGATGCTATAAATGCACTGAAACCATGTTACTAACATAGTAGTTACTTGTAAGTTTTACGCTAACCCTTTCAGGTAGGTACATTTCCCAAAACAGTATGTGTTTGCATGTAAACAGGTGGACCTGTCTTTTTGTAGAAGCCCAATTCTAAATAAAGAAACATTAAAATATTCCATATATACATATACACACAAACACACTTACTTTAAAAAAAAGCCCCAAACAACAAACAACACTTTTTAAGAACTACATCAGGTCCATTTTGCCTCTGAGGCAGTTGCATTTGTGTTTTGGATACCCAAGTGAATGCTGATGAATATCTGGGGAAGATAAATATTTGCCAGCTTCTGGTCAGGTATCCCATTGTGTAGGTGTAAATTATTTTGGCATAATAAAAATCCTGGCATTTAAAGACATTTATTTTATTTAAAGAATTAAGTCTCCTTTTGAAAAGCTCTTTGGAAGTCAGTTTAGAATATCGTCAGAATAACTTTTTTGTGAGATTTATAGCATTGTGCTAAATTCGAGTGAGATTGTAAATACTGAAAAGGGTTTACTTCTGCTCAGCTCTTAAAGTGACTGTAAGGAGTTCTGCTCTGATGCAGCAGCTTGACTTACAGCCCAGCGGAAAGGTTGCTGTTTTTTCCATTCCTCTGCTTCCTGGTCCATGCTTCATAGGTCTGATGCATATCTTAATCGTCTTCTGAACGTGGCAGCCCATGAATCTCTTGTTGAAAGCTTTGCTATTAGCATAGTATTTGGCAGTGGTAAAAACTTTGCTACAAATGTTCTTTTGTGGCTTTAGAAACACCCTTGCTCTTCTGTTTGAAAAGAGCACAGTAAACCTTGATCGGGTCTGAATTCCTTTATTGTGTCTTTTTACTGGCATGGAGACTGATGAAAGTCGAAACACTGGTATAGTAACAGAAACAAAGTGCAGTGTGCTGTTACACGAGCCCTTGTTAGCAGAAGAAAAGCTTTTTGGTTTCTTTCCATTTGAACTGCACAAATACAGTTTTAAAAATCAAGCTCACTACAAAATTAGCAAAGCCTCAGGCTTTGTGAAGTAAAGAGGAGTACTGTAACTTTTTCAGATGGGCTGGTTTGCATGGGTTGAATCAAACTCTAAAATTTGATTCAGTAGAAATGGGAAGATCCTGGAATTTTAGCCTGGAGATATGAAATAACATTTTGAGTTAGAAAAGTACCTTAAAATGGGCAGGAAAATGTAGCTTAATACCTTGTCTAAAAATATAAACAATATAAAATGTGCTGCTTTTTTTTTTTTTAATGAAAAGTTGCATTGGACTGTGGTGGTGTTTAACATGCTATTTATTCTTGACAAGATCAATGTAAAAATATTTAAGATTCAATACCATCAATTCCTGGAATAAACATAAGGGATAAAAGCTACCTGCTAAGAAAATGAGCTGTAATGAGGTAGGTAAGTACATAAATATCTTTCCACATAAATCAGGTCTGCTCTCAGATATCTCAAACCCATCCTGGCCAACCATTGGGACAATTCTGTGATAGAGACAAGTAGTGAAACAATGTCAGTCTGGGTTTGAGGTCCTTACAAAGGAGGAGAAGGCAGATCAGCATTGCAGGGCTCAAAGCAGTCGGCAGGGTGTTTGAATCCCTCCTGCAGCACATCTCTGGGTAAGTGGTGGGTACCTGGATAACAGCTGGGCTTGGGAGACACTATGGCATCCCATTATGCTGAGAGGAGATCATATTGTAGACTGGTTCTTGGGATGTTTATGTGCATTTCTCTGTTGCCTGTTTACCTGGTCTCCAAACCCATTGGGAGAGCAAACTGCAGAATTGGTGAGGCGGCAGCCAAAGTATCCCTCCAGGCATCCTCATGGAGTCAGACGCTTCCCGCACCAACTCATCTGAGACAGGCCTGGCTTAGCCTGAGGAGTCCCAAATTCCCGATGGTGGGTCTCACCGTGCTGCTCCAAGGGCTCCCTGGTGATCTCAGGGCATTTTTCCAAGGAGAGGGGACATTGCTTGTCTGAGACCTGAACTCCTGGATCCTGAGCAGGCAGTTCCTGAGTTAAATTGGTCTGCTCTTTGCCACATCAAAAGTAACAGAAGTCCTGCAGCATGGGACTATCTAGCCAAGCGGATTTGGGTTTTCCAGCCTGTTGCAATACTGAGTTCCTGAATTCTCCCTGTAGTGCAACTAAAAATGTAGTCTTGACCTGAAGCAAATGTTCCCAATCTCATTGATGGTCAATATAGCAGATGTTTCGTTGCATCACTCACCCCCAGAGGCAGGAAGGCGTTTTGCTTCTCAGAGTGCTAAATGTTTTTGAAGAGTTTGAAGTGTTTCTGAAAGTTTTGGATACGTTCCTGTTTGGGGGAGCTTCTGCATAGGCCTTTGCGTTCCCAGGGGAACGCTCTTTGAGTATAGTGGGGTTAGACTTTCCCTGATAACTCTTGATGATGATGGTCTTTCTGAATAGTGATTACCACATTGAGAACTGTAGAAAGAAATTGATATTACGGCTGTTTCACCTTGCAGTGTTACGCCAGGATGAAGTTCAGGGTTTCAACTCTGTTGAGTGTGGTCGGAATGTTCACCTAACTAAATAGATCCCATCTTCCGATAGTCATCTGTTTTTGCCAGTCTAGGACAGAGATGTTGCTCCAAGCTCCAGATTTGCAAAGAGTATGTAGCCTTCTGCTGTTTTTCTTAAGCAACTAAACTTTTGGGTCATCTCTGTAACTCATTAGATGTAACAGAAAGGATGAAGGATACTGATATTCCTGCCAACAAAGTTCTCTGTTTTTCAGGAGATGTGACAAAATAGCTTAAGGTGGAGAGATGTTCAGGAGGAGAAGTTTGTTTTTCATCAGTAAGTGACACTTTGTGTGTAGTGTTGCTTAGAAGCATCACCAGCTGAGGAGCCCTCTTTGCACTAATCATTATGCTTTTTTCAAGTTGGATGCTGAATTCAGGAAAGTGGTGTGCCAGTTCATTTTTTTAGTCTCACTTGTTGATATGCAGAATAGCAGCCTTGAGAGCACAAAACAATTGCTCAAAAGAGACGACAACAAACATACCTTAGAATAACTGGAACTATGTGAGGTGTGATGTCTGTGTGCATATTTTTGCAATACATCCTTCATCTCTTCTTTTTCAGTCTAGCACATATAGGTTCCTAGAGTTGAAACAAACATGTGATTTATAAGGAGCAAGTGCTTATGTTCTTGGTGTGAATCCTGTGGAGGTTGAACAGTGAATGAAGTGTTTACTGGGCTTAGAAATGGCTGTTAGTGTGGAGGCAACAGAGTGGCAGAAGAAGATAGGGCAGTGGCAGAAGGCTCATTTTGAGAGCACAGATATGCATCCTTTCTTATCAAGTGCATCCCAGAGAAAGAATTCTGTAGTGTGAAGTTGACTGAAAAGGCTTGGCAGGAAATTTGCCCTTTTTGATGCCTGCTGGTAGCTTAGCACAGAATGAGTGGTATCATCAAATATGGATGAATTGTAGAGTAATTTTGGGTTGGAAGGGATCTCTGAAGGTCATCTAGTCCAATTCCCTGCTCAAACCAAGGGCAGCTTAAGAGTTAGACTAAATACGTTGGAACTTGTTCAGCTGAATTTTTAGTATGTCCAAGATGGCAATTCCACAGCCTGTCTGGGTACCCTGCACCAGTCTTAACCACTCTTGCGGTGCAGACGTTCTCTTTTCTGTACAGTTTGATTTTTCACTTGCTGCAGTGTATGTGACCATTGCTTCTTGTCCTCTCACTGTGCACCTCCAAGAGGTCTGATTCAGTCTTCTCTGTAATCACTCATTATGTCCATGAAGACAGTAAGTAGCTCCCTTCCCTGCTTTCATTTCTTGAGACCAAACAAACCATTACTGGTGCATCATTTTCTCTAGCCCCCTAAACCATTGTAGTGACCCGTCTCTGGACCCACTCTGGTGTGTCTTGTACTGTGGAGCCCAAACTTCATACGCCCGATGCTGTCTCACAAGTACTAAATAGAGGGTTATAACCACTTCCCTCTGCCGGCCGGCTGCATTTGTGCTGATGCCACCTCGTACATGGTTCGCTTCCATTGCTGCAAGGGCGTACAGCTGATTGATGTTCAACTTGACAGACACATTTAATCCTGAATTTTGGAGAGATTTAGGTCACAGATCCGCTATTAGACTATTGTAAATGAAAGAAACACAGGAAAAGTTGAAATAAAGGCTGAAAAAAAAAAAAAGGGACTTTGCTGCAAAACGGCAGCATGTGAATGTGGCAAAAGGCTTGCTAGTGTCTACAGGCATCCATGAAATGTGCTCTTAGTGAGTGCTATTGTTTCGACAGTTGAAAAGAGAACTGGAAACTGCTGTGTCCCAAATGTTGAAATATTGTGCTAGCAAATAGTAAATTTTAATCCTCCTTGTTGAACTTTTGCTCAAACATTGGAAATATATTAAAATGAGAGGACTTCTTATGTGCAGTTACTTAAGCTTACTGTTGTTAGCTGCATTTGTTTTGTTTGGGCAAGAGCTTGAGGACTGAAAAAGAGGTACTGTGCCAGGTCCAGACACAGACTGTGACTTTAATACCAGTGACTTTAATACCAATGACTTTAAAAGTGAAGAAATTCTTGACTGGTGCACCAGTGCAGTATATTTCATGAGGAAGAAGAAAAGTCTAAAGCAATAAAGGCAGCTGTAGGTAGCTTGTTCTTATCCAGCTCTCTTGATCTTGTAGCTGCTCAGCTGATTGAGTCAATGCATAGAATTGTCTAGGTTGGAAGGGACCTTTAAGATCATCAAGTCCAACCATCAACCTAACACTGCCAAAACCACCACTAAACCATGTCCCTCAGCACCACATCTACTCGTCTTTTATATAGCTCCAGGGATGGCAATTCCACCACTTCCCTGGGCAGCCTGTTCCAATGTTTGATAACCCTTTCAGGGAAGAAATTTTTTCTAATATCCAATCTAAACCTCCCCTGGCACAACTTGAGTCTATTTCCTCTTGTCCTATCGCCTGTTACTTGGGAGAAGAGACCAACCCCCACCTTGCTACAACCTCCTTTCAGGTAGTTGTAGAGAACGATAAGGTCTCCCCTCAGCCTCCTCTTCTCCAGGCTAAACAGCCCCAGTTCCCTCAACTGCTCCTCAGAAGACTTGTGCTCCAGACCCCTCACCAGCTTTGTTGCCCTTCTCTGGACAGGCTCCAGTATCTCAATGTAATTTTTTTTTTTTTAAACAACTTACCAGTTTCTTTGCTTTGTCTCTCGCCTTCCCTTTCTGCCCTCCCTTAAATTGTCTTTCAGTAGCTTTTGTGCCTTTATGACTTGGGGAAGACACCACTTCACATTTGCCTGTTATTTGTGCACTGATTTGAATATCTTTAATGACAGAGTATCAATTTGACCCTTAAAGTGCAGTTTTTTCTGCGAAATGTACACACTAAAATACATCTTATTGAGGAGAGAAGAGAGGAGAAGGTGATGATAGAACATCTGTGTCGTTTACACATCATATCTGAAAAAAGTACCTTGAAATACCAAATCTTCATCTTAACTGCAGAGATGAAAAGAATGGTGTGGAACGTGCAACCCCACTGGGTTCTCCTCCTGCAACAACACCTACAGCTTTTGGGAATGGGTTTGGAAGTGGTCTTGGCAGTGCTGCCCTCTACTTAAAGGAAACATGCCTAATTTAGAGGAAACTGTGACAGATAATGTGAAGTGCATTCGTAACAAAATGAAATAGATTTTAACCAGAACAGGTTAGCAGAGGTGTTTTAATCCAAACTGAAATTACTCAGAATAGTATTAAAGGAAGAATAGAAGTTTCGTAGAGCATCCTGTACTTCCTCTATTGCAAGAAGTTTATTTGGAGGCAAAATTTTTCCCTCAATATTTTAGGATGATATTCCCTGCAGGTGACTGTAAATGGCTTTATGCTGTTCTGGTTTAGGAAATCAAGTATCGTTCAGATTTGTTCTGAGTGTTGTGGTTTTGGGTGGTTTTTTGTTAGTTTGTTTAATGACTACTGCATTATGCATTATGTGAATTTACCTTAAAAAAAAGTAGTGTAATACTGGGACTACTCACACTTAATTTAAGTTTAAAGATAGACTTCAGTTGGTTCTGAAGTATCAAGTACCATGTGTTACCATAAGCTCTTGTTGAATTTTTTAGGGCTTTTTTATTCTGTGACTTAGTATTCTTGCAGGAATAAAGGTTCCTAGGTTAAGTTAGTTTACAAAGTTTCAATAAAGGTATTTTTGCCTCAACTGTCTCTCGTTGTTCAGTGAATTACCTGCTGCATGCTAAATAGTCTTTTATGGTGTAAGATGGGTAATGGTTCAAGCCCTAATAAAATTGTAAATTGTGTCATATTTGTGTCTCATACCTCATTTACTTTGCACTTCACTGCTATAAAGCAGTTAGCAGATGGAAGTGAAACACAGAACCCTGTGCAGTGATGTGAAACAGCGAAATGTGTTGGTGGTATGTTATCTTTGATTAAATTGTAGTTAGCACATGGATGCAAGACTATTTGGCTAACCTTACTGTTACTTTTAAGAAGGGAGTGGGGCGAGCATAGTCTTTCTATGTGTCTGGACTTTTGGATAAAGTCTGTCTGTTTTTTTTGGTTTTTTTTTTCCAATTTCTTCTTTTTTTCTAGACGGTAAACCCAAACACTTAAATAGGAACTTGTGGCCAGGTCTCCTTCCATGTCTGGTTGTGATTAGAGTTGAAGATAATTCTTAAAAATTGAAAAGAAAACAGAAGTGTGTTGCTCTTGCAGGAGTTCTGCAAATATATCATTTCATTATTTATGTTCTTTGCTAATGTAATACTGCAAAGCTTGTATTAACTTCAGTATGAAGTCTTTTTGTCTTAAAAGTGTTGTGAAAAGCCTATATTAATGTGGTCTTTCTCTAGACAATTTACATGATGTTCACAATAGTTGGGAATAAACATTAATGTACAGATAAACATTTGTGAAGCTTTGAAAAAAAAGTTTAACGTAAATGTACATTGTCATTAATTTTTTTATACTGTATATCTTTAAGAGGAAATGACTGTGGGTTAAAAGCTCAAAAATTTAAATAGCGTTTACTTGCATATATACTGGTAACTAGTATTGTTTTGAGAGATGTCGTAAGTAACAGTACTCTTCATTGGCTGGAATCTGTAGTGAGTCTCAGTGTTTCTAGCGTATCTAAACAAACAACTTTTATATCAAACAAACCAAATTGCCCAGGAAAGGTTGAAATGCTCTTCCAGTTTTTGATTATCCATTAGTCAGTAGTAGGTATAAAGCTAGATCAGTAATCCTGCTGTACAGAAATAAGCTGATTTTTTATATATATATGTATATAAAGTAAAGTACTAAAGATACTGTTCGTAGTTACTGAATGCTGATGCACCTTCCTGAAAAGAAGTAATTTTATTGCCATCTTCTGTTCTCTGCTAAAATTTATTTGGTGGGGTTTTTTTCAGGTAAACATCAGAGACTTCTTTTATTCAATAAGCTTACTTTATTTTTTGCTGATGTTGGGTTCTATTATATCTTCTCAGTCTTGAAAAGAAATATATTGAAGTTTTGAATTTGAAAGGTTTTTTTTAAAAAAAGAAAAAGAAAGCCATTGTACTTGTAGACTGTCCATTTATGATGATCAAGACATGGTGAAAAACACAGGAGCAGGCCCCTTAAGCCTCTTTGAATCTGAGTGAGAAATAAAACACTTATTCTTTAAGTCCGAGAAAAGAAAATTTACTGCAATTGCTGTTATTTATATCTGTGGGGAAGCCTCCTGGTTGGAAATAAGATACACCTTGCTGTACATGTGCACTGTGATACCTTCATTCCATAGAGTGCATCAGCCATAAGGACTGTGTTTTACGTCAGCAGGAGAGTTCATGAATATGGGTTGGGAGACGCCGATTCTGGTGCCTGCTTGGCATGCAGTGCCAACACGTGGCACTTGCACTTTGCTGGAACACTGGGGCAGTTGTGGACATCAGTACTAAGTATCACACTTTGTGTATCCTAGGCGGTGACAGAAGGGGCTTCAGACTTTCTTTACGGTAAGAAAGCTTGCAAAGTCTCTGATGTAAGACTTGCGGTGGAACATGGCAATACAGTAAAACTGGGTGGCTTGCCCAGTGCTTTTTTTGCAAGCATAATTGTATAAGCCTCATCATTCAGTCTCGCAAAGGATGACTCGTTACACAAGAGACATGGTGAGTTACATATGTACGTACTCATACATCATCATGTTTTCCATCCCTATTTGTTTGCTTACCACCCAAAATGATTGTTAGGGTATTCTCAGCTGCAGAAGTCTTCCAGAAATCATCAGAGAAATAATCAGTCCTGTGAATAATGTACCAAAGAAGAACAACGACCTCCCTCTCTCTGGGACAGCGTGCCAAGAACACGATGAAGTACTCACTGTCTGAAAACATATGTCTTAGTGCTAAATGAGGACATGCGCAAGCCACCTGAAATCCTTTGGGCATGTTATTTTAAGACAAACAAGTTGATTCATTTCTGTGAGAAAGCATCCAACCAAACTTGCAGATTTCAAGTCCCTTTACAGTCACGGTGAATTACTGTTTTCAAGGATTACTGTTTTTTCCAGACTGGAGACCCTCTGGTTGGGACTTGGCCTAGTACTCAGTATTTATTAACCTTGTGGAAGGGGTGAAAGATACGGTAGTGAAATATGACCATGATACATATTTAGTCAAGACTAAGAAGGGGATTTGAGAAACTCTGGTATGCCAGTATTAAACTGGAAGTTTAATATAGATGGCAACACCTAGGAAGCTTAATTCTGGAAGATAAGATTTCACCTATTTATTCAAACAATTCTGAAATTTGCTTTAATATTTGGGAGGGCAACTGGAGTATATTGTAGACGCTGGCTAGAGATGGTTGTTACTTTTTTGTTCATGCTGATTTAACAATGGAAAGGGGAAACTGAATGGTAGAGTGCACAAAGAAAGAAATAATGGGTTGAAGTGACCATGCATTTAGAAACAAATCTCTGAAGGACGAAAAAGAAGAAATTACCAATCTATATTGAGACACTTAAGCTACCAGTTATGTTTGTCAAAGCCTTCTGAATGTACTTGGAAACTTGAAACTGTAGATAATCTGGGAATCGTAAATCATAACTGGGGTCATATCTAGGCATCTGCATTTAGATGCTTAGAACTGAAAATCTTGATGATTATATTGGAGTGCTTTAGTTACATTTGTCCCACCTAATGGATTAGGTTTTATTTGTTTTAAGATGCGTAAAAGAATTTTGAAGGAATAGTAACGGAACTGGTATTTAAGCACCGTTTCCATTTTGTAATAAAAGACAGGCTAATTAGGAGTGAAGGCTAAAATAGCATATGGCACTTGTGTGAGTATAAATGATCTATATAGGAACACTGTTAAAACAAGGATTTAATGATACCATACACATCTAGTGATGAATAACAAACTGCTTTTGAGATAACTAACTCAATGCTACAGCTGATGAGACTGAAGCCAAGTCAGGTTAGATGTTCAGGCTTGCATGGCAAGTGTTAGTTGAGTAGTGAATAGAGTCCAACTTTATTTGTTCTGGGTGTATACCTCTATTCCAGAATTTGCTAAACTTCAGCATAGTTGTCACCATTGTCAATGGCTCCTACGTCCTTGAAAGCCACTGCAATACACACCTTCAGACATGTGACATGTGACAGGATCTGCCTCCCTGAAGGTCCATCATTCTGAGGTGACCTGAGATGCGCTGGAAAGCCCAAGAGGGGCAGGGAAGAGTGGCTGAGCTCCAATGCCTGTGTCCTGCAGCTATTGCTAAGGTGGCAGGAGAACTGGTGGTCAGTAAGGACCAGCGAGGAAGGAAGGCTGGCCACAGCTCTTCCTCGGTGGCACAGTGCTACTGCGGGCAGGCAGCAGGAGGCTGCCACTGCCATGTGGTTTGGGGTATACTTCAGGGGCTGCCCAGATCCCCAAGGTGGACTTATCCTGGGATTGCTGTAGTGGGGACTTGCCCTTTGTGCTTATACCTGTGACCATGGGTTTGTCTGGATACTAGTGCTCCTGCAACAGAAAAGAAGGAGAGGCTTGCAGGTGACCATCAGCCCCAGAGCAGATGGGTTTGTGTTTGTGGGAGATGAGCATACGCTCTTAGAAATAAGCCTGCAACATCTGCTTTCAGTCTGCTGTAAGGTTTAGTGCTTTTCAGGTCCAGAGCCTTATCCTGGAGAAGCCAGCCAAACAGCATCTCATACTGGCCTACTTTTCATCTCTCCAAAGAACTAAAGAGTAGTTGGCGTTCTTCTCTTATTAACAATTTAAGGACTGGATGACTTTTGAAGTTAACTAAACAAAAGTTGAGATCAAATTATTTTTGTGACGCTTGCTGTTAAAGAGTGTTACTTGAACTTCTTAATAAGTACAAAAACATTTTGAGTTAATAAGAATAACATCTGGAAATTACACTAACAAGGAGACATAAGGGGCGTCATCTGTCCTACTAAATTGCTCTTACTTAGTTTGCAAAATATCCGACTCTCTTAGCAGTACTGTTGCCCAATTGGCTTCATGGACTATGAGAGCTTTCTACATTCCTTGCGAGTATCCGGCATTGGACATGATCAGAGGCAAGCTACTGGGAGAGATAGGTCTATATTCCTAAGACTGTGGATGAGGAAAACAATATATTTGGAGTTTTTCAGCCCTGTACTGCCTTGAAAAATCTTGCCTGTGAGCATAAGTGTGCCAAGGTCATTTCTTATTCGTGGTTCTGTCAAGTGAAAAATGGACCTCAGCAGAAGCTCAAACTGTGTCATTGCATAAAACTGAACAAAGTTTAAAGCTATGTGTATTTGGCGGTTCCTGTAGTCTTGGAAAAGCATCCACTTATTTATTCAATTGGTCACAAAATGTACTTTCCTCTTTACTTGTTTTCTTGTCCCTATGGAGATAATTAACTAAGTGTTAGACGAAAAAATAAGGACTGTATGTTTGGAACAGTGCGTTGATAATTCTGACCTTTGCTCTTTAGACACCTTGTTCATCCATAAATCTTTATGTAAAAAAGAAAATGCACTTTGGGATTCTGAATTTTAAAAATTTACGTCTACTGGTAAATCTGTCTTGAAAAATAATTATTTTCTTGAAGTGATGCCTGCATTACACTACGTAGACTGCAGCATTAATTTAAAATGGAAAAAAGTCATAGTGTAGAATTGTGTCTTGATGTCTACAAATGTGGTTTGTCTAGTTAACTTTTTGTTTAACTGTTGAGGTGAAAGTCTTTCTGTTCCACTTAGGCTACTCTCACTACTCAAAAACCCAGATTTTTGACAGACCTTTAATATCAGTTGCTGGTAATTCCTGCCCCAGTATGTCTAACTTGAGTGATCTGCTTTACTAGTAGTAGAATTACTTCTTCCCTTCGGTCTAACTGTACATATCGTCATTTGTGCATGTAGTATTAACTGTGCATTTTCTACATGCAGATGTTGGTATTCAGTGCTGCTATTTTCATATTTAACAAAAAATTAATTCATTTCAAGGAATTAATTTTTTTAAAATACAAGGTACAGCTTTTGTAATTTAAAAGTTGGCAAAAGTGATCTGTAGTTCTTTTGGAATCTGCCCTGAATTCTTCAAAGTTGGAGGTAGAATTTAATGTCTGTATGTCCCAATATGTTTGCAAATTAATTATCGTAGGAGTGGAGAATTGAAGGGGCCATTTCTATTGCGTTAAGTATTGTGAGCATTTATGCAACTGCTTGTTAGACACTCATCAAACCCCGCCTTATAACAAGTTAAATCTGTTTGTCTCCACCATTGGAAGATTGATTGATACAGTGATATGTTTCTTAATATCTTGTATAAATACATTCATGCTTTATTTATGCCCATTGATTTTAGTGCCAATATCGACCCTTAATGTAAACGTTTTTCTGTACGTTTATAGACATCTCTATTTTTTCCATGTGGGGCAGGGAGCCCATATCAGCCAGGCATTTCTATTTTGCTTTCCTAACTTAAGTTCTGTGTCCCCCTAAGGCTGTAGTGCCCAGACACACATCTGGCTATGCATAGGTGTAGAGTTTGGAGCAGAGCATGACTGTGATGGAGCAGGAAGATGAGAAGAGAGCAGGACAAGACAATTACACTAAAGTTCTTTCTGCCAGTAGTTGCCATCTTCTGCCTGTGAAGCTCTGGATTTGCTTTAGAAGAACAAAATGACTGTTGAAACATGATGATGTGGTTGGCATCTATCTTCTCTTCATTTCACAGGACCTGACCACTGAAACACAAAAGGACTTGAAATGGCAGAGGGACTTCAAAAAATAAAAGGCTGGTAGGGTTGTGATTAGATTAAATTTAGTCTGTTGTGCCGAAATCTCCCTCTGTGAGCACGCAGCAGGGAAGGTGGTGAGGATTTAGGCCTCAGGAAAAGTCATTTAATTGCTGATTACCACCAATCACTTTCCCAAATTCCTTTCCTCATCGAATGGAAAAGTGGTATCTATCAGCCAGCTGTCCAGGGAGATTTCTGTGTAGAAATTGGCTGGAACTCTTGAACCCTGGATCCGAGTGGTTCCATGGATATTGTAAATATCACAGATGAGATGTTGGACTCTTTAATGCCAATATAAGTTCTGTTAATGACTTGCTAAGGTCAGGATTTCGCTTATGTTTACATATGTGTTGGACTTTCTTTTGGTGGTGCTCTGAGGGTGGGAAAGAATTTGATTGTTTATCTAAAATGGTGCTGAATGGATCTCAGACTGATCCAGTGCTGCATCTGGATTCACTTTCACAAGGGATGATATGGAACAAAACTCTTGAAAAATTATTTTTTTTTAAATTGAAATCAGAAGTCTTGAAAGCCCTCCCATTTTACTGTCTCATATGAGGGAAGGGCTGGCCACTTCATGTTCTCTCAATTGAAGCAAGTTACCAGATTTTGGATATGCCACTATATATCAGGACTGCTATAGGTAATAATGCAGTCATTATCAAAGGTATGCTGCAAGGCATCATGGGCTGACACTTTCAAATCACCGTGTAAATCTGCCTGACACAGCTTTAAAAGAAATAAAACAAGACTGAAGGCTCCAGTGTTTAGTCTAAAAACACACATGGCTGTGGTTGCTGTTTTAGCCTATGTGGGCTAACTGTGGAAGCCTTTTGTCAGCTCTCCGGCCTACTGAGTGGTGTCAGCTTGATTTGTGTGTTAATTTGCTGACTTTTCGGTTTGATGCTTTCTGTTAAAATTCACATAAAGAGCCTGTGTGTTTTTTGCTTTATTTAGCAGCTTTCCCTAATCTAAATTCTCTTCCAAAGACCGCCCTTGGTATCACTAAGAGAAAGCGCTTTCAACATTTATTCACTGTTGGAATCATTTATTCACCATTTATGTGATACTGAAAGGATGGAGGCAGATGGAGAGCCTTGTAAAGTGATGATATAACCAAACGCAGAGAAGAAACACAGTGGCAGTCTTACAGGATCTTTCCCTTATGGAAAAATACTGAATAAAATGATCAGTGGTGTAAGCTGTGAACCGCCTAGCATCAGCTCAGCCTAGTGCCTTCCTGGCACCAAAGCTCGTCCTGTTTAAGTTAAAGGATCCTCCTTGCTCCATCTCACACGTCCCTGCTCTTTAGGTCTGGTTTGCTTGAGGAAGATGACTCGTTGCTGGCAGAGGCTGCCAGAAACCAGGAAACAGCCCCGGACTGGATCTCAGTCCAGACTTGCAATTAGGATGGTGTTTTGACAGCATTTTTCCTTGCAAGTTCACGGTATGTGTGATTGCCTGTGATGATTTTCTTGGGGCAGGTGAGGTGCTATGGACCTTCATCCCTGGAACAGATCACTTCTAAAATACAAGTTGGTTGAGCAGTTTAGCTGGTACTTTAATGCTGGATAGAATAACTCTAATTCTGTAGTGTTTGTGTTGCCTGAATGCCTCCCCTCATGCTCTTCTATTAAGGAGAGAACTACAGGCCAATGTATGGGCACCAGGGTGTTTATTTTCAAATCACGGGTGAAATCATGCTGCGCTTACTGCATCTCAGAAACTGAAGAGTCACGCTCTGGAAGTGTCCCTTCCAAGAACAGCTCCAGAAAACAGTTCCGTGAATCTCTAACATTATCTCTACTTTTTGAGTCAACACCGATCAAAAGTCCATCCTCAGGAAGTGGCTGGAGGGTGTGGGTTTGGTGTTAGGTAGAAGGCTCACAAATTCCCATTGGACTTTTGATAAAAATAGAAAGATCGACCATTGTTTAGAAGTAGTCATGAAGTATTATTTTCCTGGTTTAGATGAATGTGCCTCTATGCCTGAAAACAAAGAATGGTATTACCCTTTATGTCAGCATCTGTTGTGTATTGTTAAATACCTGCCATACTGCATACCTTAAGCCAGAGTTTATGGATGAAGTAAGTCTTCGTCTTGACCTGTTGCTGCATCTTGAAGCTCCCAGTGATTGCAGTGAAGCTAGGATCAGGCCCACCGTGGAGAGCCTCTAAAGTTCTCTATAACTCATTGACTATAATTCAAAAAATCTAGGTTTGTATTTGCCACCAGTGAATGCTGTGTCCTGTTTTCCTTTCCACAGGCAGAGTCACCCCAGAACAGCTCAGCTCATACATTCAGCTTTTCAGAAATAATCTCAAAGCTTTGGAGAACCACTGTGGTCTTCTACAACTTGTGCTGGCCACGGTCCAGACTTTGAAACATCCCCAGACTTCCAAATGGGACAACTTCCTTGCCTTTGAGAGATTACTTCTGCAGGTACACATTATGTGAATTTATTTGACCTAAGTAAAAATGTTTTATTTAATTTTTTTAATTCCCATTGAATTCTGTTGCTTGTATTTTTTATGAAGTGTGTTGGATGTCTTGCTAAAAAGATATTCCTTATTGCCAAACTGGTAAAAGGAATGGGAACCTACATAGTTAATCTTTTATAGTTTTGTCTAAGAATAATTTTGTAAACAAAAAGGTAGGCATTAAAGGTGAAGTACATAAATAATCTGAATTGGGTGACAGTTTTACATCTATATGAAATTTCAAGATGATATAACTTTTAGCATTGGATAAGATGATTATTATTATTATTATTGCTACCAGTCTGAAGATGCTTCTTGGGGTAACATACTGAATCAAATGTAGAGAGGACTTTGTTACTATGTGAGTGTAAAACTTGTGTAATTTACTGAGCAGATGAAAGCATAATAGGAAACTCTATGCACCAAGAGAGTGAGGTTTCTCTTGCTCACAGCTGTCATCTACCCTCAGCTTTTCCCACCACCACGTTTTTTACGGCATCCTGTTGGTGACCACAGTATTATTTACATACCATTTTGTATCACACTTGGATTTCTTTCAGGAAATTAAGAGTTAGTGGTATATTGCACTCTATCTTACTAACGTTTGGAGATGTACCAAACAAAGGAGAAGTTTTTCTAAGAACCTAATAGAGTTAATTTCTATTGAAATTCAGGGAAAGCTCAAAACTTTACTCCCTGTGCTGTTTCTTCTGCCATTGTGTTATTTTTAGAGGAACCATCTTCTGAAATCCTAGCAAGAGGCAAGTCTTCATGAGCTAACTTCTAGTGAAGTTAGTGTTGGCCTTAAATGAGCGAAGTGTATAGTGTGGACCTCAACTAAAACCAGATACTTCTTTTGTAAAAATTAGCTGTCTTTGTCTACATGTCAAAAACAAACCAACGACTGGACTCTTCCCATGATCTCTGGCAGCAGGATGTAATCCCTGGTCCTTTGAGAAGACTCAGCCCATACTTCATAGCTTTGTAGTCAATGAATTTCTGAGACATTTGGGGGGCAAAAAGTGCAGAACTTAAGAGTAGCAAGCTCTTGTCTACATGAATTTGAAAAACTGTTCTTTCTTGGTAATACTGAAATATTCTTGAATACCACAGGCGGTCTTCTTACTATAGTTAACAAACAAACACATCTCAGAGGTCAAAGAACTCATTGCAGCCGTTCTTTGGTTTGTCTGGACTGTAGAGCATGAGACTGACAACCCGTAGTCCCCTTCTCTCTCCTCCAGTGACTCATGTCACATAGCTCTTCTCAGAAGCTGGCTAAGTTCCATCTTAAAACCAGTTCAGCTTTAGAATCAAAATAAAGCTGCAAGCTCAGCACTGTTTTCACAACAACAGACAGCTGCCTATATGAAAGCCATGCCGTAAATCATCAGGGAGTGGAAAAACAGAGGTAAGAAACAACGAAACTATATATTTCATAAAAAAGAAATGTGTAACAAGCACTCTCATAATTGTAGGTGGCTTTGGATTATACCCACTGCCTTCCACCCATCATATTAAGGTAAAATGTGTTAGCCAAAACAAACTTTCTAGGCTAACATTTGTAACTGTTCCTTAAGCACATACTGATTTTCAGTAGTTCAAACAACAATTATTTTGAATTACACAATCTGTACAGCATGTATCCTTCTACTGGCTCTATTTTGAAGACAGAGTCTGACATGCATTATCTGCTTCTGGGCATGTGGCCTGTCTCTGATCTTTTGACAGGGCTTTGTAGGAAGAGCAAAATACTGAGAGACCCAAAAGGCATCAGAGATATTTTTATTTTAAAAAAAATCAGCTAGGACATTACATTGTGAAGGGTTGGTACATAGCACTCTGCACTAAATTTGATGCCGTGGTAGTTTATTTCGGCAGGACTACTGAGAAATTCTTTAGCATAATTGTTATGTTTCAGCTATTTTAAAATAATAAATCTTTAGAAATCCTCAATATAAAGTAATTATTTTAACATAAAAGTAGTATTGTTACTATCCTATATTGGAACCATGTAGAAGACGACAACTGTTTGTGAAAGATCTACTGGGAGTAATGTTATTAGACTCGGACAGTGTAGGAATTCTAGAGTTTTCACTGATGGATGCATGTCAGACTTCAGCTGATGGCAAAGGAGATAACCCAGTATAAGCAGCTGGTGTTAGAATTCTCAGATTTCCCAAAAAAATAAATCTGCATAGTTTTGGAATTTCTCTCATTACTGCATCTCTCTGCTGGGTCTCATGATTCTCTGCTTAGTCTACTTAGTGCTTTTCAGAAAAAACACATTGCTGACGTTAAACTTTTAATGTAACTCTTACATTGACGAGCGTCTTTCATTTTTCTTCATTTTACTCCTCTTTGATTCTTTGCTACTTTCAGTTGATGTTGCAGGGTACTCAGTTCTAAAAATGGCCTAACAGAGGTAGAAAGCAGCCCAGTATTTTATCATAATTAAAGATCTGTAACTATGTTTTTCAGGCCTGTGTTGTCTCAATAAGTTCTTTACATCTCCAGCAAGGAAATTTGGTTTAGACTGGAAGTCCGCTGAAAGTCAGCGCAGCTGCGTACTTACTTACGGAGTTGTCTTCTCCTTAACTGGGGTGGATAAATGGTTTGAGAGCAAAACTGGATTTTGATGGGATCGTGGCCTTGACCTCAAAGAAAAGAGGATCATGTGCTGGGTTACAAATAATGCATCAGGATGATTCATCTTGTCAATGACAAGTTTTCTCTGTGTTCTTCTGCTCTACCTCTGCACACGATGGAGCTTTTACTACCCAGCAGTTTTAAATGCAGTGTGAACTGAGACCATATACCCTGTTTACCAAAGGAGATTTCCCACCCTGTTGTATTTTTCTTCTCTTGAGGTCCTCTCTCCGTTTTTCTAATTCTGACCGTTCATAAAACAGGTGGGAAGGGGAACACAGGCTAAACGCTGCACCACGCTGCCTGTGACTACCTAGTGCTCCTCAGGTCTCTGACTTGCTTTCCTTCAAGCGAGGATTTAAAATTAAGGGAGGTAACAGAAAGTAAGAGTGTTGTCACTCCACCCTTTTCAGCTCTGTTTAGCTATATCCCCTGTTCTCCTCAAAATTACGACTTTCATGGAGGTTTATTAAGCAGTAGAGGCCCATGAAATGCAAAAGCACTAGCAGAGGAGCTCTCTCTGGAGTTTAAACAAAATGTGACACTGTGAGAGAAAAAAAGTATTTTTGTTGTTTTTAACATATACTACTCATACATTCACTGAGTGGAGATTTCTGCCTCCAAATGCAGTTTAAAAGCACCCAGCAGCAGTAGGCAGTGTGAATGGGGACATAAAGTGCCCCAGGACAAATGCAGTTGCTCGGTGAGGGCCACTGCTCTGAAATTCCCCAGGTTGGATGCTACCTTTTGGAATTGGCTGCATCTTTCTGGCATAATCTTGCTCTCAAGATTTAAGGGTAAAGTACTTCTTGTACTGAGTAGTAGTGTATTTTATGACTAGCCTCATCCATTTAAATAGCAAGGTTGGGGTTTATTCAGTGCAAGCAAGTCTATCAGACTGTGTTTCTAAAATAGCATATGGAGTACTTGAAATGCGTTTCCCCCCAAATAAAGCAGACCTCTCCAAGCAATACAAAATTCTGCTGCCGTATTTTGGAATGAGGCAGAAGAGGGAGGATTTAAGTTGATTCCAAGTTTCTGTATGTCTACATGAGCAAAGATATTGTCATGTTAAGAAGTTTGCTCTTACTACGGCCATTTCTGTGCGGCAGCAAGTTCTGGCAATGCTTGTATCAGTTGGCACTGCATGGCAGCTAAGGGTTCATTAGGTCTTGTCCTCAGCTAAGTGTCTGCTGCACATTTTTAAATGCAAACCTTTCCGCTAAAGTGAGTGGATTTAAAATGCCAGGTCTTGTGTGTACTGTGTTTGCATCCTACAGTCAAAAGTTCCCAGTGTAGATGCCTATATAATGGTTCCTTTCTGTAACATATAATGACTAGTAATAACTCGAACTAAAAGAAAAATATCTTCCACTATATTATTGGTATTACTTGCTTTATTCCTTACCAACAACTCATACTTTTATCAGACTGTGTGTTGCATCAGGACTGTTGAAAGCAAACATCTATTTTGACCTCCCCCAAAAAAGGGAGGAGTGTGTTTCTTCCTTAGAATCAGGACATTCCCTTCTTTTTTTGAGATGTCTGGGCTAAACTTCATTTTAAAACTATAAATGTAGCAGAACTGTTGTCTTAAAATAACTGCATTGCCAAAGTAAGGAACTCTGAAAGATTACTAAATTCATTGTTATTTGTTATTATAATGTTGGGGAAGGGATTGTTGCTTCTTGGGGCTTTTTTGTGGCACAAAGGATTTGCACCTGCTGACCAACGTTTCGCAGTTTACTGGGAAATTAGCCAGCTTCAGTATTGACCTAGAAGACGTGATGCTCCCATTGGATCTCAGTACTGTCAAAGTTTTGTTTTGTGATGCTGAGTAATGTCACATAATCTCAAGAGTAATTGGAATTAAGGGTCATACAAAAAAATAAACAAAAAAACCCACAAAACAAAAAATTCCCCCACATGAACGCAGTTTCATTCTATAGATGAATGAAAACTAGAGTGCAAACTGGGGACTATATCATTCTGGTTGACTATAATTAGCTTTGATTCATATCCAGCTAAAAATCCTTTCAGCTTTCGCCTATTTGAATGGTCTGATTTCTTAGACTTAAAGCTCCTTGAGTTGGGAACAAGTGCCCTCTGACCGTTGACTCCCTTTCTGTCCTGCGCTGTCTATGAGGCAAGTGCCTTGCTGATTGAGCCAGTGCTCCCACACATAGCATCTGCCAGCCATGGCATCAGAAGTGTCATCAGTGAGTTTGGAAATGGCATGTTTCTAGCAGATATTGAGGACAGCTATTCAATTGACATGACAGTGTGTACCACCACCTCACACACATTGTCCTATTGCTCTTGGGTTTGGGCTCATGATCAGCCTACCTAGCTCAATAGTGTGTTACTTCTATACGTCTAGTCTCTGCCGAGAACACACAGGTGGGCACTGTGCATCACCTCGACTGCTTAGAAAAACAAATACAGTGCTGTAATGCCAATTAGCGAGCAAAGATAGATCTTACAAGAGGGCCTGCCATTCATCTATATATCAAAGTTGTTATTGTGTGTGAATCCAATATCATAGAATCATAGGTTGGAAGGGACCTTAAAGATCATCTAGTTCCAACTCTCCTGCCATGGGCAAGGACACCTCCCACTAGACCAGGTTGCTCAAAGCCCCATCCAGCCTGGCCTTGAACACCTCCAGGGATGGGGCATCTACAGCTTCTCTGGGCAACCTGTTCCAGTGCCTCGCCACCCTCATAATGAATATGTGATGTATCTATCAAAGTAGTTGCCTTCTAAAGTTAACCTATTTGTTTTCAAAGGACGACTTGGTTGTTTTTTAAATTTTACAAATTCTTTTCCATTCTTCTTTTTTTCAAAGCTTTGCTTTCATAGGAATGCAAACACTGTAATATTTTAGCAAAAATATCTGGAGTTTTTAGTGGCTCCTGGTAATAATATAAGTAGGTCAAATACTCTGGTGGTGGAAGCTGTGTACACATACTTACATGGAGAGCTCCTGACAGTATAGTATTTTCATGTTTAAATTTCCAAATACTAATTAGTTGTATTTTATGTTATTTCTGTTTTCCCATTTTGGTGCTGTAAAATTTGTAAGAAAACAGATATTTTTTTTGTCCTTAGTGTCTTGAGAAACAGAAAATATAGACATGTTTTTAAGAGAAACAGAAACTTCATGCCAGATGGTCATTCCAATGTTTTTATTTTTCTGTTGGCGGAAAGTGGTTATGAGGTTAATAAAATGACATCATTCTTTCTCCCTTGAATACTAGAATGCAAACTCACAAAAAAAAAAAAAA
>VYXH01005684.1:403078-417808 GCA_013397275.1 Burhinus bistriatus
AAAAAAAAGGGAAAAAACTGCGATACAGTGGAGTATTTTACATTGTAGTTAATGTTTCAGGAGCAAGATCTAATAGTGAAGGTGTTTGTAACCATTTCATCGTGTGCTGTGATTCTCTACCATTTTTACAAATGCAGGGTATGCATGGCTCATTACTTACTCAAAGATGACATTATTATTTATTTGCACTTTTGGCCGTTGCAGAATATGGTAGGCGTTGTTCACATATGCATGCCTGCACAGGACCCTGTGCCAGTAAATTTGGAAACTATAAGACACGAGCTTGCAGACTTTCCCTGCCTAGAACTCGCTGTAGTTTTCAGACATCTCATCTTTTCTACAGGGTACAGTAGTTATGAGGTGACACTTATTGACTCTAAACTGGTATAAACCAAAATCTTAAGCATGGCCTTCAGGGCTGCTGAAGCAAGCAGTTTGATACAAAGCAGTGAGGAAATAGAAAAGCTTTTGGAGTAATTCCTCTTGCTCTGCAAGAATAATTCATAGTTCAGCTGTAGTGAGACCTTTATTTCTAGGAAGAATAGATTAACATCTGTGGCATTCCTTGTTATTATTATTTACAATGCTTTAATCTATGTGTAATTTATAATTATGTAGCTCAGGTCAGTGCAATAAATTGTCTTTTTGGTGGCCTACGATGTTGATAAATAAATCTTTTTAGAAGAGATATTGCAACAGTATTTGGAAAGAAGACCCGTGATGTTAGCTGCCTGTAATTAGAGATGTTACATTGAAAAAAAAAAATCTTGAAATTAGATCAGTCACTTTTCAACATAAAGTTACATATGGAATGAATTGTCTTGGTGGGAGTCTTGCATGATACCATGTTGATTGCAAAGGTCATCCTCTGGAATTTGGTACCTTTTGGATGAGATTGCAGTTTAGACACTGATACGCATTCTGTCTTACACAGCTAGAGAATCAAATGTAGTTTGTTGATCACTTCTGAAGAGAAAATATTCGTCAGCAATCACTTGCCTTAGCTTCCACATTATTTACAGTAAGTTCTTATTTAACGTCTGTTAGACTTGCTCCATTTAAAGTAGGAGTCGTTTCCAGAACATGTAACCCCATTTGGATTCTGCCTTTATACATGTGATATTTTTAACTTTGCAAGTATTTATTCTACATAAAATTTATGTTAAATTTCATGGCCTTGCTTAAAAACTGGTGTATGTAAGCCCTGAAATACTGTTGCTTCTTGTCACCTGTGTAGCATGGTCTCAGCTCATTTCTTTTGCTTGCTCAATGCCTCTTGTGTTCATGATACCTTGTTTTTAACAAGAACTCAGTTGTGTTTATATGTTTTCTATACGTTTCTGTAAAACAGAGCCCTAAACTGCTGGGGACACCTCAGTGCTATAGCAATACAGGTAAGACAGTGGACTAAATTTGTGGAAGTGATGAGCTGTTTTGAGCATATTTGGTTTTGTGCACCAACCATGATACTCCATAGAGGAGGAGCTTGTTGCTTACAGTTCATATTCCATGTTCTCAGGGAGCTCGGTTATGGACCATTTCCCAGGTTTGACATGCCAGAATTAAGACATTCCAACTAGTTTTGCTCAGAAAGTAAGATATATGTGTGCGTGTGTGTATATATATATATAAAAATTCTTCTACTCTATATATGTATATATAATTCTTCTAGTAAAACTAATTTCCTGTGAGTAGAATGCTCTTGTCAGACTACTCTGAAAGCAAATTAAAGTACAGATAGGGATTGTTTTAACATTGTTTTAACATTAAATAAATCCTTTGAGAGTGAACAGAAGCTATTTCTACTGACAATTTATTAATCTGTTGAAACAAAACTTTAAGTTTTTCTAACTCTGGCTGACAAGGGGTTAAAATATCTTAAGTGAGGTTACCATATCACGTGGGAGCTAAGAGTATCTTTCTGTATTCTTGTCAAAGAAATGTGTTTGTGTTTGGTCTGAAAAATTGTGAAGTATTGCCATTGTGTGTCTCATTTAAAAAGCAAAGACCTCCCTCCCTCATCTTCTGAAAGAGGTAATATTTTGTATCCAGATAAGGGTCACATAGAGCCTCTAAAATGAACACTTAATAAAGAAATGGCTTTAAGTGAATAAATGTCCACATCAATAAAACTTTAAAAGCCTTATGGGAAGAAAAGGCTAAACATATTAAGTTGATGGGAACTGTTAAATTAATGTTCTATGTACAAAACCAAAATACTTGCTCTAAAATAAAAGAATCCCAATGTATAAATGATTGTAATGGGAGCCAGCTCTTTGCGGAGAGGAGGGGGTGGGAGAAGCACAAAACCACTACCACCCCCTCTACACACACGCACACATGATTTTGTTAGGAGTTTAAACAATTGGCAGCTTTTTCTGCCCAATTTTCTTTTGGGATGCATGATGAGGTTACATGGCAGATGATGCCTGGTTAGCCCTTGTTGCAGAAGGGCAGCATGATTCTCAGTTTCGTATGAACACTTGTCACCAGCGGTAGCCAGAGCCCTTCACCAGCCCCGGGGAATCCCTGCGCGGAGCTACAGCTCAGCCTGTCGCTTGCCATTCTTTCTCCTCCGTGACTTTTCTCCTTAAAATGTAATATCAACTGCTTACTTGCTGTAAAAGAGAACATTTACTGGGCCAAAAGGCAGATGCCCTCACTCCCTGTCAGTATCTCTTACACAGATAATTGTGCTCCAAGAGGCAAAGCTTCTGTCATGTGTACTCCCAGGAAGTCCTTGCTTTGCTGTCTGCGTTGCTTCACTGGTAGAGTGATTTATGTTAGTGGCAGGATCTGCTTTCCAGTCCCTAACCTCTTCAGGAGATTGTTGAGGAGAAGGACTTGGGGGTGTTGGTTGATGAGAAGCTCAACATGAGCCAGAAATGTGTACTTGCAGCCCAGAATGACAGGGGTTGGAAGGGACCTCTGGAGATCATCTAGTCGAACCCCCCTGCCAGAGCAGGGTGCCCTAGAACAGGTTGCACAGGATGGTGTTCAGGCAGGTTTTGAATGTCTCCAGAGTCAGAGACTCCACCACCTCCCTGGTCAGCCTGTTCCAGTGCTCTGCCACCCTCAAAGTAAAGAAGTTCTTCAAGAAATCCAACTGCATCCTGGGCTGCATCAGAAGTGTGGCCAGCATGTGGAGGGTGGTGAGGCACTGGAACAGGTTGCCCAGGGAAGCTGTGGAGGCCCCATCCCCGGAGGTGTTCAAGACCAGGCTGGATGGGGCTTTGAGCAACCTGGTCTAGTGGGAGGGGTCCCTGCCCAGGGCAGGGTGGTTGGAACTAGATGATCTTTAAGGTGCATTCCAACACTAACCGTTCTATGATTCTGTGATTGTTGCCACCCTCACCAAAAAAATTATCTGATTTCTTTTTGTTATCATTTGCATAGGCAAGGCTGTGTAGTGAAATGTATTTAAAAAAAAACCACTCTTCCAAAAACATGAGAAATACCTCCACTGGACTAGTCAAATCTCTTGGCTTATTAACCTGCAGAAAAATGGATCTAACGAAGTGGAGGATTCGAGCTGTCTTGGCAGCAGCATCTTATAATATATATCGGGGGCAGGGATGTGTAAGCGGTGCCTTTTTAGGTGTGACTATTATGGTCACAGCTAAGCAGTGCATGAGTGCAGAAATCCTGTTAGCAATTAGTTCATCAGCCTTCTGATGGACAAGTTAATTGTTGAGTACTGAATCAAATGTGTTATTGTGTTTAGTCTGCTAATAAGCTTATTAATCTGGTGTTAATTGTGTGTTACTGGACAGGCAAGTGAATGGAGATGGGGAGGTAGGTTGCTCCATCTGCGCTCTAGCATTTTATTTTCTATCCATTTTGTTCATTATGATACCTGTGGTTTTTGATAAAGAGACTTGTTTGATGTATTTTTTGGATCTTTTCAGTCAAGATGGTTCACTCAGCTTGTCATCATCTAGGTTAGAACAGCAGGGGTTTTTTTTAAGATGACATGTAGGGTTTCTTAGCTAATAATCCTAACTGGATTTTGTTCCTGCTGTAGGTTCGGAGCAGGACTGCATTTACCTTTGGCTTTTGTCTGCTTTCACTAATTATATTACAGCCTTTAAGGAGATGAGCATTGCCTTATTTTTACAGTCCATGCGTTGTCCCTAGGTAAGATTCCAGGTACTGTTGTAATAATAATGAAATCAACGCCACAGAGCACAGCATCTCGTGGTGAGAGCTTTACTCACAGGAACTGCTTATCATTGTGGCTGTTAGCTCAAAGGCAGTAAATCACCTATCAAATCTCTTATCTGCCAAGCAGTTTGATAGTGCCAGCACTGTATCTCTGATTTTGAGTGTGATTATATTAGTCTGTCAGCTTAGGTTTCCTCATTTTTTGGAGGATACACATGATTATTTCCTACAGACTGGCAAGGAGAACAGGGAGAAACAACACAACTGAAAATTAATGAAAACTTTACTGTGGGCGATATCCAAAATTAACAGTGGGGCTGCCACATTGCATTCCCTCTGTCTCCCCACCTTAATGAGTTGCATATTTCCCTTTCTGCTGGCCCACACACTTCCTTGGATCACAGACATTTCTGGGCATGGGGTACGTGCACAGACACACAGGTGCACACCAAACTGCTTTTCCCACAGTCTGGGTTGCCTGGGCCTTAGTCAGCCCCAACCTGGAATCCCACTGGCACAGTACCGATCCCTAGCTGCAAGCCTAGCCTCTCCGTTTGTCTTGTGTCCCACAGAATATGCTAAGGGATTTTTGCCCCAGCAAGAAAATAAACTTTGGTGAGTTTTGACGTGCTTGTGCAAACATGTCTTTATGGCTGCTGCCTTCAAATCAGAGCTTTTACCTCTGTCTGCATCGTCTGTTCTTGCTTGTGATGCTGTTTGAAGGCATAACTGTGCTCAGACTCTAAGGCGAATATTTTTCTCCAAACCATTATTTTCAGTAGGAAAGTAAGTATATTCTTAATCTAATTTTGCTTGCTTGATGGAAAACAAGATGGTGTTAGTTTCCTGAGTTGTCAGGCCAGCCAAGATTGGGGTGGTCTAGGACTTAACTGCTTTTCCTGACTTAAGATTTTATCTTTTACCTGGTAAAATTGAACTGGCAGTGAGTTAAGAGAACTCGCAAAACTCTGCGTTGCTGTTGGCCATATTTTCAATGAAAACCCTCACCCCCAAAAGGGAGCTACACAAAGAGGTAGTACTACACAAGAAGTTGATGGTGACTCAGTCCAGCTATGGAGCCATGGTAGATTTTTGTTCATTATAAATGATTATCTTATTGTTTGCAGATGTATAGACCTGCTTGATATCATTTGCTTACTTCTAGTAAAGAAAGCAGGCTCAGCTCTCCTTGTCTAGGTTAGAAAAGCAGGTCTTGTTTGAAGGCAACATGCTGACTCAGCCAGCGAAATATTAGTGGAATTTTACCTCTGCAGTAGGTCATCAAGAATCATTTTTAAAATCAAATCTGGCTTGTCAGAGGTCTGTCTGTGTAGTACTTGTTGCCTTGTGTCCTCTTGGAGATGCCCAGTTAGCTCTCCTTAAACAAAGTTGTAAACCTAGCTCTTCTCCTCTTGGAGAGGTGTAAAATATTAGGATTTAATTGAAGTGGTTACTACTACCTCTGCTATCCCACAGGTATGTGTAACAGACAAATGACTCAATCCTAGTAGGCGTTTCCTACACGTTCCTGAGGCTTCTTGGGAAATGGAGAAAGATTTCTTCTAGTGGTCTTCTTTCTTTAGATTTTCTCCAGTTCATGTCTCTTCAGCTAAGTTACCTTTTATTGCCATGAAGTTTCTCTAGGGACTTTCTCGATCTAAGAAGATACCTCTTTGGAAGCCCGTCTGTTTCACCCCATGGCACCGTATTTGGGTACACGAGCATTAAAGCCAACATACCGTAGGCCTGGCAAAAGTGGATTTATGCTGGAAGCTGCCTGCTGGCTGTGGTGTTCCCAGCTCAGCACAGAGCAACGTGAGGGCTGGTACAAAATACACTGGTGTAAGACGACCGCTTCCTTCTCATTTGCCCCTCATCTTCCCCCAAAAAGCAAAAGGAAATACTTGCTCCATACCTAGAAATGACCTGCATTTACCTAGTCCAAAGCTTCTGTAGCATCATTTTCTCTGTGTTTACTCTTTCATGTATTCTATAAGAATGGTTTGTTAATTAAAAATGTAGTAGGCACAGGAGGAAAAATGAAATTTCTCTCTGGATGTCCGCCCCTGCACCACCCCATCTCGAGGTGTTTGCCTTTGTGTGCCTTTAAAACAAATAGCATATGGTTCTGTGAGTGTTCCTGTAATTCAAAGTAGTCATGTTGCCTGCAGAAATGAAGGGCACCACACACACGTAAAACTTGTATGGTATTTTCTAATGAAATACGACAGCCCGTTTATGCAGCTGTGTCTAATAAGGCATGAATACAGTTAACTGCTATTTACCTCCTCACACTCTGTTTGTTTGGAGTACAGAAATGCTGTACATTCACATTAGGCAATTCGATACAGAAATCTAACTTGGACTATTGATGGGAAGTATTTCATAATTTTGTAGCAGGTTAAAACATATGGTTGTAGTTACAGTAAATAAACGGCTTAGTCCATAAAGCACTGCCATTCAGCACAACTGTCAGGTTGATGTAGGTTTATCCTTCAGGAGAGTAAAATGTAGGTAACAGATAAGTGATAAATGATAGTTTGGGTCTCTGCCTGGGGAAGGCAAAAGATTCAAATTCTTTTTAACGAGGGCATTAGTGAGAGAAGAGGAAAAGGTAATGTGCCAGAGATGAGAAACTCTCCAAATAAAACTTAATTCTATCCATCAGTTTCTCTTCTAGTATTTCTTCCCTACCCATCTCCAAGTCTAGGGAAAGTGAAAAAGCTGCTAAGCTGTAGGCAGCAAAGGATTCAGACATACTGCATAGTTTCATCTGACTTACCCTCCCATAGTAGTGCTGGCTTTCCTGAATGGAGTAGAAGGGTTCTTCTCTGATAAAAATAAGGAACGTTTTCTTTAAGTTTTTTTTAAAATGTCTCCGGTTTTCTCTGCATTTCTTAATCCAATATTCTTCTGCAACACAGGAACAAAGATAACACAGTTAAATTTGGGAAGATGTAGGCACCGTGTGAAGTGAGGTTATCAAATGCTGTAGCAATTAAATGTATCTGCTCAGAATATTGGTTTTCAGTCATCAGTAGGATCAGAGTGTGGTTAAAATAAAGGTTCCCAAGAGAGACTGGCATGGGTCCTCAACTGCCTTTTTATTAATGGATACTTCAAAAATAGCTACGGTGTCCCTGGTGACCAGGCTCTCGCTGGCTTGATTTGTTTTGGTTCTGTTTGGTTTTGAAAGTACATCTTAAAAAAGTGTTCATTCTGATATCTGTTTTAACAGATACAGTTATGAGAAAACTCTGAAAGTCTCTAGTTGCAGAATAAAATAAATAAAATAAAAAAAAAAAGCTAAAATTCTTGGTGTCATGTACCACTGCTTGAAGTTCATTGTCTGTAATGGACAGTAGCCTTAACTGGTCGTAAGTCTTCTGACTGTGACTATATGATACATAGGGATACATTTCAAAATATATGTTCTTGTACCAAAAGCCAAGTGCAAAGCTCTCTTAACCTTCTCACTTCTCTTAATTGAGTTATCCTGCCTACCTTTTGTGTAGATTTTTCCCCAGACTGTAGATCCATTTTCTGTCCAAATTATGTCATTTCTGGAATTACTCAAGAAGTACTCAGTACTCAAGGAGTCAATACACAACACTCAAGTACCCTGTATTCCACAGTAGTTCTGGAGAGCTTTAGAACAACTGAGATAGAACCTTCTGTGTTGTCTTACCTACTGTTTCTCCAAGCTTGTCTGGGTGAGAGGTTGGCTTTTGCCGGAATTACTGGAAAATTGATGCTTCTTCTCCTATGGCCCCTGGATAAAAGGTTGTTTGAGAATCTAGGAGGGAAAGGGTTCACTACATCTTTTCATTGCATCTACAGAGATGGCAGCAGGTACGCAAAAATGTTCACTGCTGCTGCTTCAAGGGAGTGTCAGTCACGGACGTAGGCAAAGCTTTGCATTGTCTACATACTGTCTAAGTTTAATCTGCTTGTTCACTGCAGAGGAGAGGTTGAATGTACTGAAGGCACATGTGCCAGCACTTAAATGGTAGGGGTCTGACTGCATGCATTGGCAGCAAACGTGTAGCTTGGGAAGCCACCATGCGTTTCAGGGGGCATAATAGCTGAGAAGTCAATTAGCAGGATGCAAAACTTCAATGTTTTGCTTCGGATTCTTATTTCACCCAGTTTTTGCAGCTACCTGGAATGAAACTTTTTCTGTATGAATTCAACCTGTGTAAGGCTATCAGTTGGAACTCAAAATATCAGCATCTGCAAATGGTTTGGTTGCCTCTGTGAAATTAATTGTTTCCTAGCCTATCACTGAGTGCGTTTGTGTTTTATCCATAGCCTGAGCAAGATCTTTATTAGAAGTGATCACAACTGGAAAATGAATGATTTCTTTAGTATCTGATGGTGGACTTAGAGAAGTAAAGATAAGCATGGGGCAGCGTGCCCTTTCTCATCCTGCTTCCCCTCTGTAAGTCAAAAGAGGATACGCGGTTCTAAAACATCAGTCAAGCAGTCTTGCTGGGCAGTAGTTATCTTGTCCTTTTCCTGCATGTGCTGTTCATAGGAGTTTTACTTTCATAAAATAAGTAGAGGCAGAGGGTACCTTTAAATCCTTTAACTCTTAAATGTTTTCAGTAAGTAGTGGCACGAGAACTGAATTTCTTAAAAATACAAAAGCTAGACGCTGTCTCGCAGAGGGAGCAACATATTTCATGCAGATGGGCTCTCAAACAACGATGGAAACGGCAACTCACGGGTGACCAGGTGACCTGTTTTTCTGTCCTGAAGAACTAAAAATAATTTACATATTTTTGTTTTTAAAACATTTGCATGTCATCTTGGTGTGATTACTGGCACATGTTGTATTGATTCAACTTTATTGTCGCATTATTCTCTCAGATTCAAGGGCCACATGTGCTCCACATCTGGTGAACATTCAAAGGTCTTTTGAAAAACATCACCACGTTTTTGTTCTTAGAAATGCGTATGACAAATATCATGCTCTTGCATCTGCTTCTGCTGTTGGTTGCAAACAGGATGCACAAGGCTGTGCCTACTGTCCAGTTACAAAACCACCAAAGATAACATAATACATTTCCTGTTAACCAAAGTGATTAACTTGTTGACTGTGGTCCTTGTTCCTTGCACCAGAATGACCGTGCATCCTTGTTCTGGTGAAATCACAGTGGACTCTACTGGATGTGTATCTCTTTATGGCCACTTCCAGGCCATAGGAATGTGGGAATGGCAATGTGGGGAAAAAAGGCACAGCAGGAAGAAAACCAATGCATTTTTAGGAATTAATAGGAACCCTCTTTTTTTAATAATTATTTATGCTAAAATACGATCTTGCTTTTGAGCAGACCATGCCTTAAAAACTGCTAGCATAGTATTCAATGTCAAAAGTCACCAATAAACTACTACTTAAAACATTATGGAAGAAGTTGGATGTTCTTCTACGGATCTGTCAGTCCTGTTCTGGTTTGGTACATTGCTCCATGCATTTTATAGGGTGACTGCATGACTATTTACCATGCTTCATGACAATGACGTTGCATTTATCGTGAACCTCTCATGGTGTGAAGTATACTCATTCTGAACACCATCTGTTTAGAATCTACGGTTCCCCATACCAAATCAGTTGCATGCAAAGGAGATTGCAGTGTGCTTTTCACACATTATTTATTATGTAGACAAAGTTAAAAATCATGATTAGCATCTTCTTACATTTCACCCTTAGGTGCATATAATATAAAATCTCATTTGGAGGTACCTAAAGCCAAACTAAAAACCTGAAACATGTTTAGTTGGGCTTAGACTGAAGGAGAAAATTTTCTCCTGACTCAATAATGAACTTCATTTCTCTTTTGGGACTTGACTTCTGACACAGAGAGAAGGCCAAAATAAAAACCAGAGTGAGTGAGGGCCCCGACTTAAACCTGCTTTTAATTAGGCCTTGTAAAGAAGCTTTTCTACTAAAACTCTCAGGTTGAAGAGTTCATGCAAAAAAAACCTCCCTGTGGCTTATGAACAGCCAAAGTGGGGACATTCAAACACACATTTTTGAATAGTTTAAACCAGAAAAAAATGCAAGTGAGAAAGTCCATATTATTTGTTTAATGCAGTTTTTAGCAGGCCACTCCTTTTCTAGTTATCTTCTTTTTCTATTATTCTGTGTGTTTCAGTTTAAAACTTAATGCCGCTACAAGATGTTTTGATATTAACAAACATGAAAGCTAAATTGCTTTGGTTTCCTTTTTTCCTAATTGCACATAAATCTGACCCAGTTCAGCTGGACACAGTTACAGTGCGTTAGAAATGTAATACACATTTCACATCAGAATCCTTGCGCCAAGGCAAAGGTCAAAGTAATTTTCTTGTTTGTTTGTTTTGAAAGGGATTAAATAAATGTACTTTTACCACAAGGAAAACGATAGTGCCCATTGCTCAAGTATGGCTTTTAAGTCCATGTTTAAATGGGAGCAGACAATCCTGTCTGGAGCAGTGGCAGGGATCATTTCAGAAGTAAAGGTTGCGTGCTTTCTGTGCAAAGTGATGCTCGTTGTGCAAGACTTCTGCTAGATCACTTACACTGTCAACCCCAGACAAGAGCTTATACCACATTAAAATAAAGCTGTGGCTTCGGTGACAGGCTGTAAACAAAAAGGGGTGGGATACAGTTAATGGCAGCAGTATAGCGCTAAAGGAAAATAAATAATTCCCTTTTACTTGCAACTGGCAAAGGCCCAAATCCTGAAACATCATCAGTCATCCTTGATGACTAGATGAGATCATAAACCGAATGAGGAAAAATAAACTTGAATTTAACTTAAATTGTGATTGGCACAGTAAAAATTAACTTTCACCCAAAAAAATGTTTTCTTCTTCCAAAACATTTCTAATTGCTGCTCTTCCCAACTTTTCCCCACCCATTGTAGAATTTCCAAGTGCTCTTCACTGTTGGTGAATGTCCTTCCACGTCTGTTTCACCATGTGCTTTTAGTTTTTTGTTGAGAAGCAAACTGCTTTTGCATTTCTTCCAAAAACACATTTTAAGTGTAGTCTTCATATAAATACTGAAGACCGTGTTATTCATAACCTCATAACTCACCAGTCTACCAGCTGAATAATGTAGCAGGCATGGAAGACCGAGAAGCAAAGGATGTTATGCAGACCAGGAGAGCCATTGTGACCAAAATCTGTTGAGGAAAAAACTTCCTGAGAAAAATACATGAAGTTTCTTTTTCAATTCTTCACACATCTACAGCTTATTATGAACAAAGTACACACTCTAGGGAATAGTTATGTACTATCAGGAAAATCGACTTGATATTTTAATTTTTACAGCTGTTTATATTTTGCACTGTGATTTTTTACAAAGTTTCTGTATAATATCCCTTGAGAGAGAGGTTTGTTCTTCATGAGCTGATAGCTTTAAATATGAAAGTTAAGTTCTGGAAAGTTGGAGACCTGGTAGAAATAATACTAAAATTCCACCAACGGTATGAAGACCTGAGGTTGTGAAGTCAGTTTTGGAGCTGGCAAACTACATCTTTATTTAAAAGGTGAAGTAGCCTGTCACGAATATTGCAGTCAGGCAATGATCATTGCCGATTATTTTAGAAACATCATTTGAGAATGAGTTTGGCACTTTCTTTTGTAGTTTTAGATCATTGGTTTAAAGGCACTGTTACATCCCAGCTGTTCATGGCACATACGAAGTAAGCTGAGAATATCAGTCTGGTTCTTAGGGGTCTAATTGATGCCAAATTGGCAGAGATTGAGTAGGAAGGGAGCTTGGGGTACCCCCTAACCTCTTGAGCTTTTGCATACTTACTTTATCAGTTGTGTAGATAAGGGCTTTTGCTTCATTGTGCTGTCAATCTGCTCCTTGCTCTAAGGTGAAAACACTGAATTTAATTACGTAGCTGTGGGCCCGGGTTCAGCCATCCCCTGTGATAGCAGATGTGTGAAGTGAACCTCTTCTGGAAATTAGTGTGTATTACTGATGAGTGTTGGGAACAAACTACACGAGTGATCTTTTCAATAGATACTGTGAGAGGTTTCTATTTTTCCCCTTCATTAAAACCAAAAAAAAAAAAAAAAAAAAAAAAAAAAAAAAAAAAAGAAGTCATAAATGCTGACTTAGAATTGCTCTGGTTGTGTAGTGTTGAAATGGTGGATCAGTCATGCTGTTTGTTTGTTGATTTACAGAATAAGATTTTTGGGGAAAGCCATTGTAGACTGGGTTGAATCTCAGTCAGCATATGAGATGCTATGGTATTTTATGTGGAGAGAACTTTGTAAGTTGAGAACTTGTGATTTGGGAGGAATGTCTTTCGAAGGCTCGCTGCTGGTTGCAGCTTACAGTACCAGAGGGATGCAGCCAAAATAGTACTTTCACTGGTTTGGTTTTTTTTTTTCCCCCTCCCAGTTATACATGTCAATTTTTCTGGCTGTGTTGGCAGGAGGCTCAGTGTGCGGATAGATGTTTATCCTGTTGTACGTGATCAAGTTCATGTAATCATTCTTGCCAGAAAGTGGGGACTTAAGTACAGAGGATTTGGAGACACCCAGGGTAGACTTTGTGGAGGTGAGAGCTTTGACAGTTTGAGACCCCCCCCAGCGCTCAGTGCACGAGTGTTTGGATGTGAGAGCTGTGGGCTTCGTGGCAGTGCCCTGCTGTTGTCAGGCGAGGGAAACACGGCTGCCCTGTGCTCTTCTAGGGCCACGGTGTCCCTTGAAGGGACCAATAGTAAAGGTTAACTATAACGTGTCGTTCTGGGCTGTCTTGTTTCAATTTCACTTTACTAAAGTTGCCACATACATTTCTCAAGTGGTTGGACATTGACATTTAACAACCTCGTCTTCTAAGTTCGCGATCCTTTTAGGTGAGATTGGTGGCCAGTGAAACGTGTCACTTAATTCAAGGATGAGAACTAGTGGAGTGGTCCTTTAGGGCCAATTCTGGGTTATTTTGCAGTGTGTTTGCTAGCCTGCACTGGGAAGAAGGGCTAAGAAAATGGCTGTGCTATTTCCGAGGAGAGCTGCTTACTGCTCAAAGCTAGGTCCGCTCTTGCAAATCCCATCGATACCTCGATCTCAGGATACAGGGTGAGTATGGACATCCAGTAGTCCCAAAAAATTCTCAAATGAAGAAATTACTTTTCCTCATTATTTTGCCATTGCCATCATCAAAGTTGCCTTTGCTATGTGGTTTCTATATTTGTAGCTGCAGCTTCAGAGCCTGTTCTAAATTTCATGGCCATCCTTGCACTCTTTGCCGAGAACGGCATGAAATATTGGCTTTTGCAGCTCACCCTCACTCTTTTCCTGATGTTTGGGTTATTGGTTCTTTGATTGTTGTTCAGTTACCTACTAGTTATTCTCAGGCTGAATGTTTTGCTCTTAACTGCAAACTTTCGATTGCTCTGTGCCATTGAAGATGAGGATTTGCCCTTTTTATGAGGATTTTAATAGCTCCGCACCAAAAGTTGGCAGATCCATGTATTTGGAAGGATTTGGCAGATAAAGGTATGTTCTGGAAGATTAGGTGAATAATGAGCGTAACCTTCAGGTATCTTCCATGAATTCAGCCTTTTAGATTACATGTAAAATACTGTTGTTCCTGTAGTAATCTAGAAATTTAGCAAGCTGGTTTTTGGTAAAAGCAGTGAGAATTAGGGGTAACAGAGAGATTTTAGAAAATTCTTCTCATGATCGTTTCTTCTTTTGGTAAGAGCAAATACATGTTCCTCATGTCCTTCACTTTATCCACGTGTACCAAAAGGTTTCAAGTTTTAAATGATCACTGAAATAGTTAAGTCGTCGTTCTTCTTGTTCTTCTCGTAATTCTCTGGGAATCGGGTACTAGGAAGAAAAATTCCAGGAGCTAGTTCTCCTGCACAAAAGAGGAATACGGATCACCGTTTTTGGAGTATTTGTCCACTCAGTGGGCTGGTTTGAGTTTCAAGATCTGGCAAAGAAATTTAGCTGGCTTCCCCAAGGGGAGTGAAAGCCATTGAAGGCAGTGAATATAATCTAAGTAGCTTCATTTTCCTTTTTTAACGCTTCTGCCAAGGATCACCTAAGCCTTCACAAAAGTTCTGCTAAATAGAAGAAAACTGTTGCACTTAACGTATTTGTTTGCCTTTAGTGGCTAATGGAACATTCATGCCATATATTCACATCATCTTTCATTTTGGACATGAAGTATATAGCAACTTCTGTTTTTTCTTTGAGGAATTTGGTTTGTCAGAGAAGCATCTGGTTTATGTAAATGAGCAAGGAATTCGATACACGAGAAGATGATTGCAAAATAGTATCTATATGGTCTCTGCACCAGTAATTTTGTAAAAATAAACTTTTATTACTTCTATAAATGCTGTTCCTTTTCCAGTGTTCAGTGTTAATGAGCATGTTTTCCTCCTGCGAATTAAAAAAAAACTTCTTTAAAAAAGAGGCAGGAGCGTGTTCGCGCTGGCACCGTAGCGGGATTTCGTGCTGTCGGGGTCGTTGCCGCAGGAGGCTGAAGTTCAGCCCGGATCGGGTTTCCAGGCGGCGGCTCTGCTCCCTCCGCCGCTCCAACACTGC
>VYXH01005687.1:0-47587 GCA_013397275.1 Burhinus bistriatus
GTGCAGGCCACAGTTTGCTTTCAGCTGGAAAGGCATCCAGTATACCTGGAATCAACTGCCCCAGGGGTGGAAACATAGCCCTACTATTTGCCGTGGGCTGATCCAGACTGCACTGGAGAATGGTGGAGCTCCAGAACACCTACAAAACATTGATGACATCGTTGCATGTAGGGGTAATACAGCAGAAGTAGTTTTCAAGATAGGTAAGAAAATAATCAAGACTCTTCCGAAAGCAGGTTTTGCTGTAAAAACAGGTAAGGTCAAGAGACCTGCATGAGAGATCCAGTTTTTGGGAATTAATTGGCAAGATGGGTGTCGCCAGATCCCAATGGATGTGATTAACGAAGTAACACCTATGTCCCCCACCAACTAATAAAAAGGAAACACAAGCCTTCTTAGGCATTGTGGGTTTCTGGAGAACGCATATTCCAGGATATAGTTATATTGTGAAACCTCTCTATGAAGTGACTCAAAAGAAACATGATTTTATGTGGGGCCCTGAGCAACGACAAGCCTTTGAGCAAAATAAACAAGAGATTGTGCATGCAGTAGCCCTTGGACCTGTCCAAACAGGATAGGACACTAAAAATGTGCTCTACCCTGCAGCTGGGGACAATGGGCCTACCTGGTGCCTATGGCAGAAAGCACCTGGGGGAACTTGAGGTCAACCCCTAGGATTCTGCTGTTGAGGATATAAAAGCTCTGTGACCAACTATACTCCAACTGAAAAAGAAATCTTGGCAGCATATGAAGGAGTTGTAGCTGCTTCAGAAGTAATTGGTACTGAAGCACAGCTCCTCCTGGCACCCCGATTACCAGTACTGGGTAGATGTTCAAGGGTGAAGTTCCTTCTACCCATCATGCCACCGATGCTACCTGGAGTAAGTGGGTTGCCTTAATCACACAGTGAGCTCAAATAGGAGACCCAAATCATCCAGGAGTTGCAGAAGTGATCACAAACTGGTCTGAAGGCAAAGAGTTTGGAATGCCACCAGAGGAGGCGGCAACATGTGCTGAGGAAGCCCCACCATATAATCAGCTCTCAGACAATGAGAAACAGTATGCTCTGTTTACTGATGGATCTTGTTGTATTGTAGGAAAGCATCGAAGGTGGAAAGCTGCTGTATGGATTCCTACATGATGAGTCACAGAAGCTGCTGAAGGACAAGGTGAATAGAGTCAATTTGCAGAGGTAAAAACCATCCAGCTGGCTTTAGACATTGCTGAAGGAGAGAAGTGGCCAATACTCTATACTGACTCATGGATGGTGGCAAATGCTCTGTGGGGATGGTTAAAGCAGTGGAAGCAGATCAGCTGGCAGTGCAGAGATAAATCCTTCTGGGCTCCTGAATCATGGCAAGATATTGCTAACTGGCTAGGGAAACTAGTTGTAAAGGTACGTCATGTAGATGCCCACGTTCCCGTGAGTTGAGCCACTGAGGAACATTGAAACAATCAGCAGGTGGACCAGGCTGCTAAAATTTTCCACACAGATTGGGACTGGGAACATAAAGGTGAACTATTCTTAGCTTGGTGGGTCCATGACAGGCTCATTACTAGATGAACTCAGGAGTCTTGCATTTGATTCTAGGTAGTAATTACATTAGCCCATTCTAGACAGCATACATAGTCAGTGGAGAGCCACAGGGAAATTATGGGCACCTACTTTAGAGGACAGTTCAGACCAGAATGCTAACTGAATTTAATTTTCTGAAATGTGAAGGCAAACTAGACTTATCTTCAGTACTTGAGTTAATCCCATCCTGAAGCAGATTTCTTCTTTGTACTCATATTTCAACTACTAGGGATACTTTCAAAAATTAAAAAAATAGGAGTAATAAAAAAAGAGATCGACCTCCTCAAAAAAATCACAGCCTAAGTCTCACTTTTCCCTATCTTCTGGTTTTTGGTTAAATCACCTTTACCTACACTTTGTCTTGTGCCTCAGCAATGACACTACATGGAAACTAAGCCTCTATTCCATTATACATTTGCACAGTACCTAATGGAACAGGTAGGATGAGATAGAGGCCTCCCAGTACTATTACAAAATCAGAGTTGCAGGGGCAGGAAAACTGATCAGGTATGTACATGAGAATTGAACCAATGTAAACAAGACACATTGAAAAAATGACAGACAACAAGCAAAACAAAACCCCCACCTACCATTAAGGATATACACAATCCCTACATCAAATGCAGACTTTGTATTATAAAGTCACTGTGCCTTTTTCTTACTGAAACCACAGATCCTATTTCAGAACAATGAACAAACTTTGTCCTCTGTCACAACACTGGCATTGGTAGGTTTGCAATTTATTCTGTTCTAATGGAAGAAGTGGCATACATACGTTCATACAGTCTTAACCTGTAAAAAGCTATCGACCTATATTCAAGTCAAATGCAATTCACATTTAATTTCCAAATTCACATTTTCCAGGGCAGGTGTGCATTAATAACCAGTGTGTTCTCTTCAGCCGTGTTCCTTTTCCTTATTAGTAGAATCAATAACAATGAAAAGGACTGGCTACAGTTTCTTAAGCAGTTTGCAATTTTAAGCTGGATACCTCACTAAGCAGACAGGCTTCACATTTGCGTCCAATCTTGGATGTTGCTGCTTTAAAAAAACACGTGCAACAAATCAATGACTGTTTGTTCAGTAACAGGGTAAATGGGAGAAGAACACGTTTACAAACAGCAGGTGAGGCATTCAACTCGAAAAGCAATCAGATTGTCTGCTGTCTGCCTTCAAGGGCAGTGCTCATAACCACATTGCTGATACAAGGAGGAAGATAATTTTTGTTTTTTTTTTTAAACTTGGTACATAGACCAGGGCCCCTAATCTGAACATTTAGAGTCATTGAGTAATGCTGTCCCTGGTGAACAGTACCATTGATTTTACCTGAGAACTTATCTGTAATGCTTATTTATGGATTAATGGATTACACTGATGCCCAATCTTGAATACTGTTCCATGCAAATGGACATGAACAAATAACCCTATTGCCTTAAATTGGGCTCCACACAAGAGCCACATGCTCAGTTTCCAAAGCTGAATCCAAGATTTTGCATTTAAATCTCATGGGGTTTTTTTTCTAAAAGAAGCACAAAACAAAATAACAAATAAGGGATAAAAAAATTATTTTAAAAACAAGCAGATATGACAGCTGTATAAACTCAATCGCTAGACTACCAACACGCCACTCTGGGTGCAGAGGCTCAGTCATTCTGTCTGTCAGCACAATTAGAATCCTCATGTCTGGTACAACAGTAATTTTAGGAAAAAACATCTCGTGGAAAAATGTTTTCCATAAGGGCTTCTAGACTATGAGGGGTTTTTTTTAAGTTCCACTCAAAAAGGTCAAACACTGATGAAACGTATCTTTTTATAGACTTTGACACCTCCAGATCATGCCTCAAAATGCTTCTGCTCTCTAGCCAAATCCCTTCTAACTTTTTTCTCTTTCCATTATGTCCAGAGTCAGACAACCAAGCCAAACTTCCCACTACAGCCTGTATTTTACATCCCAATCTAGTCACCCACTAAAGCAAACTGTAGCGCTCTTCCTGGTTTCAGCGACACAGGGAATCATCCATGGAGACTTTAGCTCTGCACAGACTTATGAACATACTTCATGTTATGAAGGATGACTCTTGTCCTGCATTTGATCAGAAAATATTAATGAATTTGTGATTCCAACATGTGGTCTCAAGTACTCAAAAGACCTGGAGTTGGTCCATGCACCTGTTTGTAATGCGCTGGAAAACAGACTGCAAACTTACTCCTCTAAGACTTGTCTTCTACTTTGATGCCTCCTTCAGTGTTAAGATTACTTTTGATATCTTGCCACTATCACAATAAGAAAGCATAATGCATCACATTGCTGCTCTGTGCCTAAGGGAAACTTAAGCTGGTGAGGCTTTTATAAAATACACTCTCTCAAATATATCCCAAATTAAATCTTTAAAAAGGAACACCAACAATTTTCAGCATTCATTTTAAGGTGGTAGTCTAGTTCTGCTCACCTATACCAGCACAAAACAAGTTAAAAAAAAAAAAATGTACTACAACAGTACAAAGGTGTGATGTGAAAAACCACCATCCCAGAGCAGAATGCACTGAACAAATGTAGGAATTTGCCAGCACAGGACATCCAGAACACAACCCATAAAACGGCAGGTTTTAAGATTGTACTGATAGTTTTGTACCTGCCATTAGTGACTGATTATTTCAAGACAGATCATATTTGAATGGTAATGGACAGATAACCTCACATAAAAGAAAACAAGACTCAAAAGATGCACTCGGCCACACAGAATAAGTTTAAAATACACCACCTGGTACTGTGAACAGGGTTTACTTTTCCTCCATATCAGGAGAAGAACTGGCCACGTAAGCCTGTGTTAAAGCAGTAAAATGCCCCCAGAAAGTCTGAACTCCATACTCAGAAGTCAAAGAATAAACAATAAGGTAAACAGCTTTCCAGTTTGCTGACCATATTAGTTCATTTTATTTGCCTGACAAATAAACCTGGGTGGGTTTTTTTTCAGGAAAACAGCTTGCCAATAGCGATTTTCTTTTTCATGATGATTCATTCTATAAACAGGCAAGACAAAACTACAAAAGAGATGAAAAATACCAAACTGGATTCACCTCTGTTACCCTCAGGGACATTGTGATAAGGACAACTTTAGAGGTGAAGAAGGCTAAAGTAAATTTGAGACCAAGAATCAACTGTGACAAGAAAGATAATGAAAATTATTTAAATGTACACAAAGCTTTAAGCACCTTCTATGACCTACATGCAAAACAGGCTGATGAAACTTTGCATGCTCCACAGCCTGCTCTTTTTACACACAGTAACCCAGCCACCTTTGTACCGGTAGGTAGCAATCTGCCAGAGATGAATAATGTTAAAAAGTGAACTATTTTAGATTAAGGGATTCTTTCTCCCTGCTCTCAAATTGTGGTATTAAAGGAACTCAGTATCTGGAGTGATGCTGGAGCTAATCTGATGCTAACACCCCAAAGATTTAGACACACCTGTAAAACCCAGGAAGAATGATACCAAAAAAGGAAAGACTGAGGGTGTGGTGTGGGAAGCCAGCAAAACCCATCATCAATACAGTACATAGCAAGGGATAAAAATTGAAAGGAAGTAGGAGAAGAACGCATTTCTTAATTTGCTTTTCTATGTTAAGGTATTCAGACAAAAGTCATTGTTAATATCTGTGTCTCTCCTCTGTTTTACTTCAGAATCAAAGTCTGGTGAGACAACTTAGTCAAGATCAAAAAGGTAATTAAACAAATTGCAGAGCACACATATGATTGAGGTGGAGAGAAATCAACAGAACAATCAACCCTACAAACTCAAAAAGCAGCTGTGGGCTAGTTACTATAAATTCAACCATTTGTTATCACTGAAAGGGACATACCTATCACCCTCCTTAGCCATTCAACCTTTCAGGAATGGTGGGTGCTACTTCACAGTTTCACCATGTTACATCTGCTGCAAGAGTAATTATATGAAAATATTGAGATGACTATAATTTCACTATGCTATGAAAAGTAATCACAGTCTCACAAGAATCACACCTATTTAGTTCCAACTTAAACTACCTTGAATCCATTATTTGCTATATAGATAGAAGACTAAATAAGCATGCCAATTCTTTTTCTTGCATGCAGAAAAGTCACCCAGATGCATATTTCTGAACAGATCTGACAAGGTGCAGTGTGGCATCTGTTCGAAAGCACTTGTCAGTAAAGACAGAAGGTGGTGTTGAAAACTGAAAAGTTGAAAGTAAGGAAACATATAAATGCAGGAGAAGAGGGATCATTGATTGATACAGGCTGGGATTAGGTAAGACTGGCTGCTGAAGGTGATAAAGCAGTCAGAGTGAAGAAGCCAGGATGGAGAATTCTCTGCACTGTAGCAAAAGGGAACAGCAAGACAACTGCAGAAAGCCTTTGCGACACTTCTACTCCCCCCTGCCCTCCCTGCCTCGGTCGGCAAACAGAGACCTGCTCCTCTCTGAAAACCAGCTGGGAGGTGGTGACAAATAAGTATACTGCTCTGACAGAATTAATGGTCTCCTGGCAAGAGAAAACAGAAGAGGAAAGTGAACTTAAAAGGAAGAGAAGTGAGCTTTCTGACAAAGCAGAGCCGTACAGCACAGGAGGGTATATAGCTCTTTCCAAAAAGCAGGAAACGTTAGGAATTCATGGCACTATCACAGTAACAAGGATGATGAGTGCACTTAGTGCTGCAGGTAATGAAAGCTGCCTGGCATTTATCATTTCCTGAAGACACACATTAAGTAATGTGATACAATACCATGTAATATGGGAAGGTAATTTTAGCCTAGGTTCCTTAAGGAAACGAGGCTGACGGGATTACAGTGTCTGACAGTCCTCTGTAATGGCTTTTGAACCTGGCCAACCATAATTACACGTGACAAAGCAGCAGAGGTCTTGGGTGTTACATTCCTAACTGCTTCATGAAAAAATAGAGCATATAAAGCATGCTCTAAAATAAAGGGAGGGATGTTTCACCACCCAGTAGCTTAGCTGTGTATGCCTTACCAACCATCTGGGTTTAAGACTGGTCAGAGTACAGGTAACATGGGAGGTAAGTCAAGAGGAAACCAAGCTTTATCAGCTCTATTGTTCAAGGACCAGCTCATACGTATTGAAGACTTTTGTTAACACACACGCAACACATGGCAGTGCTTTTTCTCATTGGAAAGGAACACTGAACAGTCTAAAAATAAAATCAGAAGCAAGCAGAGGGTAGAATTAAAAGGTTTGTGATGTACATTCTCCACATTAATATTGGAGACATACAAAAATAAGCAGCTTAAGGCACACACTCCAGTCTTCATGTGATGATCTGGATGGGCCATAGGTAGGGCTATGGGTCTCACAGCAGGTTAACACAAGGAGTTAGCCACTACCAGCAGAAGACAAGCCTTTGTGAAACCATTCGTATCAGAAATTGTTTTATTTTTAAAGGAAAGTACCACAGCTGTCAAAAACATCATTCTATTTCCTCATACAGAGGACCTAGTGTTTTAAACTGTTAATGGAGTCTCTAACTGACCTCCCTCTCTTTAAATTAACATCCTTGTACAGCTACATCTTGGGATGAGCTCCCATATGCTCATATTCATAGAAGACATTAGAGGCAATCAGTCACAAAACTGTGCTTGAGCACATAAAAATGCAAAACTCAGTAGACCGAGGAATGTTTTTAAAGGGGTAGGAGAAACAAGACAATTTAAATAAACTAAGCAAAAAGTTAGAGTACTTAAACGCCCTTCAGTACTAAAACTATTTACTTTATCTGAAAACAAAATAACATTTGGCAAATTACTCAAGTCCTTCAATGGATGCCTCTGATAATTGCCCTGTAGTCCCTGTGGCACAGAAAGCTGTGTACACAGCAAGAGTATGCCAATTTGCAATAAGCTCATTTCTATAAAAATAGAACAAATTCCCAATTTTCATGAAGGAAATGTACTAACAGAAATATGGCTTAAAAGGATACAATAGCTGATGCTAAGAAAGCTGCATGCCCTAATGTACTTACTTGCCAGAGTAGTGCTCTCATACCGATGATCCAAAATTCGATTCCAGCCTATACCTACCTGTTTTTGTGGAAATAATGTACTCTGATCGTTTACTTAGACCAGCTTGGCACCATTCATTTCCCCCAGTAATTTACAGATGAAAAGTATGTCAACATCGGCTTACCTGGGGCACCGCTGATACAAAACTCAATTTTAAAATATTCCTAATCTTCCAAGACAATTTTTTACTAATGCCTAGTGAGGGTTTCACAATGATGGTTTTTTCCCCTCATACAATTTACTCAGCTGGGATAAGACAAACTGTTTTGAGTCAATTCCTGAAGAAAGGTCGTTCTACTGGAATGCGGTCCTTTAGTTCTCTGTTGCTCACGCTTTGCAAACCATCCAGTACCTGAAACACTAAGTTAATGCCCAAAGCTGGTTTTAATATATTCTTTATTAAGAATTTGCTATCTAAAAATGCTTCAAATTCAGACGACTTCTTGAAATGCAAAAAATTATAATTTGGCTATTGTCACATTTAAGTATCATATCAACAGTACCAGTTGTAACTTCTAAGGATGTAGTCCCACAGGTTTGGGGATGAAGACATTGGCTCCAGTTCCACAGTCGGAGCTTTGCACACCAGTTTTAATTTCCCTTTCACGTATATATGGACAATGCACGACTTTTGTGAGGGATGTGTAAAAAACAGGGAGAGTACATGACTTGCCAAACATTATGCAGGAAGCCTGAGATATAATTGGGCGTCTTTAAAGTTCTTAGCTATTAACATAATGGCTGCATTGCCCTTTTACATCAAGCTACAGGTATAGCTTCAGTGTCGCTGTAGATTTATTCCTGAATATTCAAAACAATAGGCAAATGGAAGAAGCGCAAAGCTAACCAAAAGTACACAAGGCAAGAAACAGGCAGGAGTGCGTTTTTGAGCAGTAAAGTCTAATGTCAGATTGTCCTGACAGGACAGCAAAAATTGATTGTTTCTCTGACATATAGATATAAACATTATCTTTTATGTTAGGTAAATGAGATTTAAGAATAGATGTTGGTCCTCAACTCTGGAGCACCATCCACCTACAGTGCATGCTCCCACAGTCTAAAAAATTGTTCTGCAGCTCCTCTAATCTGTGAGCACGACTGACCTTCCTGGGCAGTCTTTTACTGCTCATGCTGCCTCTCATAATGGGCCATGCAGAAGCTCCTGAACCCTGAATCCAGCCAGGACTGCCAAAATAAAATGGCTGGTACCCACACAAATCACTATTCCACCTGCTCCACACGCAGGGTTCCCTGCTTTGCAGGTTAATTGCACTGAATAATGTTATCTAATAAAAAAATAAAACTGAGATTTCCCAAACCATTTAAGGTATTTAACTGTTGGTAATTCCAATTTAAATTAATGGGAACCGTGCATCTTAATCCTCTTGAGATCACTTTGAGAATCTCAGAACAAATCAATGAAATCAAAATGTTCCATCTGCAAAACGCAAATAATTTTAGAGGACCAAACCAGGGAGTTGGTAGTATGTTCTGCATTTCTCATGTAGCATAAACTTTCTCCTGTAGGTACAACCAAGCCCTTTCCCAGCACTGTGCACATCACTTCAAAGAGGGGAGGTTTGTCACAATCTCTAAAATAAGAACCAAGAAGTATTCTTTGCCTAATTACTGCACGTAACAGCAGTTACACGTTAAAATAACCCAGCATAGTAGGAGCTTAGCTGGATGACTAGAAACCCTACAGGGAAGTTCTTGTCTGAATTTAAAAAAAAAAAAAAAAAAGGAATTTTAAAGGAAAACTGACCACTTTCCTGTCTCCTCATTTTGAGGTCACCAAGGAATAAGACAAGGACAAAGCTCACCAAGTAAAAAGAGACAAATAAAATTCCCACCTAGACCCTGAACAAGAGCTGAGCTCAAGAGGAAGTGATTTGGGTAACAATTTCCTCACATAGGCAGAAAGTCTATGACATTTGTGTCACGGAGCCTAGCTTCCTGCAAATGCACGAAGATCTCTGGGGAAGAGCAGTTCTGGACAGAAGGGGAGAGGGAAGATGGGTAGCACTCGGAGGCAGCCCTAGACTTCATATAGACAACCTGCATTATGCTTTAGGGTTTCCAGCCTCACGTGCATGAGGTGACCCCTTAGAAACCAACTGCAGTGAATGAAAAAATAAGTTGTGTATTGGTGCCGAGGGCTCAACAGTCTTAAGTTCAAGCAGCATAATAGCTAGGGTAGTGTGAAACCTGGCACTTCAGTCAGACATCACATTGTCATTACTGGAACTTCTTGCAGCAACAGACATCCACAGAGCTGCTAAACCAAGTTGAGTGTTTAATATCACACTTTTCCAATTGTTTTGGCAGCTCAGCTTTGCATAAACCTAAAATTTGACCCCCCCAAAAAAGTAGCTTTGACCAACTTCAAGTAGCTTTAAAGAAATAGTGCACTATTATTTAATGTGCCTGAATATAACTGCACCATTATCTACGGTTCATAAATATATTTCAGATGCTAAAGAAACTAAAGAAAGTCCTTAGGCTTCAATACACTGGCTTTAAATCCACTTGCAGTGAAGTGCACAGAGGTCTTAACACATCGTAAGATACTGGCCGTAAGATGTCAAGGGAACTCCAGCAGCTATAACTGTTTTGCTCTCCCAGAAATGCAAACCGTTACTCCATCTAAAGAAAGATGAGAAGCAGCATAGATTAACGATGCAGAGCTAATTAAAGAAAGAGGTAAATAATTCTGGTGATGTACCCTGAATCAAAGGGGCAACAAAAAATGCAGCAGGAAATAAGAAGAAATATGAGGGTTTAATTAATTAAACTACATTTCCAAAGGCAGGTAGGACTATAAAATGTCAAATATGATATTAATGCAGAGTATTTTTGTTAGAAAAATGAATTATAGTTTAATATAATTTAGGTTAAGAGTTTCTTTTCTGTAGCCAGTACTGCTGTACTTAATTGTTATAGCTTATTTTTTTGAGGGGAAAAGAAGTTGCTAACGACAAATGAGAAGACTCCGATAATGTCCCACAGAGACGGGATACCTGCTGTGAAGAAGGCAACTCAGTAGAATCTGTGTTCAGGAAAGGGCTTGACCCATCTCCTGGAGCAACACACATACAAGAGCAGAGGAAAACAAAGGACTTTACCACCAAGTCTCCTTAACACACAGGTAAACAGGTTTGGCCAGACACTATACAACCGGGAATTTGCCCATCATATACCAGAGCACCCAACAGTATAACCCGAGAACATTAGTCTGTTGGTTAGAAATTTATTCATCTGCTATTACACCAACCTTAGTTCTTAACATTACATCAATCCTAATTCAACAGCATTACCATGGTTACACTATTATTACATTTTAGCCTTGCAGGTGTCTTATCAAGATGTCTGGTACCAAAACAATCCCAGTATTCATTCTATATATGTTCCAGACAAATAATCTAGCAATCATATCTACTCTATGAACATAAGGTTGCCATCTCTATTCCTTAATTAACACAGAACCACAATACCATCTTCTGCCTCAAAAGCAAGCTATTGTATATCGTCTTTCCCATAGTCCAATCCCCAACACAAAACAGCAAAGCTTCTAATTAGCTGCCCATCTTATGGAGCTAGTTTCCTTCAACTCACATTCCTGTATTAGCAAGAACCCTCCCCACCCCACCCCCCCTCCATCAGCAGGGTCATTAAAGTCAGAAAAACATCCACAGCTTTAGGGAGAAAGAAAATTTAACAGAGCTTTGTCCAAAAGGTAAAGTGGAAGACATGCTTTAAAAGTTATTTTCAAGTAATGAATCCCTTTCAAACACCACCAACGAGGGTCTATAACCCTAACTGAGGCACCACCTGAATGCAGAAGGAAACCATAAGTTATGTAATCTACCCAAGATGGGACAAACTCTCTCAAAGTCCAAGCAGGCTTCGGTGATCTGATCCCATTTAACTGAACTTGTGATTTTGCACAGATCAAGCCAAAAATCTAGCATTAGGTACAGCCCCATTTTTACGCTGGATACCACAGCAATACAGAATAGGGTGCACTTCGCCCTATTTTCCGAGTATGACTTACACAGCTGCAGCAAGCTATTCACTGAAGGACATAGTTTAAAGTTGTCAACGTGACCAAAACGAAGATCCCTGGTTTCGTGATTATTAGGTATTCCACTAGTTTCCACACTTTTTAACAAACATCTCCCTTCAGTATTCTTGCCTTTGTATTTCTGTTGCTCTTCACTTGACATATTTCTCTGCAATGTTTCATCTCCTTGTGACTGTGAATCAGAACGTTCATTATCTGATGATTAAGTTGATAAACACTGATTCATTCTCTCTTACTTCATTAAGCTGGTGTGTTTTGCTCCTGATTTATTCCATGCTTGCCTGAGAATTCACCTGCATCTTCTGGTCTCAGGCTTTTAAAAGAGCTTTACAAGAGTGCTGTGTCTTGTGTTTGAGTTTCGCAAGTGAAATGCATCCTGAATATGTGCTGTGTGACATGACTGTTTTTAAACAGGACTAAAACTGTATATCCTAATTTGAGCACAGCAGAGTCCTAGAATTTCAGTGAGCTGTAATGTTGAAATAACACAGATTATGAGAAAAATGTTTTAAAAATACTTTGTAAGGACATGGAAGATTCAAGATTCAGCAATTTCTCTGACCTATTTTACAATCTATTTAACAGTGTACCTGGAACACTATTAACTAATGTGACCGTTCTGTCCATACATCCCACTACTGTTTGCAATAACCCGTTGAAAAATGAATGTAACACAGAAACATAGATAATAATTACTTTATTTTGAAAGTGCAAACTATGCTAGAGCGAATCTTTCAAAGCAATACGAGAGCCATACATTGAAGCAGCAGTTTAAAATACTCTATAAAATAAGGAGTAATGAAGCAAAGCCCCACATCCTGGGAAAATTCTGCTCTTGCCACAGGGTCTGTGACCTACAAGCTCTCTTTCACATTCACCATCCGCCCTTGGAAAATTACCATTCAAACAGAGGAATCCCAGTCTACTCTTTTTTCCCCTCTCAACAGAAACACCAATTTTGTCATGACCATCATATGCAACTTATTGGCTTGGTAAATGTTTTGGTTATCTCCCTGTCCACTTAGAACAAATACCTCACCTTGGCACATCTGCTGTCCCATGGAGAAGGCAAATTTGCTCTTGCAAGCAGTGTATATGCACTTGCTTAATTTACCAACACACTTGTTTAAATACTTATTTCAATGAGCCTGTTCTCATACTAAATGTCAGTGGATACATAAAGCCTTGCAAGAATGAGTCCTAACTTTGCATTTACGATCTAGATGTAGGTCTTCTATGAAAATCAGGAAAAAAATAAATACTATAAGCATGACTGGAACAAGATTTGCCCAAAACTGGGAACTCAAGACCAAAGTATTAAGATGACTACGCTGAGGGAACTGTATATTAATATGTCCAAACACTTCCCACATTACAGCAATTTTATCTCCATTTAAGGGGTTTCACTACAGGACTGTAGTTTTTTCTTCCCAAACAGCTGAGCTTATTTCCAGGATATACCAACCTGTGTGACTCAGAAGCACAATGATTACAACAATCACAGTATGATTAAAAACTCATTATCAGAAATATTTTTGTAGTACACTAAAAATAAATATTTCTAAGCTAATTTTACTCACAGCATATACTAGATGACATCGCCATTTCTGTACTCGTGAGAGCCAAACAAATTATTTGTAATGAATATTTTCCTTCAGAAATGACAGTGTTCTGCCTCTTAATTGTACCTGAATGGAGCATGATTTTCTGCAATATATTTCTTATTCAACACAAAATTCTTACGTTACATCATTTGGGAAGTTGCAATAACACCTATTTACTGATCAGAGGCTTATTTCCTACAGGTCTGCAAAAGGCAGAGTTATACTAATTTTACATCTGTGTAAGCAAATGCACACATTCAAATTTACCTACAAATTGCATTGCCAAACCAAAAGGAGACACAGGCTCATAGTATTTAGATAGTAATTGGCAGGGGAAAAGTCAGATTCTCATAATTTAGAAGAGCAAAATTTAGCTTTTTTTTTTTTTCAGTGATTATCCAAATCATGTTGCAATTTCATGGCTAACACAGGTTTTCAAAATGAGATAATATATTTATGTTGCAAAATAATTCGTGCAGTCCAAAAAAAAATTCAGACTACTTTAATTATTTTTACATGGTACTTCAGTTAACATGGTGAAAATTGTTCAGGTTGCTGACAATTGTGCAGGTTGCTATTCCTTGCAAGAGCATTTATTAATCAGATAGTGCAGACAGCTGTGAGCTATGGTCAGGAGTGTTTTGCTGAAAATCTGACGCCTGAATATAATTCTCTTATGGATTTTGTGAAAAGTAATACTTAAGAATTATTTTATTGACTTTCTCCTGGTTGGCACTGCTGATAAAAAGCACAGAATATAACCCTGATACGAAAAGTGCAGTGCTCAGATCGGAATGTCCTTCCCCAGGGTAGCTGCTCTGGATTTGATCTGGCATAGCTGATAGTAGAATCAAGGCTTAAAATGAACAATTTTCCAGCAATAAGGAAAGGATTACAAGACAGGCTACTCTACAAAGCAGCAGGGGGAAAAAGGTGGATAAAAATTGAAACAAGAGCGATAGAAGTCTCGATGCATTACAAGTATCAGTGAAGCAAATGCTTCCAATAAAAACCTCAAACCAAGGAGTGTTATTTATCAGAGAACATCTGTTTGGCTGACCGATATCTGTGCTAGTGTTGCCTGACATGCATACTTATAGAAAGGAACAGTCTGGTTTGACATCAGAAAGATGTCTATTATTGTGCTCTTAGGAACGAGTATATATATTCCTCACACACATACTAGGTAGAACTCCCGAATTTCTCCTGATCCTTGTGACGCTAGGCTTCACTCATTATTTCATCCCTGTACTTTATCCCAGAAACCACCCCTAACCTCATATTTTGGGTACCCTCTAAGATTTACATCTAATCTGACTGATAATTCTTTCTTTTAGCTGCTTTTATCCGGCTTCCCTGCTACCTGTATAATTCCATTTACAGAGTACACTTACTCCAGAGACCAGCGAAGCCTTTTGACAAAACCACATCTAGATTCTACATCCAGCTTGACCTTTGGCAAGCTATACCTGGAACCTACAATGCTACCAAGTTTCCAGAGGATGAAGGGGGTGGGGGGGATTGTACTGAATGAAGAGGTCCAGTACCTGGAGATGGTAGAAATCATGTGGAGAAAATACTGCAATTTAGGAAGTCAGCCACAGTGAAGTCTTTTCTTTCTTGGAATTTAAATAACAAAAATTTTGCTGGAAAAATAAAACCCATCAATGGGACTTATGTCCATGATTAAGTTTAGCAATCCATGAATGAGATTGTTGGAAACGGCTGTAAAGTAAGTGCACATTGCCCTAAACTGTTGGGGAAAAAAAATACAATATGTTTATACTTAATTTTAAAGTAAAATGGGTCATTCTGTTGTCATGTCAGAAGGAAGTTTACATATAGGTCTATCACTCCAGAGTCAGTCTATATTTGGATATAGATTCAAGATTCAAATCCCCACTACTGACAATCTTGTGACATAACTGGTTGTACACAGTTCCACTGCTTAGCACTTCAGCTTTACTACAGCCATCAACTTTTCTTAGGTCTTACTCAACTGAACCCAAAACGTAATCTCATTTAATTTCTGACCCAAAGTTTTTTTTGGCCCTAATCTAAACGTGAGCACCTCATTTAATTTGTTTTGGGTTTGTTTCGCCCCCTCGCCACACTAAATACACATTTTTCACTAGCCATTTCCAAGGAAGATCATTAAAAACCATTAAGGAACTGGAGGGAAAGAATTATGCCAGAAATGGCTGAAGTGATCACACATTCAATTCTTTAATTCAAAATGACTAACATTTTTGCAAGAACAAGCAGGTAAATGAAAAATATCCTCCCCTGTCAGAACTGCTTAGGGGGAATTAATCTAGAGTGATTTCCACTCATAGTAAATACATAACCAAAAATAAACTGGTACAGATTCTCTCATGTCCAATAAGAGTTGAGCTCAATACACTGTTAGCATTCACGCTGTTAACGGAATCGCTAGTCTGTCTTTGTTCGGTTATTTTAACAAAACTTGCATTCCTGCAGACATCTATTATCTAAATTTTGTTGAAGTTCACCCACTAGTGCAAAAGTTATCATGCACTGGCTAGTGGTGTGAGGGCAATGTTAGTCTTACAAAACCAGACTGAAAATTTAACTTCCAACAGCATCTCTGACTTTAACCTTGTATGCTAGGCACCCTGACTGGGAAAACAATGAGTGCCAGGTTTAAGTAATAAGAGAATTATGCCAGCACACTGAATGCTTCAGAATCAGATTTCCAGGCAAGCGGAAAGAATACATAATTCTGCAATGTAACCTCTTCAAGGCAGAGGATAAAGGTTATACAAAAGACTTGTCACCTGCCAAGTGTTGTCACAGAAGCAGAAATTCCTGTATACCAATAGCAGTACTTACTCCTTCAAAAATACCCAAGGAGTAAGTAGTAAAAAATGACATAGCCTTGCAGGGCTACACGTCTCCATTCTCCTCAGTACGTACGTGGAACTATGCACAGTTGTGACAGCATAACAATTACCATTAACTACAGCAATGACAGTACACAAGAATACACCAGTGCTCAACACATCAGCCACTTCCGGACAAAGAGCAAACCCAGGCAGAAGTAGAACCAGCTTAAATTGGCTCAGGCAACGACCTTTCCATCCACTCACTGAAGACTACTGGGATGCAAATATCTGGGATTAGCATTCAGTATGTTGGCTACATAGCCACTCCTTGCAGTCACAACTACAAATGGAAAGTCACATGTGACTCCTTGTTGGCACCCTCTGAAAACTGGAGTATCCAGCTCCACAAAGTGCTGCTTAAGCTCAGTTATTTTTGCCTTGAATATATGTAGTTAAATTGCTTCAGCATGCTACAAAACCTTATAAAACACATCATAAGCTAACTCATCATATTTATGAACTTGTCATATATTAATTAGATGTCTTTAGTATAATTATTTTTTTCTAGTAATTTAAAAGTATAGGTACAGGCCCATCTTCAACGATGTTTTTATCACCTATTTAACATAATAAAAAAAAACATTCTTGAAAGTTAGGTGAACAACTGTCCCTTCTCATGTATAAATGAACTTATTGTTGCTATTTAGAAGTTACACAATATACTGCTATCTCACTAAGTAGGTTAAGCACGGACATGAATCCTTCTGTATTGAGTATCTTTTCCACTGGCTTCATGCATTCATAGGGAACTAGAGTGTTCCCTTCCAATCTTCTGTCCCTAAGACAAAAATAACTATGTAGGTACTTCGTTGTTTCATAAGACTGAGTACACCGCAGATATCAGAACATGTGGAAGTTTCTATGTTACTAATTTTCTTAGAATTTGCATTTGCTTCCAAGTTTACTTCTGGGACAGCACACTGCATGCTAAGATGCATGACAGCATTTAAGCAAGTTTCATGGAGTTTTGTCAACATGAAGATTTATTGGATTGCACCCTGATGGCAGATCTCATCACGACGTTAGTGACCACAATGTCCAATCTTTATACAACCATAAAATCAGACATATACACGTGCTGTTTCAAAGTAAAACTGTCTCTTGGCTTTATGGCATTATTTAATTGCAATGCTTTTTATATGTATTTATGTCTTCGTAGTAGTGCTTCCCAATAGCCACTTGCCTAGGACTTTAATTAATGTCTGACAAGTAAGCGTTGATTATAGTTTATTTACAAGCACCTCAAGATAGTTAAAATAGATGTGATTTGAGATCTAGCTATGCGATGCCCCAGTGCAAAATATTTTAATTGAAGCACAAAGGGGAAGATTCTGCCACTATAATCAGCCTCAGGATCCTGACACACTGAGAAGGCTTTGGGGGAACCTTCTAACTGCAAAACACAGCAGGTATCCTGCAATATGAAGAAAGGAACAAATTTCCAGTCTCCATGCTGCAAAAGGACTTAGGTACCAGTCATGTGTCACAGCTTGGCAACATCGTCCTTGAGACCAGATTCAAATATTGCTTTAGTCATGGTAATATGTTTCATTAATTACAACTGAAATCAATGGGAATGGCAGCATTTCCTTTCAAGATTAAGTCATACTCCTTGCCCTGGTCCTGCAGTCCCCTGTTATCCTCAGTCTTGTAGAATTATTTATGTCAGTAGAATTGTTTATGCCAGTTTAAAAATAATACTAAGTGCAGCAGAACGGTAACACTGTTATATAGACGCGGGTACAAAGATCTATTCCAAGCCATTAGAACTGTTCTATCTTCTATGGATGATCATTTCTTTTATGCGTCCTGATGGCAGGATCAGAGTATTAACTTCTGCCATCTGTGTGCAGCTCTAGTTCCTTATCACAGAATTTTGACTACAGATTGTAAACCTCTGACTGAGCGGGTAATACCCGCTTGGTTGTGTTAGCAAAGAGACTAAATCCTTTTCTTTCTGTATATATGCAATAGGTTAAATGCATTCAAGGAAGCACCAGACTAATGGCTTTCCTTTTTTAATACAGGGTAAGCCAATATTTTATGTATTTTCATGGGCAGTATGTGAAGGTAATTTAAGATACTACAGGGAGCAGGTGAAAGTATTCTTGTTGCCACTTAGCACAGTTCAGCTGAGAGCGGTCCCTCATGGAGCTGTCTTCCACACATCCTTAAGAACCTTATATCCAAGCCTCAGGTTAAAATCAAAGAACTTTTTTCAAAAATACTTGTTAATCCTTGAATCTTTTATGGTGCAGTTCCTAAATCTCTGAGGCCTTCTAAGCTTGTAATCTCAGATTTACCAGGCTACTGAAGGCGTATCAACAACAACAGATCATATAGTAACACCATTTTAGGAACAGCAGAAAAAGTTCAAGCATCTTTTCTGGCAAATTTCAGGCCAAGCGGTTACAATTTGAGATGCAATTTCATCTAAAGGCTTTTCTGCATTTTGGCCCCAACTAATGCATCCTACCACACCATCTGTGGACCTCTGCCATGTTTCTTTAATATTGAGTCCTGCCAGAGTGCTTAAATAGAGCCTCAAGTATTAAACAAACTGAATTCCAAACCATCTGGACTGACTGATAAAGGACTAGAAGTAAAGGAAAAATCCCAGCCCGAGTTCCCCAGGTCACCTGCATAGCCAGGACACAAAACTCCATACCTCAGCTTGGTTTTGGCAGCCTGATCCACTTATAAGAAGGTCTCAAGTCATGATCATTACAACACCCAACTGGCAGAAGCTGACATCGATCCCAAGAGAAAGTGACAAGCAGCAGAAATTCTGCTGGCAGTTACCTGCCCTGTTGTTCCTAGCAAGACTGACCATCTGTCTTAGTAACCGCACTGGCATTTATAACAGTGCCAAGCAGGTCCAGGTGAGCTGGTCTGTCACCCTTGCCTTCACACCTCAGAAAGTCCAGGATTCATCAGGCTCAGTCATAAAACCTGCTGTTTATCACATCTCCAGATGACTGTAGCAGCATAACTGATGCTTTCATTTAGCTTATCATGTTTAAAATCATAGTTCATTTCTAGCCTCTCCAAAATTAACTTCAATGGCAGTGTGGCATATAACTTCTATTTGTAACTAGAGAGTATTTAGTTGCTGCTTGTCTCAAAATCTTCTCTTACTTCCTCAATGGTTCTATACTTCACATTTAATTAAAATCAATGGATTTATTCTTGTAGATTGCTACTTCAAAGGCAAGTAATAGTCCAGGATGAGGATCATTTACAGAAGCAAAGGAAGCAGAGTTTGGCGCATGGTTAAAATTAGGCAAGGTTAATAAAATTCAGCTATGACTTGGCCATCTATTCAGGGAGCTGTGACAATGCATCAACTGATTTAGAGCTCAATACTGCAAGGTTCTCCGTGTTGAAGTCTATGAAGTCAGTGGGAGGTGAAAACATTTAGTAACTTAAACAGATGCAGTCTGGCAGCACTGAGTTTTGCGGGCTTCTCAGTTGAGGACTAGGAAGGACCTCTAAGTTGCAGATATACCAGATTTCTCCTTGATGAGGTTGAAATTCATCCTTTTTCCCCCTCTCTCTCCCAGGTTACATCCCTACTGTGTACAGAAGTGTTAGTGTTTGTGGTTCAGTGTATCTTCAGCCTGGTCCATGTGGATGATAACATCGGAAGACATTTGTTTTTCCTGACTTTTTTTTTTAACCCTTCACATTGAAAACTTTTAAAGGAAAAAGGGAAGGGGAGGGGGGGGGAGAAATCAAACAAAAATCCTTCCTTTTGGCTTGAATCCCTCTGAACTTTTGTGAGACACGTAGTAGGAGCAGTGGCCCACCTGAGAAAACAATAGATCAAATTCATCCATTTTCTTGATGAATGGCCAATAACTGGAAAGTCAAACCCAGAGACTGTGCCAGCATTAAATCAGACCTGAAGGACATTACAGGACTTGGGTCACACCATAAATCAGGAAAAATCATTCTTTGCTCCACTTAGATTTGTATTTACATAGGAGCCAAGTTTTATAAAAGAGCTGACCTTGTCTTCTATCAAGATAAAATGTCTGCCCTTCTATCGATAGATCCAGAAGTTCAAAGCAGGGATTGATCTTCTGTAGTTTTGGGTATTATGCCAATCTGGCTGGAACAAGGGTAAAAAGTTATTTCTGCTATTTCTTCTTAAAACAAGCATTCTTAAATCATATGAAGAAATTTCCAATAATTAATAGCAGTCAAATTTCAATCTTATAACTGAACTGGTAAATAAGGCAAAGCAAACTTTGCTTAAGAATCAATCAATAGGGTGGGTACAGTATAGGTAGGGAGTTGAGCCTGTCTTTATTTTGGATTAGAGGGCCTGTTATTTGAAGTTCTCTTTCAGATAAGGCCTTCTTACTTAACAGGATCAAATCAAAAGCCCGTTTTATTTCTGATCCCTTAAAGAGTAGATGATCTAGCTTAATGTTTCCAAAACTTTTCACTGTTTACAAACGCTTGATTCAACGCATATTGACCAAGTCTCCAAACCTCCTAAAACAACTACAACCAAATTAAGTGGTTTTACAAATGTGTAAGTACAAGTTCTCACACAACTATTTTATACCATCTACCTTCAGAGAATTCCTGGAAATTCCAAGCCAGACAACCCCTCACATGAAGCAGATGGATTATGTGGTAGAAAGACTTCAGAGTAGTGAACATCTTTCCATTTGTCAGATTAAGGGCATTCCTACTAAAAGGATTTGCTACATGAATTAATTCTGAGCCATCACCTCTGGACTGCTGTGATGCTTGGGCTTAAGGAAAGATTTTTTTTTTTAAATGTTTTGTCCTTTTCATAGGAATTATTTAATCAGTAGTCATTCCCAGCTATGTTGAGCTCCAGTCAAACTGTCTAAAAATTAACCTGGCTTCCTCATTTTATATAATATTAGTCTAAAAACTCAAAAAGCATCAGCACATCTAGTTCATCTGCAGGTGCCTCATGGTACATAATTTTGCACTTGCACTACCCTGTTACCCATTTTTCAGAAAAGAAGAAATCAAATTTTCTTTCTGTCCTGAGAGCACCAGTCTGCCTCATTTTTCTTGACTGTCATTTAGAAACACCAAAAGGGCTGAATGACAAACAAGTCCCTGACCCACCAGACTTCGACAGCAGTTTCATAATATTTTTCTCTTGAATCACACCTTCTGGCATAAGGTGAATACATTCTGACATTTGTTTCACTATTCTGATCCTGCTGTACCAGCTGCCAAGCCTGCCTTGTATTCTTCATGTCTATTGCACATCTACATTTATCAATATAAAGAAAAAGCTCACCAGGAGAAAGGTATTTTTAGAAACGTTTCTCACCCCCCTCAAGATTTCCTAAAACACCATTATTTATATTCAACCAAAGAAGCACCTAACAAGATAGGCTAGAATCTCCATGAAGGTGTATCAATGTGCAGCTTTTTAGAGGCATTTAGGAAATTTTCATGTCAAAATCTCCTGACCTACATCCTTCCCCAGAAGTTCAGGGGACACCCCAACCAACAGAAATCCTCAATCCCCTTTGCAATAGCAAAAGCTTTGCTCCAACCATCACATAGTTACAGCAGTCCCTTTCGCCCTTTATGCAGACTTTATGAGGAACAGCTATATGTAAAATTACCATTTCCCATTGCCAGAAAACTCCCAGTAATTTCCATTCTACCCTCAACATCTGAAGAACTTCATAGGTGGGATTCAGAAGCACCACAGACGTGCTTCAAGGTGAGCTAGATTTATTCCCCAAGACATGGAAAGGTCCTTTTATATCCCTTCTATGAATGGAATTGTCAAGCAATCATGAATCCATCACCCAGTAGAAGTTCACTGATCTAATAACCACTGTGACGCAGCATAGGGTAGACATCTCTAAGGTACCTTTACACTAGCTGACTTAGGTACTGCTAGCAATACATCTGCACGAACTCCAGCTTTGACAGGAATTAACCTCCTGAGCACTTACTGATTTCCCGAGGTAGTTTTGGCAGAATCCAGAAGTCTCTGTGGTGCCGCAGAACCACAGAGAACAGCTCATGAATCAACCAGTTGAAAGCTAGCTCATATGTACCGGGCACATAAACACTGACACTGTAGTAAAGCTAAACTGAAAGCAATGACTCCGATTCAGGCATACCAGATGTGTGACAGTTGCAGTCCACATCCACAGGCCAAAATCTAAGTAAAGGTCCTGGGAGCAGTCAATCCAACACAACATTAAGTTCAGAATCACACAAGAATTCTAACTGTTCATACTCACTCAGGGCCAATGAGAGACATTTGCAATCCAGTCTTCAACTTTTCAAGTCCTACCTCAACTACTTCTTAGCAAAAACAAGCTCACACAATTTACCACAGGAAAATGCCTATTCTCCTAACAATATCATAAAGCACTTATGAAACACTGTTGAATTATCCTTGTGACTGGAACAAAAAAAATGAGGCAAAACCAAAAGGAATGTCAGGAAATTATGCTGTAGGAGAGAAAGAGAAAATACAATTGGGAAAAGGACACTTTGACTTTGAAAATGGGGGAAAAGAGAAAGAATGATCCATCTCAAACACTGGAGATTTTCCCCTGCAGAAACAGACATCTGTCAGCAAATAACAGCAAATAAATCCAAATATCTCTCCTGCTCGTGTTCTCTATCCCAGTCCAGAATGATATAGTGCTGTCTCCTTAAAGGCCTATGGCACGCGAATGATAATGGCAGATGGAACTTGTAAGAAAGCTAGAACTGCTTCAGACACTGAGTTCAGATTTCTCAGCCAGACCTCACTGAATCACAGGGACATCCGAAGCCTCATGAAAGCCTGGGATCTGCCGCCTTAAATACATCATAGATGTACCAATAGATTAGGGCTCAGTGCAAACTCCTAAACGATAACGTAACACAGATTGTAATTTAAAAGTCACTGAGAACAGTACTATGGTAACCATGCTTCTGAAGACAAAACATTACCAATAAATTCAGCTATAAGGACCAATAAAATCATAAACCAGAGAATCTTTTAAGTAGACCAGTCACCAAACTAACCACTATTGAAATTAGACTCCATGTACCAAGAAATAGCATCCAGATACATAACTGGAAAGCAACAAGAGAAAAGGGGCAGAAAGCTGAGTGAGCTTGGATTCAACTACAATAAGAAGGGCAACATTCAAAAGGAAATTTTAATCTAAATAGAGAAAGACAATCTGCGTTTATGGCACATCCCCACATCCTACAGAATGCTGTGGTAGTGCTTAATAAAGAAGTACACAGTATAGAAACACACTGTTGTATGATAAGTAGATAGAGAAAACAGGCATAATATTCGAGTTTCTCTTACTGTTGTTCTAGGAGGAATACTTTCACATGCAATTAACTATGTTTGCAATATACCAGAGACAAACAAAGGTAAATTGAAAAAATCCAATTAAATTAGAGAACCACAAAGGACACATTCAGTGGCCAATAAATAACACATAAAGCACTACTGGAGTAGGTCGATGAGCATTGCTGGTTATCAAATGTTGAAGGGAATTCCTGGAATAACAACAGAGGGGAGATATAATACTCGGATTCATTAAGGGGTTGCAGATGCGACAAGCAAGGGAGTAAGGGCAGCTTCGTGGCACAGGTTATTGGCTGTTTAGAGAAGCTGCGTTCAGGTCCAGGATCCCACATTGAACATGTTATTGCACCTTAGTTTCTCAGCTGAATAGCAGGGATAAAATTGTACCCTTACTCTGCCTACTGCACTTTAGTACCAATCTCAGATGAATTCACAGCAGCTACCTCCACCACGTACTTTGAGGCAAGTTCAAACAAGCATTCCTGTGCTTTTCCCCACATTGCTTCTCATGCTAGGGAGGGGATCCCAAAAATTGCTACAACATGCCACTGATGCACCTTCTTTCCATAAGACTTTCTTTTCTTGCGATACTTGTAAGAAGTTTTGAAACAGCTTGATGAGAAGGGCTCAGGGACAATGCAGGTTACTTGTAGAGTTCTTCCTGAGCATTCATTGACTGAACCTTTCAGCATGAAAGCAGCCAATGGAAAATTTGTATTTCTCTGCCATATATAAACTCCTGACTGCAAGCTGCATACAAGTTAGTGCTTAGCACTGAGGATTTTCAGCCTACAGGTCTTCTCAATTTCCTTTCTGTCAACAGACCAACACTGGCTCTGTCAAGAACATCAGGTTTAGGACATGGAGTTTCTTTTAGTCACCTTACTCTGAAAGATTTACTTTTTGATCCTTATTAACGCAAACATTTAACTACATATTGAACTAAAGCAAAACAAAATATCTGACAACTGTTAAGCTTTTCAACAAAACAGCTTTAAAGTAAGTAACAGCCAAATGATTTCTATCACGCAGTGACCATCTCTGTGGTTTGACAATAGTTTTTTTGTAGTCGTGGGGGGCTGTCAGATACAAATCCACCCTTATGTGAACCTTTGAGTCCAATGATAGATGCCTGGAGGCACAGAGGTACTGCAGTTACCAATTAAATGTACACATCTGCCTTGGGGACAAAAAGGAAGAACAGTATGTACTAGCAACACAAGAGTCTCTAGCTAAAGGAAAATCCGTATCTAGTTTCAATAGCACATCAAACTTTACATCTTCTTACAAGTATAACAGCTAGAGAGCAACACAGTTGAACTTATGTTTTAAAAACACCATTATGAAGCAAACTAGTAAACTAGAAGTGCTTCTACCCTCTGAATACGACCTTTGTGTCAAGCCATGTATTTACACTGGGTTTTTTTTATTTTTAGTATACCATACCTGTATAAAAATATATTCCTTACACATATAATTCAACCCAATCAAGTCAATTCCATACGTCTCAGTCCTTGTAAAGCCTGAGATCTACTGATGAAACATACTTTAACATGCATGTATTTTTGTTATTTTTTGGTAACCTGGTAAAAAGGCAGGCTGTATGGGCAGCCTGTGCAATTTGTCTTATTTTAGAAACATTAATGTCATTTAGGACTAAAGAGTAGTCATAGAGCAAGGGAATATTTCAAACCATGTGAACGGCAGGGGCAATGACCCTTAAGATGCTTTTGAAATGTTTTCTCCCAAATCAAAACTCACGCAGCTTGTAAGAACTCTGAGCTAGTCTCTAACGGGTTATAGTCAAAACAGTTCTCAGCATTTCTATCTATTATTTCTATTCTATACTGTATTTCTTCATACTTCATGTTCAAATTTAGACAGATAACTGAATTTACAGCTATGTAAAAATGTAGGTGAAGTCAATGAGAAAATCTTACATTGAGTTCTGTGGGCTTTAAATGGCACGACATCTTTGAAAGCATGACAAGATCTGCTTCTATAACAAACCTCCCTAGTTTCTTTGGGTATCAGAACTAGAGGTTAAAAAAACCCATACCAATACAAACAGCAATAAAGACATTTTGGTGTTTGAGAGAAAATGTACCTGCACATTGGTCTATCTGGAGTGCTCAACTAACATCGGCAGCAGCAGATTAATTTCTATTCACTCCGCTTAGCATTGGGTCAGCCACACCTGTTGTTTTAAGTAGCAAGGTTATCTATTTGTGGTTTTGAGGCATTTTTAGAATATCTTATTTCTTTTCAGCCAGCACAACAGTCCTGGTGGGTTGGAATATTTCTACAACAAATATAATCACAATATGAGGTTATGTTTTTCTGAGCCTCTTTGTTAGCAGTGACTCATTTTTCTTAAAGAGGATGAAAATAATTTAGAGTGAGCATTGTTAGAAGCCTGTTGTCTTTAGCAGCCAACTTGAGCCAGATCAGATAAGCAATTTTAAGTAGGATTTAACATGGCACTGATTACTTTGCTCATTAAAATACACAAAACTGCTGTACAGAAATCACGTGCTGTACATTCAAACAGAAGAAGCAAAAGGAACATCTTGTTCAGTAAGAAGTCTTAGTACCAAGTCATCAGGTTGGTCTGCTTCGCAACTGGAGCACAGTCTTGCAAGAAAGTCCTTAATATAGAGTCAGGTTTTTCAGATGCACTCAACATCCAACATTGTTGGCAGTATAAAAGACCGCTTACTAACTATCCATTCCACCCAAAACACTCTTTGCATGAAACAAGCTAAAATTATGTCATTCACTTTGCTTGTTTCCACATTCCTCTTTCTGTGCTAGTACTTCATCTTTTGAGTTCTTTGGGGCAAAACGTTGTATACACATCTATATTTGTAATGTGCCTCACTTAAGAGGCCACCTGCCCTGTTTGGTGTAGAGCATCTTCAAAATTACCCAGTAAAAATACAGGGTGTGAGCCACCACGCATGTACAATACGGCTTTCCCTAACTCATTCTGCGCGGAAATAAGACAACCAGCTATGCTTACCAAACGCAGCATTTTTCCTCTTTCAGCAAAATACTGTTTTGGAGGTAAAATATAATTAGAGTTGCTTGTTTTCTTGTGGGATGGGGTTTTTTGTTGTTGGCTGGGTTTTTTGGGTTTTGGTGTGGGTTTGTTGTTGTTGTTGGGGTTTTTGTTTGTTTGTTTTTAAGTATTGCTTTCCTGCTACTGGAGACAACTCTTTCTTAAAAATGTACAATAAACCGTTTTTTTTTTTTTTCAGCTACCACTGTGCCAAATATTGTCTCCAATGCATAAAGAAAGACTGAATAACTTTTTGTGAGTTTGAACTAATATGATGAGTAGCAGAATACTCATTCAAGTCTAAAATGGGATATTCTCTGACAGAAGGGAATATTCCAGTCAGCTTTACAATACACTCTTTTTCTCAAGGTCTTAAGCTTAGCTTTCCAACACAAATCTTCAGAACAATGAATTCGCCATAGCTGCTCTCAGTATTCTTGCATTTACTTGGGAATCCTGGAAAGCTGCGTACCATTTAAATATTTTAGAAACTGACAGTCATACTAACATATTGGCCTTGTGATGTCCCTTACCTTAAGGAGTATGAGAGCTCTGTGATCCAGCATATATGCTTTTTACAACAAGGCCAGTAAGGATTTAGTCATTTTGGATGTAACAGCAAATCCTGAGATCCTTTCATTTACTTCATTACCCTGGATAATCCTCAGCTTGTATGACTATATTCACCTTAAGGGACATCCCCTGCAGTTTCAACAGGATTCTGGTATCTCCTCCACGTCCTCTCCTGAACTTTTCTTTGGTTGCACTGTTACCCTAAGGAGCACAGCTGTTTCTGTGAAACTGAAAGAGCCCTCCTCTACTTGCAAAAACACATCCCCTTCAAGTCTTAATAAAGATTTTCTTTCTCACCATGCCAAGTTTTAACCTGTTCTTGCCAGTAATCCTCTGCACAGTTCTGCACCACCAACATTGCATTCATCAGTAGCCAACTATTCTCTTCTATGTTTTCTCCTCATTTTCTTTCCCCTCCCAATTAGCATTTCTCATAGAGCATCAAGTATATTTACATTCTCCCTTGAAATCCATTTCTTTTTATTAAGTTTGCCTTTTGACTTCTAACCATACAAGGGTCTACTTCTAATCTCTTACCACACCTTAAAAGCCATCAGAATTCAGGATAGTCACCTGTGATTGACTGCAACTCTCAAAATTCAGGGAATAAACCCACCTGGTCCCAGGAAAGGGCATCACTGTTCTTCTAAATACTTAAGTATGAGGAGGAAACCGGAAAAAGAACCTTTTTAATCTACTAGTTAGGAATTGTGCAGCCCTGTCCTGGTAAAACTCAGACAAGCCAAAGGCATCTAGTTCAGTTGTGAAAGGAGGTAATCCTGCTCTTGCCACAACCTGAGTTTTTCTGCTGTTTTGAGAACAATCAAACTCAGTGAGTCTAAGCTGTAATGCAAAGAGGTCTGCACTGAGACTATATTATTTCCATTTGTTTTCTTTTGTTTCTGCCAACAGCACTTCAGAGGATGGTGAAAGTCCTTTAAAGCCTATCTATTGACTTCAAAGGGAATCACTTTTCCTTATGCCTTTGTTTTGTTGAGTTTTTTTGTTTGGTTTTGTCTGTTTGTTTTTAAGTTTTCACCTTGTTTTTAAGGGCACTAGTAGCTAAAACTCCTATGAAAACTGTCGTCAGGCTGAGTTGAAAGCCTGAGAAGTGCTTTGGGCACCACCTAAAAGAACCACAATTCTTCAGCAATAGCAGTGATACTAAACCTGCTCTGGGTTGAAGAATGTAATTTCTTAACACCACCTTCCGCCTATCAAGCCAACCCGGAGTTACTACATAACACGAAAACATTTGCATTGCATAAAGGGATTTGTTCTGTTGTTTTTCTCTTATCATCCAAATGCTAAGAAGAAGCTGAGCTCCAGGCGGGGGAAAGGTGCCACATCAGAGCTGGGAGGTTCACATCATTTCAGGAGCAGACACAAAAAAATTAATTTAACAGTGTAGAAAACCAGTCAGTTTAGCAACCTCAACATGCAGGGGTGTCAGCTTCATGGTATTTTTTGAGGAAAGCCTGCCTTTTAGATTTTGGCTAGTCACAATCCAGCTGTGCTCCTCACAAAGAGAGAAGCTGGTATCTTCCTATCCTCTTAGATTACCTTAAACACTGCTACACATGGATCAGCACAAAGCCCTGACTAAGGCTCATCGTAGCATAGAGGAAAAAGTAATAAAGCACAAAGCTATCACAGCTGGACAATAAGCAATAGTAAGTTATTCTGACCAAGAACCCCAAATTTATAGTCTGGGAAACCATTTTTTTTCATGGACATCATCTTTTCTATTCTGTCAGCCAACCTTTCCTAATTTTGCACAACTGCTTATTTAGGGACAAAGAATATTAACTAGCAAACTAGTTTCCAAGAAACCCTGTTGAGGTTTGAAAGAAGAAATTACCTTCAAATTTAAGCTTGGACTGCAAAGCTGACCTGCTGTTTCCCATCATCTTAATGATTGATTTGTTGCAGCTGCAGGTTTACACACCTTGGCCTTTCCTACATCAAGAGAACAGAAAGATAACCATTCACATATGACTGAGGATTTTTGTAATGCGGCTCAACTACAAAAATGCTATCCTAAAACAGAGTTTCTCACTGGATAGTTGTGTCTCTCGTAGTTTTAAAAAAAAGAAATTAGCACTATCACACAGGAGTCTCTTTCTCAGGACACCCATATACAGCACAAGCACAAAGTAGTACCAACTGCAGCATTGAGGAAAGTGGCAAAAACACAAGAAAGTTCTCAGAATTCTGTTAAAACACTTTTAAGAGATCCGATTGAATTTTCCCCATCAAAGGGGTTCTGCCTAAAGCAGATAGCTTTTATTATCATTCTGCTCCTATAAAGGTACATCCTTCTAAAGAAGCACCACAGAATTTGTTTAATATTCTGCTATCGCTAAACTAGCAGGTATACTATTTAAAAATAGTAGGCATAATTAAAAAAAAAAAACCCAAGCACAAAACAACAGAAGGAGACGTGTCAGGAAATCTAGTGAACTCAAATATGCAGAAAGAACCTGTTTGTTGAAGAGTGGGGGGAGGTTGGGCGTGGCAATATGTTACTGTTCTTAAAATTGTTTTTGAAAGCCTGTGTTAATCCAGGTTGGCAACAAACTATTGCTTTTAAGAGAGACATTCCCTTTACAAACAAAGCCAGCTGGATTTTTTTTTATTTTATTTGAGAACCACAGGCAGACTAGGATTTTTCCCCTCTGTGAAATCTCTTCAGCTATTGTGGCTGGTCTCAGGTGTGCAGCGTTAGTATAAATGGATAATACTAAAAGGTGCCTTCGGGCATAGCCTTGAGCTATGGGGAGTAAAATGCACTGCCTTTGAGCAGCTTCTGGCACAAGGGAAAGGGGTAGAGAAAGCAACCTGAAATTCACACTCCTTGCTCCCCCAGTTCCAGTTTTTCCTTTAATTCTGTTTTTTTCCCAGGGAAAATTCATTTGCATCTGGCTTGTGAGTAGCTGAATTAGTTGAAATAAGAAGACTGCATAGCCCCTATTTCCTCTCATAAATCTTTACAGAAGATTTTGCTAGCCCACAGAGGAGAGCCCCCCCTTTTACTCAGGTACTGTTATTCCAGTCCAGTATAGTCTTAAGTAAGGTACAAAGGCAATCTACCATGTCTGCTAGGAACCGTCAGGAGACCTGGGGGCATAATAATATCTGTTGTTGTTTAGGAATAGATAGCTCAGCCCTATGAGCAGCTCTATGAAACCACGTAAGAAAAATAAGAGGACTTTAAAAATGCCTCCCCACTTCCCCCACAAGACATTCCCTAGTTCACATTTTATTTGTTACTTTATTCAACCAAAGGGATGATAAACATTTTCCTCACATAGAAGACAGCTATATATAGCACTATAGCCCCTCCTTTCCCAAACTATACTCTCCACATTAATTTAACAAAACAAACCCCAGAATTTTAGTTAGGCTAGCAAGACTCATTGAGATTAGCCATTAACAAAACCAACAGAAAACAGTGCCTACAGAGAGCTAAACTCCATACCCAGAAGTAATTCCCATGATCCTGCTGCACTGCTGTCCATGCAAATAAACCTGTCTGTAAACAAAAGGTTCTAAGTAGCACTTCACCCACCTCTTTCTGACGTGCTGTGTGTGTTCCTCAGGCTCGCTCAACCTCTCACTAACCTCTTTGCCTTTCTTGGCCTCCCACAGGTCTCTGGGAACTCATCACCAAGAGCTCCTGCTTGTTGCACACCAGAACTTCATTAGGCAGCCCCACCTCACGCTCTACTTGTGTACTCTGTAATCAAGGGCAGCCATTGGAACCAGCTGTTGCTCTGTTTCAAAGGATCTTCACCTTTAGTCAAGTTTCCCACCCCATCACAGCTTGATCTTCAGGTTGTGATGAACTATCCAACCTGGCTCTTGAGCCTCCATCCTGTTACATAGCAAAGGTAATTCAGAGGCCACGGAGCACTGATCTCACTAACACAGGATCAATACGGTGCCTCTGCACTTTGCAAAATCATGCCTGATGGGTTTGGTTATGTATAGGCCAAGGGGAGTATAAGATGGATAAATTCTTCTGTGGTGCAATGAAATTTGTGTTCAGGACATTACTCATCACAAATACATTGTATTATACACTGACATGACAGATGATTCATCATTGTATTCTATCAGTGCAATACAGCATATAAAGAAGCAATGGCATCTGGAGGAAGATTTCACCTGATTTCCTTTAAAGCCTGCTGAGCACTCTTGTTTCTCAAATGCTTGATCATCAGCGAGCAACTCTTTTCACACAGGGTGCTCTGATTGCACATTAGATGAAAACCCACTTAGCATTGCAACCACAGACAGGACAAGACTTGTTTTTCATTGTAGGATATCATATTCATGGTATCTTCCTCCCTGTGCTGATACTCCATCATCTTTTAAGTAGACTTCTACTATAAATTTAAAAGTTACAGTACTGCTCCTTTCCTCTTGCATTTTCATGACAAAGCTACATTTATCAACTTTCAGCTGCAAGTTGAAGAAGGAGGAACTGGAAGTAAAGAGAGAATATGGAGGTAAATTATTTGAACTCCCTCTGTGGAAAATAATCCCCTTATCCCTTCTTCTTCATCACTGACTTGCAAACTCGTGTTAGCCTCAAGGTGACCTCCTGTATATGAACATCACACTTACAAATTACACCAGCAGTCTGCTGGTCCATATAGAGACCATCTCGGGGAGCTCGAGGAGAAAATGCTCTTTCTATCCCATACAACCTTATTCATTTGGCTTTACTTTCTAGGAAGAATATTTCAATACCTAATGTTGACGTTTACATTCAGATATGAGCCCCAGAATCTGACAGCAAACCCAGGCACCTAGGCCCCCATCTCATTAATCTTCCTTTTCTTTTTCTAATAGTATGTTTGATGCTAGACTACTATTGTCACCAACTCATGCCTCAATTTCTCAGGTATAGCTTGAGACTAGTAATATTTACTCCTCTAGATAATGTGCCGAGCTTTGCAAGAGAAGGTAAATACATAAGCTTGAAAATACAAGCATCACTAAAAGCTGATATCTGAATATCATGACACATGGCTGTCTGAAATTAGATATGTTCTGTCACCTAAGGAAATTTTGCTTCACCTGCCTAGAAGTGCTTTATACATTTTTCTAAGATTTCTGTTTTGTTTTTCTCCAATATATCAGAAATAAGTCTACTGTTTATGCCAAGAAAGATCTAGACTCTTCAAAAAAGTTAAAAACACAATGTCATTTGTGATTGTGTTTTAAAATCTTTTATATGAACTAGCAGACTGTACAACAGATGCAAGAACACAAGAGGATTCAACCAACACAAGCCCACACATCAAGACACTGTCAGTGTCAAAACTTTTCTTTCCATTAAACCAAAGATTAAAAAATAGGAGAGAAATAATTAAAACACACATGTAGTTTGCAATAAAAAGAAAAACCATGAATACTTCCCAGTCTTTTCTGTTCAAGTAAGTGTAATGATGAAAGTTGATAACTTCAGAAAAGAAAAAGTCTTCCTCCCTAGAGCAGAGTCAGGGCATTACGGGTAACTACTCTATCTACATCACAGGGGCCATCTGCTGAATTTATTTGGGAACTCAAAAAAGCAATATTTGAAGCAATAAGGACAACTTTCTAATGTTGGTCATATTTTCTGCTAGGAGAATAGGAATTTTGCCAGAGCAGAGCTATTAGATATAGAGCAAACCAGTGCTTACTCTAAATGCTCAATCTGCTATATAAGATTAAAATATGGTCACTAAAAATAATTCTGGGGTTCCTGGGCCAAGTCAAATTATTCATGACCTTGGGATACACATAAACTTTTATAAGTGATTACTGTCCTGCATTGTTCCTCAGAGAACTGCTCCATTCCCTCCAGGAATCAAACTGAAGATGTGGAGATAAAGCAGGTTAACAGGTATTTGATGCCTAACCACACTGCAAAGTAGCTCTGCATAAAACGGACTGAGGAACCTAAGTCAAACTCAGGTAAGAATGAGTTGCTTTCTGCATATCATCCATAGAACTGGACTTTCTGGACCCGCTTGTCACCCTTCTGACAGTGACATCATTTGCAAGTGTTTTACACATATCTTGTATCAAGGCATGACACTTTTCCGATGAAGGAATGGAAAGGGGTCTACATCTTTTCAGTTCCCACAGTATTTCTACAAGTAGTGTCTGTGCATGGATGAACAGCATTAACTTCAATGTAACAAGCTTTGGTAGCTGTAAGCTTTGTAGATACTGCACTGGAATGGACCAAAATATTCAAAGACTAAAAAAAACCCCACATCTTTCATGAAATATATATATACGCATACAGGAATGCATATGTGCTGGCACTGATACGGTGGCTGATACGATGACAACCTTAAATGACATCCATCAAACACAGTGAGTTGTTATAATATGTGAAATTATTTGACATTGTCTATCTGCCCCTTCTGCCTTCTACCCTGAAGGACAATCCACATATTTTCCGTATGTTCATGAGGTTTTTCACACGAAACTGAACGGTACACCAAATTTATTGTTGATGGCAGAAAACAGGCGTGTAAGCCAAGTAGGCTTGATGTTGATGGGCTGTTCATATTCATGGCCAGAACAGGTACTTCAGTTTAGGGAACTTACTAATCTGGAACTCCCATCTTCTCTTTTGAATGCCAGCAAGCAATTGTGAGAATTCATTTTGATCACCAGATGCTATTTCTCCCTAAAAATGAGGGTCTGCTTTCAAAAAGTATATGGTATTTCTGAGGATGTGCCCTACATGTACTGTTGTTTTTTTTTTTTTTAAGAAATGCTTAATATGCAAAAACTAAATACAGGATCTACATTCATTTCACATGTCTTGAAATTAAATGTCAAGAATATCCATGAGAACAATGTTAATGAACAGTTTTAGCCCACAGCACCCACTATCTGTCATTCTTATTAAACACAAAAGAACAAAAAGGTTAGTATAAATGTTGATATTTAACCAAAAGGGAACATTTTTTGTGCATATTCATGAGGTATTAACATTAGCACCTTTTTTGTTCTGCCCAATGAGTTCAGTGATAAATAGATATAAAACATGGTTGAACATGGTTATTGAAAATAAAGATGTTCTAGTAGCTAGCCAGCACATCAATTGATTTTACATGCTTGGTTTTTCTCTTTCATTGTTCAGTTCTACCTCAGGTTATGAATTTTCAGAAGCAAACATGAGCAATTCAGAGTAAATATACAATTGCTACTTGGGTTGGTATATCTCTTCTCTTAGTTTACCTTTTACAGGTTGCTTAAATAAATAGAACTGTACTCTTGAAAAACACTGTAATATCTATTTCTGTATTTTTCTTTGCCATTGAAAACTTTTCCATAATTTCTCCCTCTCCTTTAATGTAAAATAAATATCAGAAATCCTTAATGATTTTCAGGACTATGGCTGGCTGTATGATACAAAGATTGATTCATTAATATTTTTTATGAAAAGAAATGGTGAATTTACTGCTTATGTTATTTAATAGTACCAGAACATTTATGTAAATATTAGTAAATTCAAAGTTTTCATACATTTTAACATACCATATAATTTAGCTCAAAACCTGAATAAAGCATATTATTCATTATACACTTTATTTTTTTAAAGCCATCCAGACATGCAGCAGAATGCTGTGATACCAAACAGCCTAATAGATAATCATACATGAAGAAAACCTTTTATAAATGCAAAGCTAAACGGCAGTTCCTTAGCTGAAACCTATTTAGCAAAAATAGGTTGTAAGAGAAAAATACATTTGTAGAAAAGTTGTTTTACTCACTAGGGAGCGAAGATTCATGAAAGCAGAATGTGCAACTGCCAGAATGAAGATATGTAACTCTGCTAGAATATCTGTGTGGCCACAGTGTGAGCACTTCAGCAACCCGGGGTTCTTTTCTTCCTCCCACCTAGGGCATGTTATATCTATTATAGGGTCTACTCGGGTGTATCTAGTAGGGTCTTGAGAGTAGTCACCAATTAACTAGTCCTGTACGCAGTGCCTGTCTTAAGTGCTGCTCTGATGACACTTGGGGCCAGTGGATGCTACTGAAATGTATGTAAAAATTACCATAAAGTGATAAAACCATAAAAAGTAATTGTTTCATGGTTCACTGCTTGACTTAATATTAATCTACAACCGTATAATTAAAGTATCTTTTACAATTTCTCTTAAAATAAATTCTGAATCATAACACCAGTGATGAGCTTTTCTTTCTCTCTGAGAAGCATACATGGATGTGGTCTGCTTTGGATGCTTTACATAGCTCATGAAAGCCAAGGTGCCCCAGCATCAGGCTGCAGTTTGCAGTGGAAATACTCCATTTTTGTCCAGACAGTAAAGGGCATGTAATTTAATCTCTCTGCATTGCAGTTCATCACATATGCAATGTTCTGTCCCTGACCCTTTGTCTGTTTTGTTATTTGAATTTGTAAGTATGGCAGGGTAGGGACAAATCCTTGATCCGTGCCCATACCTATACCTGTCCCAAGAACACCAGTCTCAGTGCCAGTCCCTGGCACTATCACAGCAGGAAAAAAACAACTTAACCTAATCCACTATTGCAGTTTCCCTTCTCACCATTTCCATTCCTTCCACCTTGGTCTATCTTTGGTTTACAACTGACTTTGGTCACTCAACTAACTCTGTGAAATATGCCTATTAAAGATAAATTGTCTTGTCTCGGTATTTACAGTATTCACTACAAGCATCGGGAGTAGTGAGTGACTGAAATGAATACTAATCGAAAAACCCTCAATATTAATCTAGTGATGCAGTGAGGATGGAAATAAAAAGACTTGAAAATCTTGCTCTGCATCTTGTAAAATCTAAGCTCAACTATTAAATTCTTCATAGTAATTACTACTGAATTTCAGGTTATTTTCTCCCTTTGACTCCTAATGCCGTATGATGCTATTACATGAGGTAACTGTCAAATGGTGGATTATTTTATCATGTATACAGCCTGTCACTATGATGGCAGCTTGCATATTAACTGAGCGAGAGCACTGTATCAGCAGGGCAAGACTGTACTAATTGCTCACTGCTGGACTGTATGTTCTTGTCTTTACTATGTTTTAAAGTAGACACTGCAAATGCAAGCAAATACTACTTAAGGTAGTACTGCCAAAAGTATTTAAAAGCAATAAGAAAAAGCCTTAAATAGTCCAATATTTCATAGAATCATAGAACTGTCTAGGTTGGAAGGGACCTTTGAGATCATCGAGTCCAACCATCAACCCAACACTGCGCAAACCACCACTAACCCACGTCCCTCAGCACCATGTCTNCTCACCTGGCTGTTGACCAGCACTCCCAGGTCCTTTTCTGCTTTCCAGCCACTCTTCTCCAGGCCTGTAGTGCTGCATGGGGTGGTTGTGACCCGAGTGCAGGACCCAGCACACGGCCTTGTTGAACTTCATACCACTGGCCTCAGCCCATCGATCCAGCCTGTCCAGGTCCCACTGTGGAGCCAAAATTTACACTGTGACAATTCTGTCCATTGGGAAATCGCTTTGCCAAAATCTACCATAATCAACTGCAATTTCTTTCTTAGTCAGCCTCTCAGAATCTTTCATAAACCCCACTGTCTATTTAGGCATCTGAAAGTCCCTGCTGTCGCTACGCTTTTTCCATTTATCTCCTTGAAATCCCCCTTGCTGCACGCTGTGGGAGGCTCTGTGGGAAGGGGTACAGAGCAGGAGGCAGTGGGCGACTGCTGAGGGGATCCCAGCAGCTGGCCAGAACTGGTCCCAGCTGGATCTGAAACCTGCATGCACCTCACAGCTTCAGCCAGGCACAGATCAGCCAGACACAGAAACAAAGGCTCTCCCTCTGCAAAAATATTTAAGAAACACACCAACAGCTGTGAGGGACTGCGGACACACTGTGCGGGGACTCCATGCTGAAAAAGGGGACAGCCAGCCCCAAGGGGCTGCGCGCGGCCTGCAGGGGCCCAGGCTGGGCAGGGACAGTCCAAGGGGACTGTGGCCTGCAGGGCCCAGGCTGGGCAGGGACAGTCCGAGGGGACTGTGGCCTGCAGGGACCAAGGCTGGGCAGGGACAGTCCGAGGGGACTGTGGCCTGCAGGGACCCAGGATGGGCAGGGACAGTCCGAGGGGACTGTGGCCTGCAGGGACCAAGGCTGGGCAGGGACAGTCCGAGGGGACTGTGGCCTGCAGGGCCCAGGCTGGGCAGGGACAGTCCGAGGGGACTGTGGCCTGCAGGGACCCAGGCTGGGCAGGGACAGTCTGAGGGGACTGTGGCCTGCAGGGGCCCAGGCTGGGCAGGGACAGTCTGAGGGGACTGTGGCCTGCATGGCCCAGGCTGGGCAGGGACAGTCTGAGGGGACTGTGGCCTGCAGGGGCCCAGGCTGGGCAGGGACAGTCTGAGGGGACTGTGGCCTGCATGGCCCAGGCTGGGCAGGGACAGCCCAAGGGCCTGCAGTCTGTGAGCACCTCGAACCGGAGCAGGCCCATCTCTGAATTTTATGCTGATTAGCAACAAATTAAGTAAAATTTCTCAGATCAAGACTCTTCTGCTTGTCACTTAAACCCACCAAAATCAGAGATGAGACAATTATTGTGCTAAGATCATCACTTACTCTCCTGACTGATATTTTTTTGATTTCCCCGTGCTCTGTCTCTATGTCTGTCTGGGTTTTTTGCCCTCCCTGTAGTCTGTAAGCCTTTCTAGAGAGGTATTTCTCTGTAGTCTGTGTTTAGACAGTCTTGGCAAATTACATTCAGGCTGAAGACTGGTACTTCTAGCTGCTATCATAAAGTATTAACGTGCATACTTCTCATTGAGCATAATTTTTTAATGATATTTAACAGGAATGGATGGGTATGTTTGCCAATTTAAAGGCTGGCAGCAATGCTATTTAACACGTGCTTTACTTTAAATGGTACATGAAGTTTACTTTAAATGGTATGCAGATTTTTGGCTTCTAAATCTTGTTTTAACATACAAATAACCAAAAAATGGTTTAAGAGGATTAATTGCCAGACAATGCAGAGAATGTTTTCAATACAATGCCTATGGCAAAGACTGTGTTCTTAATGCTAAAGAGCAGCCCACCAGCAAGCTTTTGTCAGCAGTTACTGGATCTTAAACGTTGAAAACATTTTCAGTCATGCATTCATGAAGGCTAAGTTTTGTGCTTTTCTCTCTCAGTTTTGCACTGCTTATTGGTGTGAAATTGAAAGAGGGAGTATAAGACAGTAAGAGAATCCCATGTAGGGGAATTGCAAGAGTGTCAAACTGTCTTTCAATCAAAAATATGATACCAATGAACTAGACAATGAAGAAATGGAAGGTGTCACTGAACAGTGACACTAAGGAATCAACTGAATGTGAAAATCTGAAGTATTGGGTGTCTGTCACCCATGTTATGCATTATTCTTTTTAGCCACTGATTCAAATGAACCTTGTAAATTGAAATGTGCATGTAGAATAGGGTGTTCATAAAAGCCTTTGAGAGTCTCACAGTTTGGGCTATAATTACTTTTTTAACACAATTCTTTGAGACAGTGACTACCTCTCAAACAAGGACTGATTATCCACAGCTCCTACCAGTTTCATTACAAGCTCATTGGGGAAGGCCTTATGTTATGCAGAGTCAATGGAAAATGGACTAATAAATAAAAATGGAATGATTGATTAAAAGCCAAAAAGTGCCTAAGTACTCCAGATGATTCATTGTGCTGAAAAGTCTCATGCTCTGTAGACAAAAGAGACAAAGGAATGCCAGGTGAAAGAGGCAGTCAGTGGCAGAGAGGAAAAAGAACCCAGAAGCCAGCGGTTTAGTTGCTAATCAGCTGGTCAGAAATTGTGAAATTATTATTAATAAAAAATAACGGGAAAAATGGCTATCATGGACAAAACAGACCTGATTGTCACATTAGAGACGTAGACCAAGTAGGTCTCTGCCTAACCAAGTAACTGCATCTATATGTACTTGAGCTAAAGCAATAGAGTAAGTAAGGATTAAAAAGTCAATTTAAGGAACAAATCTGAATCTCGATGTAAATCACATATTAAATGACTTCTCTCTTACTCACTCTATTTTTTTTAAATATCTAATGCCAGAAACTTACCTCATATTTCTAAATTTCTCTTCGTTCTAAACCACAAGAAAATGCCAATACATCAAGGCAAAGATGGGCTGAGAACAATTCTTGTAGAGAGGTAACATGGTATTGATCTTTAGTAGCTTATCTATAGCCTTATACAAAGCACAGAGATCTACTCATTAAGGAATTATTTCCTTCATCTAACTAGTGCATCCTAGTTCACATTATTCATCTACTTTCTCTGGGGAATTAATGGAGAGCACTAACATAGGTGTTTTTCTAGGTGAGATGATTTGTGCTCTGCGAGTGTGAATTTTTCTTCCTCAACTAAAGTGGGAGCTTAAACAATTTTTTTAGATACTTTATATTTACATGATTAAAATTATGGGAAATTAGTATTACTGTTCAGTGCAGAACCTTGTTAGCCAAAAATGGGTTACCATCAAAACAGCACACAAAAAAGAGGGGCCCTCGGTCAGCTCAGTCTCAATGGCAGGACAATTTCATTAGATTTCATAACAGCAAAAAACTTCTTTTGCCCTGAGTTAACATTGTGGTCCTGCCCTTTAAAAACTTTCAGAAGTCCACTTCTTGACTGAGATCATGAGACAGGTTGATTGCCTACAAGCTGTCCTGCATTGTAGAAAGATGTGCTCATACTATAAAAATGGAAATGTGAAGCTATTTTATGACTTTTTAATACTCAAAGCTATTGGGATATGTTATAAGCTCTGACCTGCACTTACAATTATAGTTACCATCACTCCTTGGGAATGAGACCTGAAGTTATAAATATGTCCACTTCTATGAGAGATTAGAAATTACTTCAAAGAATTCGCTTTCAAAAAGAAATTATGCACTAATTAAATAAAACTCTAAAAATTAAAAACCAGTCCCAGAGATAAGTCTACTTTGAGAAGACATTTATGCAGATCAGTGCTTCTGTCTTATATTAATGCAGGGGAAGAGACAGTGGGTAGAAAAGTTTCTTCAGCCCCAACAGATCAAGCAGGCAGTCTTGCGGTACTCAAGTGCTACTGTCAAGTTTCCTCCTAGTGAACCCAAGGAAAGACCAATAGCTTAAAAAAGTGGGGAAGGATAAGAATAGTTTATCAACATGTTAAAATAATTTGTAAAATATGTGTCTAAATATCCCTATTTATTTAATTTCATTGCATTAGAGATAATCCACCAGTGCGCTGAGCTTCTTGATTAGACTTAGATTAATATGGAAAGACGGTCTTTCATGTGCCTAGAACTTTACATGCATTAGGATACAACTTACAAGGTTCCAAATACAGTGCAAAATGCCACCCATTCTTCAATTCCTAGGCTAATTTCACAATGCTAACTTTTGAAGGGCATAAAATATTTTAGCTATGTTACCCTTACAGCTTTACATAGAATCCTTTAAAATTGTAAAGAGATCATTTCTGCAAAATGAAGGGGTTTATGAGAAAATTTCCTTTTACAATAGTTTTTTTTTATACATATTAGAATGCTACAGTCTAGACATTCTATTAAATTCTTTGATGTGATTTAAAATACCTGTAATGCTGTTTTCATTTAAATTCCACAGAATTTTTCCGTAAAAGTGTATGTACAAGACAGGAGAGGAAGAAAGAGCAAAATTTCTATCTCCTTACTCCTAGCTTACCAGCCTCTAACTGGAACAGGAGGCATTTGCAAATGTATCTAGCTCATTTATTTTCTCACCAAATTTTCTCAATGTATTGTAATATTTCATTTTCACTTGTGCAACAAAGAAAAAGAACCCATAAAAAGATGATAGGAGAGAATTTTATGCAAGTCTTTGAAGTAATAATGATAACATATTCCCTAGAAACTGAATTCCCATTTGCATAATTAAATTGGCCAGAACTATCTAATGGTCCAGCTTGCAGGAGTTCAACTTCTCTGAAATGCAGTATCTGTACCATGAGACGCTGGTCAATTACACAGGTGAATTGATGGAAGAATTCAAGGCACAGCGTGCTTCATTCAATATTACACATTAATGGGAAGTCTAATGCAAGTCATATGCTATGCAGCAGCAATACTCTAATATTTTAATATTTTTGGTAAATAACATACAACTGCTGAGGACATACAGAACTGTGACACTGCAAAATCGGGTCAACAGAGTTGGGGTTTTTTTTGCTTTTTTTTCAGATCAAGTAGGGAGTAGACATAAGGATGGGGTGATATGAATTTGTTAAAAAACTGACTTGGTTTCCCCCTGCATAAATACAAATTGTCCATGCAAATTCTTGCTCCTACATTTTGGTACTCAGAAAAAAAGTAAAAATTACTCATGTAAGCACTAGTCTCCTGGAAGCCTGATTTCCATGTACATAACTGCAGTAACTAGGGGACTTGTGTCATATTGCAGAGAAGGAAGCTTCTGCCATGTGGGTCACTGATAACTTCTCCACCCATAAATCTCTCTAGAGAAGGAAAACAGGGCAATGGAATGACTGCCTTTCCAAACCTGCAGCTAGAACTCCGCCATATGTTACATCCATGGCAGGTGAGCTTGAGAGCAGGAAGGGAAAGATGTCATGGGACAAGCCGTCTTTTCTTCCTGAGACACTATTATATTTCTGTCTGTAGAGGAAAGAAAAGCCTTTGCCATATCAGTATTAGGAGCTGGTGTGTAGCCAGCTCATTTTCAGTTTCCTTCAGTTCCTTGGTTATGCATATATTTTTCCTAATCATAACTCAACATAGCCAAAAAAAAACCAAAACAGTTTCTGCTCCTAGAAAACATGAATGTGGCTTGCTGAGTACTCTAAGGTACTAAAGCATTTCCTGAAGGATCCAGAACAGACTGAGCTTTCCTTTAGGTGACAATGTCTGCTGTAGTGATCTTGAGGTACCAGCAATTTTGTTAGTAATACAGTTTCTGTGGAATGACACTTTGCTTTTAAGTTCAGGAAACAAATGTGGAGTTTAATACTGATAACCTCTGATAAAACAAACAAACCAACCAAACAAAAACAACAAAACAAAACCCAAACCCCCACCCTGTATTTGCAACCAATCATAAAGTAGCAGAAATCTATCAAATGTACTCTGCTTGACCATAATCAAAAGGTGATCCATATGTTGCCTGAATATCTTTTTAACATTGTATCCATTTATCAAAGACAATTTTCTGTGAATAATAAAGTATGATGAACACCTAAAGAAAAGTCGGACCATCTGTCTGCCTCCTTAGTCATTAACATTCACCTTCAGTATATGCTTGGCTTGTTTTATAACTACTTGAGTGACAGAAGAATTAGTTCATTCCCATGATTTCGTGGTTGTTGGGGTTTTTTTTCCTGTAGACTTTATTTTTTTTTTCATCATCTACGCATACATTTGTTACACAGAAGGTGGGGGCAGAGTATGTGAAGTCTAAACTAATTTGAGAAACTAGCATAGCTTCTGCTTGCAGATGTCATGGTGTTTGCATTTTACATATTCATTAAAATGATTCTCCTTTTTCAGGGGTAATGAAAATGCATTTTTAGGCTGCCTTTTAAGTCCCAGGTACACCCTGAAGTTGTAAACATTTTCAGGTTTTTCCCTAGTGCTGAGGGCAACTCCAAACGTCTCTGTGTGCATTGATGGCTGTGTGTTTGCTTGATTTCTGGGCTTCTGTGTGCGAGAACTATGGTCCACACATCCAGATCTTGCATCTGTCTCACATCTGTATTTCATAAACCAGGAATGGCCTTTACAGAGATACAAGAACTTGCCACATACTGCCCAAGGTGATGAAATGGGGCAAAATAAAGGCAGTCAAGAATTCTGACCAGAATTTGCAGGGTCTAATCTGGAGATTGGCATATTACTGTGTGTAAGAGATTCACCACTTTCTAAATTTACAATAAAAAAAAAAAATCTAATCTTTACTCAACTTTTAAGATTAATTTTATGCCTCAAAGATTTAAAAATAACAAAGCCAGCAGAATTGTGTGGGACAATAACGCCTGAAATAGTTGAATGGTGACTAGAAATGAGTTCTGATTACTTAGGTGCTTTTAATATTTTTTGAAAAAATTCTGAAATAAAATATTTTCTTGAAGCTTTTGCTGCTAACCTTTAATGTGTGTATCCAGTGGAAAAGAAAGTATGGGCACGAAATATACTCAGAAAAAGCAACCTTAAAATAGATTTTCAATAAAAGGTATAATGAAAATTGTAAATAATTACAGGGTAATTTGAAGTCTGCTGAGTTCAACAGCCAAACCTTGAGGATTTACTCAACAATGACATAGGCAACATATTTCTATACTTTCTTCCAATGAATTCTCTCTTTGTATTTGCTGTAAGTTTAGAATTTTTTGACTTTTATAGTAAGTGATGTTTCTAAGCCCGTTTTCTAAAATAAAACTGTTCCAAGAAGTCTCCTGTTCCTCTAGAAATGAGATTATTTATAGCTTAGAGTTAAGATTCAAATAGATGAAGGCTGATTCAACATGGAAATGTAGATGTTCTTTTTCAGCGGGGTTCCACTGTCTGTCCACAACTTATTAAAAGCGTTTATATTGAAATTCACATTTTGTCTAGAATTCCTAAAATTCAGTTCTTCTATTAGCTTATTTGTACAAATTAAAGAATGAGCTAATTAGTTAGTAGTTCCCACAACAGACTTGTGTTGTTAACTTATATTTAACAATTCTTTTTTTGCTTCAACTGATTTAAAATTCTTCTGTGGGAAATACTGCTCAAATGGACTTTGACAGCAATTCAAAACTGCTTTCATCTTGTCAATGAAACAAGGGAAAAGAGATGGAAGTTAAGGCTCAGACAAATGAACAGGTTAACACGGCGTAATGAGTTACCAGTCAGCCAGGCCCTTTTAACTGATAACATGCTCTTAGCCCTCCTAAGGTAAAGGACGTTAACTTTTGCTGAGATGTAATCAGGTATGCTTTACCACACTGTCAGATGCACAAACCAGTTAACGTAACCACAGTGAGACATGGTCACTTGTTAAATGTGCTAACCCATTCAGTGGATTAACAGTGCATGTAGTCAGGCTCTGGTATCCTATACTGCAATAAAACTGGCCTCAGATAACAGCCGTTTACATAAAAGGCCAACAACATTTCGCCTATAACTTCCTGACTTAAGCTGAGTTCATCTGGCTTGAATTTGGGAGGGGGGTGTGTGGGAGGTGTCTGTATGGGTTCTATTAACTTTCATCTGGCTTGGTAACGTTTCTACCAAAAAACGGATGCACAGCAAAATGCCAGTGGAAACACTACTGAGAAAAACCTACATATTAATTTTTAACATGCAGGTGGAGATGTTTTTAGCTGTATCAGAATGAATAAACCCACCATAGAGAAAACAGGTGATGTGGTATTGCCTTATAAGAAGTACACTCTCACTAGAGATTCACATAAAGGGTATAAATAATAAAAATGGATGAATAAAGAATCAATAAAATTAAACACTTTTGCAACTGTTGACAGCAAGAAAAATTACCCTGTCAGCAAGTAAAGAACCGATCCAGCCTCTGATGATTTTAGTACAACTCTATACTACTGCTACCTTCTTGTGGCTCAGCTTGCGTTTTCTTATCAAATACTGTGAAGCAGGCAAATTAAATTAAGTAGTCGAAATCAATGAAATCAAGTAATTGAGCCATCATATTAATTACTAGTGATTATTAATTATGTGACATTTATCTGAGTTAAAGTGGGAAATTTGCAACAGAATGAAACAAGGTAGCTTTTTCTCCCTTTAAAAAATGCCTATTGCTTATGTCTTTTAAGTCTTCTGCTTTCAAGGCATTGGGCTTAGCAGATGTAATGAGAACTTACTTCATTATTGCAGAAACTACAGGGGCAGAGCTTTGTGGAAGGAAGCAAGGATGTCCAACCAGAGGTCTGTCAAGTGATGGAAATCACCAGAGGCCAGGGTCCTGCTTGAAGAAGACACAGTCCATCCCCAAGCAGTCCTGCTTAGGGAAGAAGGCAGAGTTGGGATGAATTTTAGGTTGGGTTGGTTTGCCCCTTTCCACAAGGTATAAGGCTACAAGTCCTTCCTGTCACCTCTTTTAGTCATGCTGCTGCATTCAGGATGACACCTGTCTTTCAGGAAGCTGGGATGAAGACAGAATCACCAACTTCCGTTAACCCACAAACAACATGATGCTAAATGTTTTCTGTGTTTTATTGCAATTAGACCCACTCCTGAAATATATGAATGTTGAGCCTACGAAAATTCCCATTAGCAGAAAGCAGGGCTGTATCTAAAGAGAAAGATCACACGCACAAGTCTTTGAAGAATCAGGGTCTGACGCAGTATTCATTCAGTCTGTGCCTTCAGTTGAAAAATGCATATTTCAGTCTCAGAAAGTATTTGATTTTTCTTCAAACTCTTTCAGCTGAAGCATTCATTAAAAACATTTTAAAATAAAATACTGCAGATTAAAAAGAAATGCTTTCCTTATGTAAATTTTAAAATGTACGTAATTAAAGCATTAAATAAATCCCCCCCCAAAATAGCACATTTCAAAACTAAACATTTGATATAAAGTAAGGCGGGGGTGGTATATTCCAACAGGAAAATGCAAAGAAAAAATATGAAGAATTGCTTTTCTGCCAAACTAATTTCATTTAAAAGAAGGTACTGAACTTAAAACAAAACAATGATTCACATAGTATTAATGACAAAATTTTGCTGATATGTCATTCTTGGTTTAAAAAGAATCAACATTTATGACAAGTGCCAGAGAAAAAGCCTCAAGTATATAAAAGTTTAAAAGGAATTTATAATCTAGCTGAGATCTCTTTTTAGGTGGAAAGCTGTCTGATTGACAATAATGTCCACCATGCTCGTTATAGCTAATTTCTTCTGAGTGGCTTTAGTATAGATTCATATGGATTCAGAGAAGATTCATCAGCTAACTTAAATATTTCAAATGCACCTCTTCAGAAGTCTCTGTTCTCTAACCTATTTTATCATCATTTTTTAGGTGAATTTTGGTGACATCTCCTATACTTAGAAGCTTGGCAAAAAAGACAGGCAAGAGAACAGAGGCAATGAAACACCACCCAGATTGGGCTGTTGCTTTGTCTGCAACTCTTTCCTGTTCCATATTCAGTCAACATCAGCGTTATCTTGGTTAAAAACTGTTTAACTCAACAGTGTGCAGGTGTTAACAAGACTAACTAGCATAATGCTGTGCTCCTTTGTAGAGCTTATTAAAAAGGATACACATGTAAAACAGGAGCATTATAATTTACTCAGCTATACTTCAGTTAATCCACTGTCTCCCTGAAAGCAGCATGGCTCAACTGTATCTTCTGTAGCATCACCGTGTACCGTCATCTCCTCTCCTGCAGTATGGCATGCAAAGGGAATCATATCATTAGTTGCAAGAAGAACCATGCATTTACTTCAATGCCATTTCTATGTTTCCTCCAGTTGGTTGTAAAGATACCATTAAAAATCTGTGTTTTCCTTCCAGTTGCACTCAATTATCATTGATCTCTGCTGTTTTAAGTATGGGGTAAAATTCTGGCATGGTCAAATAACCTACAGGTAACCATTAGCAAATGCAGCACTCTTGCTTATGGCAGTCAGATGCGTATAAATGCTGAATTGCATAATGTTCAGAGGTAGAAATGGTACTCTTCAGTAAAAACAAAAACAAAAACAAACCCCCCCCAAAAAAACCAAAAACCCACCACCAAAACACACAATTAAAAGATAGTGCTCCAATACTGGAATCAGATTCAAATAGGAAAATTCTTATTAGAGACTGTCCATAGAGAGCAGACTGTAAAATTGTAGCCTATATTGCAAGTCTATATTGCTCTAGGAATCAATCTTGTTCCAGTACATTTACACTGACACTTCCATTTATACTCTCACATTCTTGGCAACTGAGAATAGTCATACAGGTATATAATGACTTTTCAATTGAATTATAAAATTAAAAAAAGAAAAAGCAGATGTTATAGTGCTAAATATTGGATCAATCAGGGCAATGGTGCCCCCTTATTCTCTTTTAAATTCATTCTTGCAACAGAAGTCAACACTATCTGATGATGATAAGGCAATTCACTGGGATTCCTGAATTTTCAATAAATTTTTTGTCACCTTCTGTACCAAATCCTCCTGTGCAGGTATGGCCTGTCTCGGACCAAACCTAGATAGATTTGTCTGGCTAGGCTTTAAACTCAGAACCATCCTGGGTACCAGCTATCTTTATCATGGAGCCTTAGACCTCAGCTGAATTTCTGACTAAAGCAAAATTATTGAGAAGTTATGGGTTTACCTTAAAAAAAAAAAAAA
>VYXH01005687.1:51747-63261 GCA_013397275.1 Burhinus bistriatus
TTTTGAAAAAAAAAAAAAATAAATTAAAGCTTATTCCAGAAACTCATTAAGTAGTTTGAGAAGGTCAAAAGCTATGTCTCTGTCCACCCTGAACATGCCTCAGTAATCAATCATGTTTTCAACATATACTAGTCTTGGTCCTTCAAGCAAAACAAGCTGAACTGTGCTAGTGCTAAGCAACCATGTGGTCAGAAACCTATTTGAGCTGGTCCAAAGCTGGAATTTATTAACTCCTTTCCTGATAACAAATTCCACATAGTACATCTAAGGATCTGTTGTGAAATTTTGGTGATTCAACTTTGTATCAAAATGATTGAGTACAAGTATATTTGCAGCCCAAGAGTGTAAGTGAAATCTGGAAGCTAATTTTGTGTAAGATCACAACCTCCAAATTAAATAATAGATGTAGCCTGCCTGCTGCATCATCAAATTTTAATTAGATTCCTTGCAGCTGTATGTCTTTGATCTCAGCTAAATAAATCATAGATGCGTTGTGGTTTTTTGGTTGGATTTTGTGTCATGCTAAACTCACATATGAAACAGAATAATGTGTTTGAATCTGCATTGTTACAAGGAGGAAAGGAGAAGGTAATTCCCCCTGAAACTTCACCTAGAGCACTGAATTACTTCAACATCTACCTTTATCCTCATCCGCGATTTCAAAATTAGGTAAAATCAATTTTTTACTGGTTTTTTTTTTTCCAAATGGCAGTACCACAATCCAACAACTGCATTGGTGTAACTTAGGAACAGAGGACATAGGCTGAATCCAAGAGCCATAAGGGCCCCTCTTGAACCAAGATCTCAAAACGCTTTGCTGCTTGATGTTATCAGATACTGAAATGCTTTTATGCTTTTTTTTTGACTATTCCAATCCAAATTCTTGGGCTTATTTATACAGACAAACTGAATCAACAGCACTGAAGTACAAAAAATAATAAAGTTTATAGTTCCACTCGTGCAGCAAACTGCTGCTCACAATTACAGCAATTTGATTCTGGCTTAAAAGATGAAATGCTAGGCCAAATCCTGAATTATAGGATATGGACACCACGTATTTTACCTGAGGAGGGAATGGATTTATTTGCTAATTACTTACAGTAGGATTTGGATTTTGAGCATCACGAGATTTCCAAGAGCTCTGAATGCACATGCACACCCTTAACCTAGTTCCAAATGAGATCAAAAGGAATCCCTCCAGGAGCTGCTGCTGGAGCTGGGAACTGTGCTGCTTCATGTTTCAAACAGCTATACATTTTAGGCTCTAGTTTTTTCCTGATCTGATAAAAGAACTGATTAAAATCAAATCAAATTAAAACACAATTTTATGTAAAGCGTATATATAAACGACTGCATTAGGCAGATTTCATCTGCTAGTGTACTGCAAGTCATAGGGTAGCAATAATCCATAAACAAGTAAAGCAAATTATTATAAGGTCAGATTCTGTTCATGCTTATTAGTATTATGAAAAAGTTGCTTGTTTTAAAAAGAGCATACCAATTGCTATGTAGACCTACAGAAATCAGTTATGTTTTACCCACAATTTACTAGCAGCATTGAAATTCTTAGTCTTATAAATGAAAATAGTTAACCACAGTAATGAGGGCAATTTAATTCTTTTAATGCCTGCATGTGCAATTGTTTTTAAAAAATAGTAATATTCAAGCAGACAAAAAGCTGTCCTGCAGCAGGTTATATCTTCTATAATGTATCCTAGGAGGATAAATCAAAAGGATTTTACATATGAAAATATATCAATACAAGATAACTAATTAAACTACTACAGAGTTATGCACTGAAGAGAAATTGTCATTTAAATCCAATGCGAACTCTTTTAGAAAAAATACCAAGAACGACTGTTAAAGAACATATTCCTTGTGTTATTTCCTAGAGAGAGAAAGTTTCAGGGAACGCTTTTGCAACGCGGGTAAGAGTAAATCTTTGGATTTCTTTCTTGAACAGAATGGACATCTGCTGCATTTTATTTTGCTATCACTGTACACTCTTCACAATGGCTGCAATATAAGTTTTTCCTCCCACTGTGTAATGAAAGACGTTTTCTAAAAATAAGTTTGCAAATTGTGAACAAAGTGTATTGATGAGAAAGTCAGACTTATATGGATCTTGATTCCTTGTCTTTTGGCGAAACCAGTTCCTTGCTACAGAAAGTAGAAAGTTCTTACTTATGGAAGTAAGGGTAGGAATAGGCTCAGGATATTTTTTAAATGTCACATAGCCATTCACACATTGCACTTCTGCTTTGCTGCTTTAAACTCTGTGTCCTCCTTAAGTCAATACATACAAAGTAGTTGGATGCAGCAGTATCTGCTGGCTGGCTGGCTGATCCGGTATGTACACAGCATATAAGGACAGACTATATCTGTATCAATACACATGCACATTAAGAGATTTATTTGGTTCTTTAAAGCATCTTCCTCAGTAAACTGCATAGATTTGATATCAAGTGTTTAGACATAGACCATTTGTACAATTTAACCTTCAGCATTTATACAACTATAAAGGGAATATGGTGTATTTTTATGTCCCAGAGCAGTACATAAAAGGAATAAAAAATGCAAAGAGTGGATAGACAAGCTTTCAAAAAATCTAGACCCTGCTCTTACGATGCTGCATAATGGTGTGTAAAATGTACTCCAATTTTTTGCTCACAGGACACAGAGTGTAGCATGAAAGCAAGAATATTAATCACATAAATTTTGCCTATCACTTGCCTTGAAACCTTCATATGTCAAGCAGAAGTTTAATGTTCTCCCTAGACTAATTTTTTCCTTGTTCTTTTCTTTTTTAAAACAAAGCACTTTGCATAGCAGAATATCTTGATTACCTACTCCTGTGGAAAAAAGCATGCCTCAAGGCATGTTAAGTTATCCTAATGCACCGGATTCATTTTTGGCTTAAGAGTTTTCTCATCATCTTTTTCTTCCTCAATAGTTTCTCTTAAAACTACTAAAGCACAGGGTACAGTCTAAAAATATGTAACTCAATCCATTAGTTTCTTTGCCACATCAAGGACATCTTTTATAAAGTAAATAACCATGACTGCCTAAGAAACTATGCTGTGTATTATAAAACACTTTGTGTTTTATTTCACCTTTTGTTATGCTTTTTGAAGCTAGCTAATAGTTGTAGTATGTTCCTTTACTTAGTTTCTTTTTCAGCTTGATGGCTGATACGCTACAGTATTCTCCAAGTAAGCTCAAAAGAGCACATCCGTAGAAACACTCCCAGACTTCTGAGGATAATCATCTAGCTTTTTGAAAATAGTTTTGAAATGATATAGGGGTCCAACTCAAGCCACTTTAGAAGACTCTGATTTACAGAGCGAGAACTTAGCTGTTTCTGAAAGGACTTTTAAGATGTCAAGTTAACCATGTAAAAGGACTAGTCAGTTCTAAAATTATAGATCATTATGAGTTAAATGCATGACAAATTTTCAAAAGGACCATGGGTTATTCCTCAGAATAACTAACACCAATATTCTAAGTCACCTATTCAAAAGATACTGCCATTAGAGTCCTACTTAATTCTGTGTGCAGATACCCAAACTAAGATGAAACCTAACTCACACGGTCAACAACATAACTGCAACTGCATGAAGACTTTTTTTGATAGAAGCAGAGGAACTGAGACCTGTTTTCCTGCAGGGAGAAAGAAAGAGGCTCCACAGAAGCGTTCCCAGGCTGCGTGACCGCAACGGACAGGAGGATGCTCTGGTACCTATGTACTGACCGAGGAGCTGGGGAAGCAGCTGAATTTCGCACACTGGCACAGATTTACAGGGTGATTTGGGGCAAATCAAGCAGCATACTGCAGAGCCATGGGAGACACCGAAGAAGCACCACCAATACTACTGCATAGGTCTGTCTAGGTTAGCATGCCCTGCTCCTCTGAAGGAGGGCTGAATCATTGTGGTTACAGTGCCTCCAGTAACGAGCTTCCAGTACTCAAGCCAGCTCAAGTACCACTTCAGAGCCCTGCGCTACATAGACCACCCCGCAGTCCGTGTGGGAAGTGAGAACAAAACACTAGCCTACCTCCAGGGGACATTTTGAAGATAAACACATGGAGAGGCACTCAGGAACAGCCTGAAGTTCCTTGCTCCATCCTCTGACCAACAGGCAGAAGGCAGACACGTACACACATGGACACAGAGAAAGCAACAACCTGTTGCTGCTACTCCCTCCTTTTTCAGATAAAAAACCAAGATATGAGATGAGAGAGTGGCTTCACTCAGTACAGCCTTTTTCAGGGGCTGATTTACAAACAAAGCAATACCTCTGGTGCTCTTTGCTAAAAATTAGATTGCGAACTAGCCATCAGTCCCTGAATATGACTGCACAGATGCTGCCTGTCCAGCTATTATTAATCGTACACAGTCAAAAATGAAAGCAGTTCGTATAGAAGATTCAAAGTATGAAATTCTTTATTCATTTCAAAGCTTGTTTGAATTGCAACTTCTTTAAATAAAAAAGTAGGCTTCTAATCAGGCCACAGTGAAATTTTCATTTCCTGGAATCCTAGCATTTAGGAGACAAAAATCTCTTTTTATTATGTATGTCACATACACTGTCACATTTTCTGAGCACCTCAGAAGCATTCTTCAGGGCAGTCTGGGTCAACTAATTTAGTCAACACTTACATAAAAGTCACTCGCAGTTCAGGTCTCAGTCCTACCCTGAAAACCAGACAATGCCCATGTTATCATGGGTGCCTGACTGGGGGACTGTGTGAAATCATAACTGTTTTAATTGGGGAAGGAGAGGAAAGATATGGAAGAGGAAATAAAAGTATATTCAAAACAGAGATCTAAGATTAAAAGAATCAATTACCTGTTGTTTTAGTCTCGTGTGCTCTTTAACATAAAGATCTTTCATAAAATAGATGTTGGAGGTTGTCAAACAAATCGCTAAACATATAGAAGGTGCAATTTTTCTTTTAAAATATAAGGCTAGCTGATGCTTGCACGTGTGTTCTGTACAAGCTGAAAAACAAAAGCGTGCTCTTATAGTTGATAGCAGCCAATTTTCTCATTAAGTCTAAGAGACTATTATTCTTCCATGTTCCAACTCTTCAAGACCCTGAGTCATTCCCGAGTCACATGTTTTCAAAGTAGTGCATGCAAAATAACATGGCTCAAACTGCTTGGAGAACAGATTCTGAGAAGCCTAAAATAGGCACTTCAGTTGTAAAAGTGAAATGAGGGCAGGTATTAAATAAAAAACGCGCAGAAGGCATGAGCATACAGGCCATGTTAAAGATGACACAAGGAGGACAGAAGGGAAATAACATCACAAAAGTTTTGAAGAGACGTGGTACATTAAAGACTTGCCATAATATTTTCATTTCTATTTTTACCTCCAAGTGCTTCACAAATGCAAGGACTGTGACTTTGGGGGCACAAATGGAATTATTGATTATAGGAGGAGGTTTATTCTGCTCTAGCAACTGGATTATGAATTCTTCATGCTTTACAACTGAAAGGAACATGTGCCTGTACTTGTCTACCAATTACACTTTCTGCATTCCTCCCCAGATGAAGCACAGAAAAGTAATTTCCAGTTTTGGAGATGGCTGGATTACAGAATTTGAGGAGGCTTCCTGTGAAAGACCTTGGCAAACTCAGAAGTCCAAAACACAGCAAAATTCCTGTGTCACAGGACAGCAGCGTAGCACCAAGAGGTGTTGGACCAAGAGGACTCTGGCAGGGGTAGGAGACATTCAGTATCTCACAGAAATGGATTCAGAGCATGGTGTGCAAGGCTTTCACAGAAACAAGCAGAGCTTTATGTTGGTTTTGTATTTAGCAACGTGACAGATAATACCCGTGAGGGGCATATTTCAGTTTCCTTGTAATCAAGCTGAACAACAGCACTTAACTTAATTCATGCAACTGCCATATCCAGACAGGAGATGTCACAACAATATGAAAATGGAAAATGTGATTACTGAAAAGAACAGTTAACAATAACTTTCTAAAAATAATATCACATTTTTAATTGCACGCTCATTTAGAAAAAGCTAAGAGAGATGCAATAAATTAGTCTTCAGCATCCTCCCTATCCTAGGGCTCCTGTGAATTAGCTGTCTAATTCTGGAAAGGCATATTCTCTTGCTAGGACCTGGCATCACAGGTCTGTCTACAGAGCGGTGAATCCTAGCAGATAACCTGGATCACTCTCAGGAGCATCCAAACGTAACCAGAAAAATCATTTCTGTACGTCTCTAGCATCTTTGCTGTCAGACTACGATTGTGTTTATTTTCATGAATCCTTTATAAAATAAGCATTATCCAAAAAGAAAAGGAAGGTTCACGCACCCCAAAGGAGTCAATTTTCCTTATAGAAATGTGCCTTCTGAGGCACAGAATTTGAGTGACTTCCCACAGGCCATCCATAGATGCAGGATGAGTAGGGAAATGAGTACAGGTTGCTAAAGTCCCACATCAGCACTGACTATTCCTATTCTTTGTGATTAGGGTGTTAAATCCATTGTTGATCAAGGGTCCATTAGTCACTGATTTTCATTAATTAACTTCTTGCTTTGGAGATCGTAATTTAGGTGTAATCACCTATGAGCAAAGCAAGATCACACAGAAATGAAAGGCAGCATTTCATCCCATGCAGGTATGCACATGGAAGGCATCAGACAACAAATATTATCAGTAAAATGTAATTGGAATAATCTCACTCAGCTCAGCAGTGTGTCAAAATATCCCTTTGACAAAATTAGAGCCCAAAGAAACAAACCGATTTACAACCAGGGATAAAAAAGATTAATCACTCAAAGACAGAGGAAGAAGTAGGTAGGCAAACATCGTACAGTCGTCATAAAACTTGTATAATAATGCCACAAGAGAAAATTACTAAATTTATTATCTTTTTCCAGGAACTCTTCTACTGACTGAAAAAAAAAAAAAGTTCCCATTACACTGCACGCAAGAGAAAGCATTGGTTTTAAAAGGTTGCCCACTACCACTGTCGTGGTTTGGCCTCAGCTGGCAGCAAAGAACCAGGCGGCTGCTCGCTCAGCTCCCCACAGCGGTGAGGGAGAATCAGAAGAAAAAGGCAAAACTGGTGGGTTGAGATAAAGGCAGTTTAACAGAACAGCAAAGGAAAGAGGAAAACAACAGCAATAACACTGATGGAGGAATGTACAAACACGGTTACTGTTGACCGGAGCCAGGAAGCCCCAGCCTGCTCCCAAGCCAGGCCTTCCTGCCCCCTCCCCGGGCCAGCTCCCCCCTATAGACTGGGCACGGCTCACAGGGTATGGAATACCTGTGTGCCGTGCCAGACCCTTGGGAAACTTAACCCCATCCCTGCCGGGACTAGGACAACCACTGGTTCTGACAGCAGCAGAGGTACAAATTTATCATTCGAGAGTCCGACCTAGCTGACTTCTGATGATTAGCGTAAGCTGATTTTCTCTCTCCCTGGGCACTAAGCTTTTGGTTATTTATGTAAATGCAACCGTTTTCAATCCCGCACCCACTCAACAGTACTTTAGTTAGTTAACTATTCATGTTGGAAAAAGAAATGCTGTGGTACACATCATAGCCTTTAACAAAATCTAAGTAGAGAAACCCAGAACCTTTCGCAGGGACTGCAGAGTGCCAGCTCTGACCACAACAGATTCCCCAACTATTTTTTTCTCTATGTCCGGTGGATATATATGGCATGAAACCACAGGTTGTCCTTTTACTTCTCTTCACCACACCATGTCTCTGCTGCTGAACTCTCAGAGAGCGGAGACAAAGCTTGTTTCACAGTTTGAAAGAAATGCTTATTCCCCTTTCATTCTCTGGTTTCCCATCCCCAAATTTAGCCAAACCTCACCGGTTCCCCTCTGCCCAGGGTCTTGGGTCTAATGTGGAGACTGACAGAGTGAAGGAGGGAGGGAGGAGACACTGGAGTTGCTCATTGGCTCTTTGACAGACCCAGATAAAAAATGGGAATATTTTAGCAGCTTTACTTACAGCTCTGTGATATTTCCCATCAACATTTTGAGAAAATAATCAGGTTTTCTGCAATAAGTGACATTTAGTGACAAACAATTGAAATCTGGGAGAACATTGACAGCAGACTTTGAAAGTATGGTTTTAGAGTACAAAACAAGCTACATGTGATTAAATCAGCAACGTAATAGCATTTATACCCACCCTAGTTTGCATAGGAATCAGCTCATGTAGATCTTCAAGTCACTGTCATCCATAAGGCTGCAAATCCAAAGGACTTCTGTTAAATATAATTTAATTGCATAACACGTTAGCCCTGCTGTCACCCTGGTCCTGCCTTAAATACATCTTACAGGATTGCCATATTGATAATGAATTATTTATTGTCTTAATTAACTTGGAACAAAATATGCATCGTTAAAAAAAGTCTGAAAAAATGGCAATTTATATATATGCATATATATATCTATGTGCGTGTATATATAGAGAGAATAAAAAGGAAAACAGTTTTCCTTGCTAAGCTGAACAAAATCACTACAAGCAAGTTTTCCAAAAATGTTCATATTGTCACAGAGTGTTTTAGTTTGATTATATAGAAATTAGCACAGGAAGCCAAGAAATCCCAGGCTTTCTCTTGGAGCTGTGCAAGAGTTTAGAAGCTGGAGAACTAGTTCCTGTTTCTGTCAAAGGACTTGGATTAATAACTCATTTCCCTGTGCCTAAAATTATTGTATGGCATTTGCATCTTTATTATCAGAAGTCTACAGATGAAACACATAGTGCAAGGACTAATATTACTAACAGAAACGAAGCAATCGCACACAGCTTCCACTCTCTCCCTCTTCTCCCTTCCCCTAGAAGCACTAGCATTTCTTTTTCACCTGGTGTTTATCAGAAATTACTATTAGCAGACACGCTTCTCTCAAGCCATAATTCTTAGGCTCAGTACTGTGCACTTGAAACTCCCATTCAAGTCACTGGGAGTTTGGAGACAGCAAGTGTTATGACCTTTATTATGGTCTGTCAGCATGCCAGAAATACTAGTCCAGATCACTGACATTGAAAAAATAACTCCATTACCCGAGAGTGGTAGTAGGACCTTATTCCTTTTAGGCTCAAGTTCTAGAAAGAGGTATCACCATTTATTCTGTCCATTTTGAGGACTGTAGGAGAAGGTGGCTTATTTATATATTTTGTTCATGTGACACCTCAGAATTTTCATAAAAAGAAGGAACTTATACTGCAAGGTGCTGAACAGCATCTCCTATTTTAAATACACTGCTATCTGAATATTGTGGAAAAAATGCATTTCTTTGCATCGGCCTCTCTCTTGCGCGTAAGTTCTGGCATGTGATCCAATTAGAACTGGTGACAGAACCTGATATTAACCCGCAAAAGTGCTCCACCTTTCTATGCAATTGCATTATGTAGAAAGAAATCCCTTCCAGCTCCTTAAAGTGCCACCGTTCAATATACTGTGATCAGCAGTGAAACTTAAAGATGGTTATATTGATCCTTATGTATAAATTGATGCTTAAGAAATTCCTCATCTTAAATGCATTTACATTTCCTTGTTTCCAAGTGAATGTTAGAGTTTCAATTGCATTTTTTGCAGCTCATAGAGCCTCAGATGAAACCATTCTTAAATATGATTTTAATCTCATTAAAAATTTTTCATACACTGGGCTCTATGTCATAGGGCAAATTAGCAGAGGATGAATAATTTTGTGGACTGAGGCATAGTCACTACAAGAAAGAAATCTCAGGCCCTCACTACAAGAAAGACATTGAGATTCTGGAGCGCGTCCAGAGAAGGGCAATGAAGCTGGTGAGGGGTCTGGAGCACAAGTCTTGTGAGGAGCTGCTGAGGGAACTGGGGGTGGTTCAGCCTGGAGAAAAGGAGGCCGAGGGGAGACCTTCTCGCTCTCTACAACTGCCTGAGAGGAGGCTGTAGCCAGGTGGGGATCGGTCTCTTCTCCCAAGTAACAAGGGATAGGATGAGAGGAAATGGCCTCAAGTTGTACCAGGGGAGGTTTAGGATGGATAGTAGGAAAAATCTCTTCACCGAAAGGGTTATCAAGCATTGGAACAGGCTGCCCAGGGAAGCGGTGGAATTGCCATCCTTGGAGGTATTTAACAGATGGGCAGACGTGGTGCTGAGGGACGTGGGTTAGTGGTGGTTTGCGCAGTGTTGGATTGATGGTTGGACTCAATGATCTTAAAGGTCCCTTCCAACTTAGCCGATTCTATGATTCTATTCTATACTGCACCTAGCTTAAAACTTTGTTTGAACCAGTATCTTCATATGAAACAGTACAAAATAAATAAAAACTAACAAATTCCTGTTGATTTCCCCAAGGATATAATCTCAATTTAAAATGTTTATGATTTTTAACATTTTGTACGTGGCCTCTTTTACAGCTCTGTAGAGGTACTATTATTATTTAGAAATATTAATAAAAATTATTAATATTTCTCTGGTTTTATTAAAATACTTTTCTTGCCTCTCAGACTATCGCTTAGGTTTTTCTTCTCTAGTATACACAGTTAATATCTAAGCAACATGAAAAGAAAACGATCAACATACCTGGAGGCCGCAGAAGTTTGGTAAGAGGATATATTGAACCTTCCACCCAGAGGTTGTTGTTTCGAGTGTTCCTTTGGTTGGTCATAACTTAAACTCATTAGCATTTGAAGGTTCTTCAGTGGTCTGCAAACCTGGATCTTTAAAATTCAACTTCTCATGAAGACTTGGCCTTGCAGGGGAAATTCCTCCAAACAGAACTAAACGTGTATAGAAGTAATGCACTTTTATTGCTAAGTAGAACACATTTACTCATAAATGAAATTTAGACAGTCATTTGGATCTGCCATTCCTTGTAGCCCAGGAAAAATAACAATGCTCAGCAGCTAGGAGATGCCTGCCTTAGCACTTCTAGGAGATGCAATAAGAGAAAGGAGATTGCTGGTGAGGTATCTTCCTGCCCATAGAGAAGGTCCAACCACAATGGCATTGAGATCATAAAATAGAATGATTTGGGTTGGAAAGGACCTTTAAAGGTCATCTAGTCCAGCACCCCTGCCACAAGCAGGGACATCTTCAACTAGATCAGGTTGCTCAGAGCCCCATCCAACCTGACCTTGAATGTTTCCAGGGATGGGGCATCTACCACCTCTCTGGGCAACCTGGGCCAGCGTTTCACCACCCTCAGTGTAAAAGATGTCTTCCTCCTATCTGGTCTAAATCTTCCCTCTTTTAGTTTAAAGCCGTTACTCCTTGTCCTATTGCAACAGGTCCTAAGAAGTTTGTTCCCATCTTTCCTGTAGGTCCCCTTTAAGTACTGAAAGCCCACAGTAACGTCTCCCCAGAGCCTTCTCCAGGCTGAACAACCCCAACTCTCTCAGCCTGTCCTCACAACAGAGGTGCTCCAGCCATCTGATCATTTTTGTGGTCCTCCTCTGGACCCGCTCCAGCAGGCCCACGTCTTTCCTGTGCTTAGGGCTCCAAAGCTGGACACAGTATTGCAGGTGGGGTCTC
>VYXH01005687.1:67994-85695 GCA_013397275.1 Burhinus bistriatus
AAAAAACAAAAACAAAAAAAAACCCCAAAACCAAAAAACAACAACCAAACCGAAACCAAACCAAACAACAACAAAACAAACAACAACAACCACCAAAAAAACCAAACACCAAAACCCCAAACCACTCCATGAGCTACTGAATAGGCCATAAACAGCTGTAGGAAGCCCTATAGGGCTCATCCATATCATAATCCCTCTGCTTTTATGTTCTGCCTTCTATTTCAATGTAACAGATTTAAGAAACATCATAAGATAATTGAATTGTGAAACGATCATATTTGGAATGCAATGGGCAAGTGCTATGGGCAGCCTTGCATTAAAGCCAAAGGTTCCCTCATCACCTGTATGTATAACAAGCAAGAAGGATTTGGGAATGTGACAGAATATCAACCCCTGATACAAACCTTATGAACATGGAAATTTCCATCATGCTTAGACTTTAAAATAGCAAGCAATAATGGGAGTAGGTAAAGGAGTTCTGGCATGGCCCTCTCTGTTTAATTTATGAGCTCGATTATTTGCCTTAGTTAGCATGCAGCTGCAGACAGGGAGTAGATCTTGATTATTTGCCCACTGAGGTGCAGAGCACTACATTGAGCTGCTAATCCTAACACTACAGTGCACCTTTAGACTTTTATTTACTTTAAAAAGAGAAGGGGAGGGGGAATAGGGAGGCTTTCCCAAAAATCAGAGAGAAAATTCTTATTAGAGTACATTTCCGAAAGTCCTGGCTACCACTCCCATGCACAGAAGAATATATATTTCTTGCTTTTTGTGAGTGATTTTATTGTTTTGGAGAAGGTGCTGCATTGCTGGGTAAACATTTGCTGCTCCCAGGAACAGATTGCCCAGAATTCTGGGAAGAGCACTTACCCTGGGAAGATTCAAAACAAGGGGTGACAGCGGAGATGAGCAATGGAATCGCCACCTTCCATCAACACTCCTGTGTGCGAGGAGCATAATCACATAAACACGCACGTGCTGAGAGACACAGAAAAAACGCAGCCTACTAATGCATCCGTCATTCAAGAAACAATAAAGCAGTTTCTGCGTTATTTTCAAAACAGCATGCACAACCAGTCACGAAGCAGTATCTACCCACTTCTAGTGCTGGGATCTGTGCGACAGCCAGAGTCAGGCAGTTTTCAGGGTGGATCAATTTAAAAGTGGAAATTAATTTGCCAGGTGAGAGCCCTCATCTGCAGCAAGCTGATATTCCCCAAGTGCCAACCACAAAGACTTTGCAGCTGTTGAGCCTAATCCCAATTTAGTGAACAAATCTGTCCAGCGCTGTGTTGCAGATCTCGTCTTTTGGATTTGGCGACGGTGCCAGGACTGCCTGAATCCACCATGTGGATATTGGCTGCCTCGCACATACACAGGCAGGCCAGAAACAAATGCATTGCTTCTCAGTTTACCACCTTTGGAAAAAGGATTGCCAGGCTCAGACACAGAAAAAACAACAACAAAAACCCAACCCACTTCACTGACCTCCCCTGTCTGAGCACCAGGCAGCACAGTAACTACCCAGCCTCTTGCAGGTTGCCTCCAAAGGCAGCTGCCTAGTTTGTCTATGCATAAGGGCAACTTTTATTTTGGAGCATCTTCTCAGGTTGTTTTCTTTCTTGGGCACTTTGGTAAATGCAGGGACCCCACCAACCTGAGTAGGTTTTTCTGTGGAAATTTCAGAAAAGCCTGAGGAAGTTAGATGTCCAAATACCAACAAAAAATGCTGCTTAGCTTCCCACGCGCCTTTAGAAACTGTAACCGCCTATTCTTTCTCTTGCTTTGGAGATGCAGTCGTATTTCTCAAAGTGGCTTCCAGAAATTTTCAGGCATTTAAAATAAACACTACCTCACGGTCTCTTAGTAGCTTCATGCTTCCCAATTCTTTCTCTTCCATTCACGGGTGCTAAACTAATAAGGGCTCCAGTAGCTGATTAGTTCACTGATCTTAAGATGCTGTGTGGAGCCCATAGTGAAAATTCTTTGATCCTAACAGCTCCCAGCTACCACAGTTTCAGCTTTTCTATCCTCATTCCAGGTCTATTTGACCTGAGAAGCTTGTGACCACTATACCTTAACTCTATTATTCTTAAACAATGCCTTGGATGCATTTCTTCTTGCTGCCTGATTAATTTTTCTTGCATTTTCCTGACTCTTCCCAGACCTTGTGCCAAGTCACAGTCTATTCCTAGGCAAAATGGCCTCAGCTAGCCTGTTTTATCTAACAAGAAAAGCAAGTTCTCTAAGCCAAACTTCCTTATGATTTACCTGTAGATGCTGATTCCCGTAACACCCTCAACACTAATGGAACTGCCAAAGGGGTACACAGCAAAGTCTTGCCCCCAGGCTGGTGGCATTTGCACTTTATTATACAGCATACAATAGGTTGTGATGCTTTTCTATGAAAGATTCAAAACAAAAATAAATAGTTTTGTATATGTGCAGTTTAATTTGATTTGACTAGCTTTTGGAGAGTTTCCTCAGACACTTTATTGTAGTGCTCTATTTGCTGATGTTTCCAGTGCTAGGAGCCTGGATTTCTTGTTTATTAGAGCTGGCATAATGAAAGTTTGCCACCTGATTAATTTTAATAGTTTAGCAGGGAACCTGAGGATAATGCATATTGGCTGCCAGGCTACAGATAAATTTTGTCCATTTGGTTGCAAAGATTTTGGCAGAAATAAAACCTGCTTTTTGCTATTGTAGAGAAACACGTTGTTGGGTGTTTTTTAAGGAAGCCACTGTCTTGTCTGCCTTTATTATGCAGTGAGACTTAACAATCCCAGACAAATAGGTTTCAGATGATACAACATCCCAATTCTGATATCGCTCACACTGAGTGCTGACGTAAGAGACTTAAGAAGGCTTTGTGGATCTAGCACTAGCTTAGAGTCTGTTTGCTTGGGGAAGTTCCAAAAGAGCTCAGGGCAGGGAGTCAAGAAATCTGAGTCTTACTCCCAGCTCTTTTAATAGCCACTTTTCTTTTCTGTGCCTCAGTTTCCCCAGCTGAAGTGCACATCCTGTTACTGATTTCCCCTGCAAAGCACTCACAGCTCTACTGATAAAAAGCACTATGTAAGCACTCATTACTATCAGTTGTAGTAGCAGAGTGTTCCAGGAGAATCTGAAAAGGCTTCCAAGATCACTTGGAGAGGCTATCTGCAGGAGAAAGCATTACCTAATTGGCTCTGGACTGTAATGCTGAACACCCAAATACTCATCCAATCTGCAGGGGAACATTTTTATTGAGCCTTCAGACCTTTTGGAAGTTGCTAACACCCTGAGGTGACAGGCTTTATACATGTGCTTCTTCCAAAATGGAAGGAACAAAGGAACTAAGGAAGGACTCTCTGTCCTCCTCTTGTGTTATCCTAAGGTCTTCTCCTTCAGAGCCATTATAATGGGACTAAAATTTCATAACATGTAAATTTTGTACCTGGATGCTATCGCAGCTTTTATTAGGGCTGTTTGACTTCTCAGGTCAAGGACTGGGCTGGAGGAAGTAGGTGCCTGGTGGATTTGTAGGATGGACGGGTCCTGACAGCTCAGGCTCTGGCAAGAATAATAATAATAATAAAATAATAAAATTGTTCTCAGCTCTTTTTCAAGCCACTTAATTTGGAATATAAATGATTTACACTGAAATGATTAATCAGTGCATTCATTATACTTTCATCGTTACTGTTTAGCACCAAAGCAAGTAAACAACAGCCTGCAGTATAGCAGAAAAGATGAACAATCTTAGACCTCAAATCTACAAATTAATATATTAAGTGAACATCAAAATCCCTGAACAGAGACAACTTTAACTCAACCCACACAAAGCAGCAGGCAGAATCAAGGCAATAGTGCATCTATTCTAATATTCCATGGTACAGATCTTCACTTACTAGCCGAACATCATCTATTACAATTAAAAGGAGTTACAGAATTTGTTGCTGACATAATGAAAAAGAATATTTAATTCTATTTAAGAAGCACATCTATTTAATGTAATTTATATAAGTTTGTGTGATGATGGGTTGCTTGTTTGCAGTACATTCAAAGGGTTTTTTCTAAATGTGACCTAAAACTTTCAAGAAACTTGACAAAATTGTCCTGCCAAAAGCATAAAAAATACTCCTCGGTGCTAAATTTTTCTCATTTCCTATATATATGTTATCCCAAAATCCTGCAAACATTCATTTATAAAGTAATAGGTTAATAATTTCAATATAAGTTTATCTTGTCTCCCTTCTCCTCAATTCTATCTCTTTTGCAATATGAATTGCTAAATTCTAGTACCCAGAAATGAACATAGTAAAATAAGTAACCTGGATAAAACAGATAATGAGAAAATATGAGTTTGGATCTTAAATCGTCGCTAATTTAAAAAAGAATCGTATCAGACTCCACCTATCTAGAGCAGAGTAGAAAAGGAAATAAAATGGAAGGATACCCTTCAAAATTATGCCAGCCTACATATATATATATAGATGCATGAAACACACAAAGTACAGTCACATTCTGCACGATACCTGCCTATGTAAATATACAAATTTTAACCGCTGAGCAGGAAAAACAAACACTCGTTTCTCACCGTATCAACTTAGTATGCTTATTCCCTGGATAAGTATTCGAAGAAAACAGGTTCATTACAGAAATGTCAAGGGAACTGGTCAGACACAGGGGACAGTAAAGCAGAACAACACAGCAAACCTCAGCTTAAATAGAAAACGAGCAATAATTCATCAAAAGGCCATTCACTTGAAGAAAAAGCACTGAAATAAGTGGGTATCTTAAAAACAAAGCAAAATAAGAATTTTCTCAAATTACTATTCTTAGCCACATTTAGTGAAGCATATCAAAATTCCCCAAATCACAAAATTGACACTGTTATCTCCAGAAACCTGAGGTGGTGGGGGTTTTTTTTGTTTGTTAGTTTTTACTGTTTTGTTTGCTTTTGTTTTTGTTTTTAAATTGTTGTGTTCTTTTCCCTTCGGGTCTCCACTTTTAACTTACAGTTGGGCTTGGCCACATTTTCAAGAGTGGTCTTTTGGTGGAGATCAGGGGCAGCCAGAAAGGAGGGTGGAGGGGGAGAAAGGAAGTACGTTTTAAAACTAAAAACCTGAAAGGAGACATCCTCTTGACTCCAACAGCGTGCCCCTCAGTAAAACCCCCCAAAATCATGAATGTCAGAAAAACTTATAATTGTACAGGAAAGCCGTGACAAAATACTTTTTGAACAATTAATAACAGTGCATATCCACCCCACGCTAAATAGATTGTGCTCTTAGTCCTTAACTAGTTCCACAGTAACAAGCCCTTCTGTATAGAAAACCTCCTCAAGCTTGGCTGGACTGTTTTGGCTCACCAAATCTCACAAGGAGGCAAATTTCAGAACACCAGCCTGTCTTCAATATTCAATGTATAATCCTACCTACATTAGCACACCTGCTTTCTCTCAGCTCCAAATGTCAGTTAAACAAACTAGCTGTGTAACAACGTACAGAAATAACTACTCCAAAGTTTACAACAGAAAAATAAAACCAAAGAACACTGCCCTTACACCATTATAGTCCCCAAAAGACCCATATCCAGGAAAAAAAAAAAAGTAAGAGGAATTTTCTGTGTACATAATGAACTGCAACATGGCTTCTTTGGGGTTTATTTATTTTTAAAAGACCAAGGATTCTGAGCATACAAAACTAGCTGGGACACTTTGGAGGGCTTGCACAAAAGCTGAGTTTAGCCTGACCATGCTAATGCCCTTGAGCTCTCTCTGCAGGCAGTGGAAAGCAGCTTCTCCTGAAGGTAACTCAGGGCAGGAATCCCTGCTCCCTAAATCCTGAAAGCCCGTGGTCTGCAATACTCAAGTTAAAACATATGCTGTTATCTGCTTGTAATTCCAGCACACCTACCCACGCTGACTTTGCTGAAATACTGAGCTTTCTTGGAAATGATCCCTCGTTCTTTACAATTACAGGCATATCCATTGCTGAGTGTTTTTGCCCAGCGAGCAGAACCCGGATCCCTGGAGCTTGGGACATGACAAACAGCACGGAGCACATGTCATTACCTCGTCTTCCACAGCAGCATGACTGCTTGCTGACTTACAAGAAAAATAAATATTAGCTTCTTTCATTTGTCCCAGCAGGACTGGAAATGTGAAATATTTGCTATAAGTTTTGAGATGGTGGCACAATTTTCTCTCTATCAAAAGAGAAAGGCTGATTCATGAATAATCTATAGCCACTATAGACCAAACTCTTAATCGGAACTACTCAAAACAAAATCAAGTCTCTTACATAATTAAAGAAGGGGAGGTGGGGATCTCGGAGGTACATCCAGCAGAAACATGTCAAATCACCACTCAAAAATCCCTGCTCACCCGCAAATTATCCAATTAAACATCTGACAGACACTGACAAATGTTATATAGCACTTCCACATCATCTGCATCTTAGTGTGAAGAAACTGTGTACTGTAGATTTGTATTTTTAAATGGACTATCAGAGACTTAACATTTATCCTTACCAGATTTCTTTCTATTCACAAATCTACAACCCAAGTCTACAAAATAAAACAAAACACATTTGCTCTTCTTATGATTTTATTTATTTATTTATTTAAATGTGACACCTCATGCTCAAATCTCTACTGATTCTTAGGAACAAAGACAAGCTAAACTACACAACACAACATGCTGGTAACATACTGTATACCAAAAGCCTTTACCCACATAATTCCTACCTATAAGTGATTCTAACTTAATCTTTTGGGCACAGCAAGCAACCAAGGGCAAGGTAGGGCCTACATCCAGATCCTCCATCCATACAGGAGCAGTGCACATCCATCTAAAGAACAGCTCTTCCCAGCACAGGATCCAACCACTTGACCAGAAAGGTAAGGAGCTCCATCCCCGCTCCACATTGTGACCTACCACCCGTGTATTGCTGCTCCAGATATTCACTTGTCCCATGGTATTTGACACATCCAATGTTCGTTTCATGAAGAGGTGTCTGGGCCTAAAGGGGACAGGCTGTGGGACTCTCAGGAAAGAGTAGCAGAAGGGTGACCACCAGTCTAGCTTACTGTCCTGTTGTCCTGGAGCAGGCTATGGTACATGGTTTTGCCATGGTAAGCTCCAAACAAGGAATGTGGATAGATATATTTTGTATTAAGTGAAATCTCAGCAACAAATAAAAAATACACCCTTTAAGGCATTTAATTTCAATCATCAAGCCTGTGTTATTTCTTGCACTTCACTGCAAACATGGCCAGTGCAAACATGACAAAAATCAGAGATCTGAAGCTGTAAAAAACATCCAGTTTCCATCCAGCTCTTCCATTACAGACCACTAAACACCCCACTGAAGTTCAGATAAACTCTGTGAAGAACAGCAGACCTCCTTTTTAGGTGTATGGGATGTGGTTCCTGAGATCGTCTTTCATTTTGAAAACTACAAATAAGAAGAAAAATGGAACTACTGTAAGCAGCAGGTGTTAATTATTTTATGTGAATAAAATAGCAATAAATTAATCAAAGCTCTGGCTATTTTAGCAAAGTTGTGGCCACCTCCAATAAGCCTCATGTGGCCTGAAAAATCTCAACGCATAATGGCAATCTGACTTTGAAACTGCCTATTTGCTTTGCAACACACAGCCAGATAAAAAATAAAAAAGCTTCCTGCCATTTTCCAGTTCCATTAAAATCTTTGTCTTTGGAATGAGACGTTAGAAATGAAATGCTTAATATATTCAGTGAAATACAATACAGCTGTTTGCCATGGTGACCTTTTCAGTATTCTGTATTTTATATTTTGATTAGCCATGTACTGGTAGAAAATCCCTTCCATAGCTTTTGATAGCAGACCTAACTCGTAGCTGTGCATGCTTTTGTGTAAAGTAAAATAATGCAAGAATGTCAACAGCTAGCTATTTCGGAGCTATAGTATCTCATACCCAAAGCCGCATCTCCATAAACTTTGCAAAAGGCTCATATGCAGGTTTTATAGCGCACAGGGAGTAGAGATGGGGAGTCTCAGCTCCTGCAACCTTTATGAGAAACTATTGCATCAAAAGCAGTGTTAAAGAACGATCAAAAATATATTTCTTGAAAAGAAGAAATAAAGCTACAATGCACCTGTGTTTTCATATTCTTACAAGGAATTTTGAACTTGGGAATTTTTGTCTCCACTTCAGCCTTCTCTACATGCACAGGCAGAAAAATATGTGGATTAAGTAAAGTATGAGCACAGATCTAAAAGCTGGAACTACCCTCAAAATTGTTTCCAAATCATATGGGCTTTGGTGTAGACCATTACAATTATTGGTAATAGACAGTGGCTTTAAGCTCAAAAATTGTATGATGGAATCAAAGAATTGCATTTATGTGTATTGCAGATGACTACAGGAAATAGAGATGTAACCTGTACCATAAATATACCGTTTCCTCTATCCATGTTCAGTAAAAAAGTTTATTACAAAAAAATTATCTAGACTGCATGTCTATTTTCAAGATATTTGTATCAAATGCAAAAATAAACAACCAAAATAACATAGAATTATTTAAAATAACACAACAGTCATTTCACAAATTGACAGAAGACATTGAATTCACAGTTAAAACTGACACTGTTACTGATGGTGATCTAAAAAGCTTTTGCCAGTTCAAAAAATTACTATTCTAAATCTGTTGCAGAGTTGAGAATAACAAACACACACTTCAAAATGAAATATTTGACAAATTCCTCCTTATTTACAATCCAAGAGTCCGAGCTCGGTGTCGTACCTGACAGGCTGAGCGCTTCCTTGAGATGGCAAGAAGCATCCAGAGCTCCTGTTGGGTTTAAGAGGAATTCAAGAAATGAGCATTGTTAGGTAGGTCCTTCTCTTTCCAGGAGGAGAGCCACGTCACTAGAAGAGATGACGTTTCCTTAGGAAGGACTAGGACACCACTGGTTTTTGGGATATGATGTAAGAAATCGAAGACTGAGTCAAATCTTTTTTTTGTTTCTCACCACAGGCTCTTGGTGCAAACTCAAGCTTTGACTCCCATACCCTTGTCTGTCTTCTCAAATCAGCTTCCCTCCTGCCATTCAACCCTGTGTTTCAGCTAAGCTCTAAGTAGAGTTGGAGGGATTTCTAAGCTATCAATATCATCGCATGGGAAATAAATCAAGAATAGGATGGAAACATTTCCTTCATTCTTCCAGATGGATATAGCATAATATCTAAACCAACTGTCAGATCAGACTCGTGGCACTCCTTCAACCAATTTTTTCTGTCCAAGTCCAGCTAGTGTAGGTGACTTGGAAGGAAGGTGCAAGAAATTCTCTCATGGACAACTGTGAAATAACCTGCTAACTGAGGAAACCTGGTTAGTTAGAAGATAGATTAGATTTTCAAGATGAGGATTTAAAAATCTATCACTCCTACTGACATCCCATTCTTTAAATTCTGTTTTCAACAATACTTTATGGTGACGTGCTCAATAGGCTACTCGGTACTGCATTAAATTTATGAACTTATATTCATAAATTTACATTTCCCCAACATGGACAACATAAGCCAAATACAGAAATGGTCTGGAAAAAGTCTATGGCTGTAGTACACAAGAGGGCAGGTAAGGCTTTAAGCTGTATGAATCTATGAAAATAAAAACATGATGTTCTCATCAAAGTTATACTCACCTCCACATATGATACATACAGCCTAAATAATTAGGAGAAAAGGGGTTTTTTTGGGGGGCATGGGGTGATATTTAGAGAAATTTCAGTTTCTAGACTTGTGTTCATTTAAATTCATAACCTTATTAGTTGCATTAGCAAGGGTTTTTCACATTTTCACTGTCAAACATATAGACCCTTATGTAGTGCCACATACTTAAACATATGGATGTAAACAAAACTACAATACCACCAAAAGAAATTCTAATATTGAATAAAAGACTTTCTTATCAAACATGAGACTACATTATGAAGCCACAATTTTATTATTTAGTTTTATTGTTTTAAATTAAGTAGAAAAAAGTGGCTATTTCATCTTGCTGATTTAATAAGTTAATAAAGTCTGCTGGCAAACATATATTTGATGTGTTGTAGAATACAATGGCTCCTTCTCATATTGAGGAAAGTATTAAAAAAAATTTGCCTAGGAGATGTTGCATCCTGCACTGTACTTGATGAAGCCAATATTTACCAAAAATAAAGATTTAATTCATTCTCTGACATAGCCTTTGCTCTCAGTTTACTTGGGCTTTGGCTATATTATAGCAAGCTCTCTCTATCCTTACAAATTATCTTTCTCCTTACAAAGCTTTTGGGTGTGGCAGTGATTTTTTTTAAACATTCAGTTTTATCAACAGTGTGTTTCTCCAGTAGGCAAAATACTGCAACAGGAGACGCAATATACCTTTCTCATCCCCCAGGGAATGCTAAGTTCACTACTACCAGATGGCAAAGGGATCAAAGCGCCCAGTTCAATTCTCTGCTGGCTTTATACTCAAACTGTGCCTTGGTCTGCTTTCATGCTATTAGCTAATGAACTTCAGAAGGATGTTGTCATGCAGGTCAGCATTAGCAGGGATATCTACCGTGATCTGACAGCCACGAGTGAGAGACACTGTGTTAAGTACAAGGATGTTTTTGAAGAAAGAGGATTTATCTGAGAGACAGGACTGCAAAAGTCTGCAGGTGATTCTATTTTTCTTCCCTTACAATAATACAAAGCCTACCGATAATTAAGATAATTAAAATAGTTAAACTTATCAGATGTATCCATGAAACCTTTTTTTACAATCTGTTGATGAAGTGTTTCTTTGCATGTTATGGTTTTGGTTTGGGACTTCTTGTTTGGGGTTTGTGAGGTTTTAATTTTGTTTGTTTTTCCCATACATTAAGTTTTGAACTTCCATCAGACCATTAACATAAGCTAAAAAGCAGGAAAAACTTTTGGGAGACAGTCTGCTAAACAGCACTGGATGATCAAATTCTTGTTAGCACAGACACGATAAAGTTCTAATATATTTAAACTATGTCTTGGTATCTTCACAGTTAACTAAACAGTATCACACACGCTCCACTTCAATGGGGAGCTGAACTTTTCTGGGCTTTATAGTTGAGACTAGTAAAAACATCTAGAATTGCATATAGAATTCAAAAATAACATAACATTAAAAATGGTCTCTCAAAAAGATTGCTCAAAAATGGGGAGACTATCTCTGCACAGACCACAGCAATGTATGTCAGTCGGTGGCTCTGTGTAATACAAAACCTTGAAAATAAATCTTGACCCACCTCTCTTCCAGCTGGCGTTTGTGAAAGTGCTGAGCACCTCTTGAAAAGCGAAGCACAGTCTGACTGTCACTTTTCCACAGGCACATCTTAGCGTCTTCATTCTGTACCGTACTTAGTAGGCAATGAAAATTAATCAGAGTTAGACAACAGTAGGCCAGAAATGCAAAGCCAGACAGAAGAAAGAAAAATAGAAACAGACAGCCTCATATAGCCACAAGAGGAAATTAAAACTTGACTGGAAAGGAGCGAAAGTCAATTAGAGAGAAGATAATCAGAAAGAAAATTTGAAACAAAGGCTTTCATTTTCTCTGACATTGATTTTAAAATCTTGAAGGGACAAGCACAGTTTTAATGAATGTTATTTAAAAATAATTAATATATCACAACCAGGCATGTCAGAGAAAGACGAACATTACAGACTTAGAAGTATTTTCTTCACTCCCTGCAGAGAAGTGCTTGACATGAAGGAAGCCAGAGCTGGAGGAAACTATAAATATGTGTATGAGACACTTAATAAAAAAAAGACTATAGACTCCTAAGTTTAGGTGAGATAACACAATACAAACGTTTGCCCTTACAGTACAATGACAGTCATAGAGTGATATCTGCTCAGTAATCTTACCAGGAAGAAATGCACTTTGGTTAAGACAATTTTATGCACATATGATAATTAATTTCTATAACTTTAATGACTTCAAAGAGAGGCCAGAATTAAGACACTTGCTATGTACTACTCAGCCTATCAACGAGAAAAAAATGGTTTGGTTCTCAAAGTGATAGGACTGGACTATGGTTAATCACTACCTCTTGAATGAAAACAAAACCCCAAAGCCTTCTGAAATGAAAGAAAGGAGAGGGAGAGGGTGCTGAAGCACATATTGTCCAGTAAGTTCCCTTTGAAAGTCATGTATCTGCTGTGCAGTTGCCACCAGACACCAAAGCAATAAACACACTGGTAGGACTGGGATTAGTCACGGAGCTTTATGGGAAATTTGCCACAAATCACAAGAGATCTCGGGAGTTCAGCCTGCATGAAAAGGATAAACGAACTGGGAGGGAAGTGGAACAATTTCAGAGAGCCAAGAATGACTATTTAAATATTAAAAAACAGTAAATAATCTCCTATAAATACAAAACTCCACAGAAATCCAATAGCCTGGCTGAGGGGGGCATCAGTAGATTCTCAGAGCTGCAGATAAATAAGTTAAAAATGCTGTGAAGACCACAGCTAATTAAAGTATGCTGGAAAAGACATACTCTTATCTCATATAAATTGAAATCATGACTTCTGGAATGAGGCGACAAAGACATAGAACTAAGATCTTTGCATAGGTTCCCATAGGCGAGGGATCACATCCACAGTTTGGGAAAGCAGGGACTATGTGGGGAGGTTTTGACATTTTTTCTTTTTTTTGTGTGTGGTTTTGTTTGTTTGGTTGGTTTTTGGTTTTTTTTAACTCCTACCTTTTTTCCTTTTCCATCATGGCTGCACGATTTGGTTCCACATAAGTAATTATGGAAATGGGCTGAGGAGATGACATCTGAGATTTCAGAATTAACTGAATATATGCACAAAACCTTCCACTTCTCAGAGCAGACAGCATAGGAGGCTCCCTGTGGAGTACCTGTGAGGCATGAAGAGACCAGAAGCTGAATAAGAAATATGTTTGTAGCAGCTATTGTAGCCCCTTTCCATGCCAGAGGAAAAATTCACCCCTGTGCAAAGGACCAGCACAGGACCCATGGCACCTGAGCTTATGGAGCATCTCCGGAACCAGCAGCCAAAAGGCTTGCCTCACATCCTTCCTCCACTAGCACATAACCCACATTTACTAAAGCCAGGCTAATTTCTCATTCTCCTTCTCTCCTTCAGATCAGATTGTACTTTTTTCTGGAAGACTACAGAATAATCAAGCAGCACGGATTGACTTATCCAAGGCAGAGCCACCAGATGCAATCAAGAGCAATGGTCTCTATACTTAGGTATACCCCAAGTTATCCACACCCTGCATTGTACAGCCTTCTCCCAGAGAGAAAGCTGTAGTGAGGAGCCTCCAGCAGATTATAGGTACCTATTAAAAAACTCACTTGTCAATATTTATTTGTGACCATATAGGGTGCATTACACTCCACATCTCACATTCACCAGAGTTTAACTACTTTCAAAGCAAGTCCCTAATTCAAAGCGTTACTGTGGCATAAAGCAGCTGCTCTTCCACAGCAATTCTGGTTCAGTCAGAAGTGCTTTCCAGAAGAAATCCTCCAAGCGTCTGTCTTGAAGGGAAACAGAAACCCAAATGTTTTAAGTGGGGTCAGGATTAACTAGTGGACCCACGACTGTCAAGGTCTATGTCATGTAGTTCTACGCTCCTTCCAGCATTTTCCTAAATTATGGTCTTAGTGAATGTGAAAGCACTCAAGTTTCTCGTTAGAGCTCACAGTAAATCATATTGAAATATGGTATCAAATTTTTGTTGGTCTTGAAACACTGTAATAATTTTATAATTGGAAATACTGAAGTTTCACAAAGAAATTAAAATCAAGTATCACACTACTCATTAAAACAAAATAAAAGCAGAATAAAGAGATAAGAAATAAAACAACAGTTTCAGAAATAAGAAAACTGTTAGAGAGTGCAATAACATACAGTAAATTGAGATGTCAATGTAATAACGGAGGAGACTGGTTCAAATCATTACCAGTCGTGTCAGATTTTATATTTGAAAAGGTAACTGTCGATGAGCCAGTTCCAGACTAAGTGGGTAATATGGAGTAAGGTACTTGTACTGGGGAACAAGTAGCAAACGTTGCGTCCTGTGAGAGTACCCTGATGGCAAATGTGTGCTGTGAACACAGAGTACAGCAGGCTCCAATAATCGTAAAGGGCGTCAATCAAGAAATGGGCAAGGCTGAGTCTGACACTATATATATGGGGATTCAACTAAACTAAATAAAATACATCCTCATAAGTAATCAGCCACACCAAAAATCTCACCATCTAAGTCATTAAATCAGCTCTATTAAAGCAACTTCCCACATTTTTTGGTTTTGGAGAGCATACCTTTAACCAGTCCTTCCCTGGACTGTAAAACTGGTGCTTGTGGCCTTCTGAATTTATACCATTAATATGTAAGAATAGTTTAGTTGCTTCTCTGTCTCTCTCAAAAATCACAAATATTTTGCAAACAATTTGAATTTAGTCAGCAAACCTTCTCATTTTAAAGGCTCTAATTATTTTTGTGTCAATGGGTCATTTTCCACTCGTCAAGTCCTGTAACTACTTCTGGATCAGAGTGTGTGGGGGGAAGTATCTTTGTGCAATCAACTCTAAATTGGTGTCGCTCATTGTATCAAATAGAGGAAACCAGAATACAAGTTGTTCAAAACAGAGAATAAATATTTTACTGCATAGTTCACTGAAAACACCAAAAAAATATAGTTGTCTTCTTTTAGATATCTGCAGAACTTGGCTTAAAGACCTTATTACCATTTTATAGGAAAACTAATTTTACTGAGAAAGTACTGAACAGGCGGTTAACTAAAATCAGATCTCACACAACAAGGGGAAAAAAAAAAAAAAGAGCCCAAATTGAGAAACAAGATAGAAAGAAAATTGTAGTGATTAATGGGAGCACATTCTAGTAAAGAAATAGATTTTAATCATAGCAATTAGGTTATGTGAGTTTATTCTAGTCTAAGATGGAGATAAAGCCACTGAAAAATTTAAGTCCCAATACGTGTCTTGAAGGTTTTAGTTTTTTTCAAGAGAATAATTGCTAGATGGCAGAAATTATTTTGTATGTTAATCTCAAACTGACACATATCAAACTAAAGTCACTCGGGTAAGTGGCAGGAGATCATTAATCTCAATGAAAAAGGAAAGACAACTGTCAAATGAAATGCCAAAGAAATGCCAAATTGGAGAAATGAAAATATTTGAGGACAAATACATGCAAACATTTATCCTTTCCTTTCACATTTGTCAAGTGTTTCTAACAACAGTTATACACCAAAGTGAAGCTAGATAATTTTCTAAATATTTAATTCTAATGCATTCTGAAGAAGCAGGTCAAAAGCACCCCTTCTTTGCATTGCTGTGCAGAACTACTCTCCCAGCCTGCAGAGCAGGTCCAACACACCAGGGATGCTCCAGAGTCATCGCCCCTGCAGTGCGGAGACAGCTCTGCAGAGAGACAGGTCCAGGACTCACAAATTATTGTGGAAACTGCCTTTGAGCAAAGCAGCAGGGCAGTATATTGCCTCTCCACATGCTGCGATCCGTAGAGTTTACTCAGGGCACTGAAGCTCATTCAGCCTTAACAAAGACACCAGCCTGCTCAGTGCTTTCTCCTAAGTACAGAATCACCGTGGTTGGAAGGGACCTCTGCAGATCATCTAGTCCAACCCTGCTGCCAGAGCAGGTTCACCTAGAGCAGGTTGCACAGGATGGTGTCCAGGCAGGTTTGGAGACCCCAGCACCTCTCTGGGCAGCCTGTTCCAGGGCTCTGCTACCCTCAAAGTAAAGAAGTTTCTCCTCATGTTTAGATGGAACTTCCTATGTTCAAGTTTGTGTGCGCTACTTCTTGTCCTATTACTGGGCACCACTGAAAAATTAGACCATATATTTTGCTGGATTGAAGCTGTGTAATTTAAGTGGATCAGTTCACAGAACAATTCAGGTTGGAAGGGACTGAAGCTCCAGAAATGGTTGAAACCCAGATTTTTAATTAGTGTTAGTGGCATCCAACCGCCTGTTCGCACTCTCACTACCAAAAGGTGAGAGTTCACCAGAAAAGATCAGCTGCTTCTGCAATTGCAGGAGCACCATGGCTTTAGTCACAGCTGGGGCATGCCTTCCACTGCTGCACACCCTCAGGAGGGATTAAGAATGAGTCATGATACAGTCTGTCTGGATTATCCACAAATACATTTTTAGCATGGTAGCTAAATTCAAATTTATTTCACTAAGGGACATTGAGCTGCTTGCTCAAAATGTTTGTCTGTTCACACCCACCAAGTGAACCCACCAGTTAGGGTGTTACAAACTACTAAAATCTTGAATCTAACACCTAAAATAGTCTGCTCAATTCAAGCAGAATTCAGAATAGGTTGAGCCTGAAGTTTCTCCATTGCTCACACAAATTGAAAATGCTGAAAACCAGCTGTCAGTACAGAGCACTGGAACCAAATATTTCTGCAAGCTTTGGGTTGTTTGGTTTTTTTTTTTTTCTGGAATTTTTGGTGGATTTTTTTGTTTGTTTTTTTGTTTGATTGATTTTTTTTGCTTTATTTATTTTTTTTTTGTTTTTTTTGGGTTGGTTTTTTTTTTGGGGTTTTTTTTTTTTTTTTTTTAATATTCACAGTTCACTTATCAGTAATAGTTAACTTGCATTGTTAAACACTTAGTTCTCAAATGTACTCTCTTTTTCCCACGGAAACTTTGGTTTTCACAAAGATAATTGCTACATGCATAAATTTGAGATAGGTTCTGCAGCAAGCAGCTGCTCGTCTGTCAGATGAATTGTACTAACGAATATCTGCCTTCCAAGGTAAAGCTGGTCAGCATATTGCGCTTCCCAAGTATGTAACAGAAGGGGAAATCTATCGGCAAGACCAAATGGCCTTCAATATAAGTACTGTATCTCCAAAAGATGAAAGTGAGCAAATCTGAGCTTATTAGATACTTGTCAATAAGGGGGAAATGCACCTGATGCAGTTGACAGCAGGGGAAAAAGATGACTTTAATATTGCTCACCTCCCAGAAGCAATCCAGTTAGGCAAGGAACAGAAATATTGGTACGAGCAGCAACACTACACACTAAGTTGGTCTTCAACTAACTTTCAGTTTTCCTACAGAGTGCAGATTTTTTTCATACTTTAGGCACATAATTATCATGGGATACATACAAGCTACCTCTGTAACACATGTAAATACGCTTTTTGTGCATATAGTTCCATTAAACAATCCCCATCTGTTCCTATATAAACCTAATTTTGCACAGGCATTTGTCAGACTAAGCAATTCAAAAACTTGTACATGAAAGGGGTTTTTATAAGTCTATTATTATTGTGGAGTCCTTTGGTACTTGCTTTTTGCAACCATTTTATCCTATACACCTTGAGCATACACCTTGGTGGATAAGTACATGTTAAACACCTTGAGTGGATGTTGTCCACTCTTGTCTCTATAAAGGCTCAAAACACTTTTTTCCAGTAATTTGGTGCAGAACCTCCTCCTCCACAACTGTTCATTCAGCCTGTTACTAGTTTCTCCTTTCCAGTAGTTTTCTTGCTCTTTCCAACAGTTTCTGTTGTGTTCTGTTTCTTTAACAGGACAAAAAAAAAAAAAAAAAAAAAAAAAAAAAAAAAAAAAAAAAAAAAAACCCCACCCCATTAAAAACAACAAATTTTTTTGA
>VYXH01005687.1:85711-156778 GCA_013397275.1 Burhinus bistriatus
CTCATTGTAGAGCACTAATTTGTTTGAGCAAAATTCACACAGAAATTTTGAAGAGCAAAATAAGAAGACTTGGAAGCAGTGGGATTCCTGGTTTTAATTTCAATAATTTGAAATTATAGCTGTTTATAAACTATTATTGATAACCTGGTGTATTATAAAGCAGACATATTACTAATAAAAAAAATAAAAATATTTGAGTCTGTTTCACTTTTCCACTTTCACAAGCATGTACCAGTAGAAGTGGGGATACACAGACAGGTGTTGCCGAGTTACTCAGCACGCTGCTCCGGTGTTTACTGCCATAGAGGTAAAGAAAATCCAACAACCCAGAAAACAATGGGATAATAATCAAATAATCTAGAAAAAGGATATTTTATATTTCATTCCACTCATTTAATTTTTATTTTTAAAGGCATTTCAAGCTTAAACAACTTGAATGATTCACCGTTCATGTCGCAGCATGACATTACTTTTTGTTGTTGTTTTCTCCATTGATAGGAAGATTTTACTATAAAGGAATGTGAGCCTTTCTGAATGAGTTACATAGTGATGGAATTTAGAGCTGATGCTTAAAAGAGGAAAAATGATGAAAAATATTCCATTAAACTTCATTACATTTTTTGCCTTTCATTTAAGTGAATTGTGTTTCTTTTTCTCTGACAGAAATCTACATTTGGAATTGTAGGGTGAACACTCTCTTAATTATGATCTCACTCAAACTCAATTGAATTTCTCTCTGTCTCTATTTCCTTCTTTTTCTCCTGCTGCTGCTAATTAAGATAAATACGTCAGAAGTGTTATTGCTGAAGGGAAAGCTGTAGCAAGTGTCATTGGTCCCTGTGATATTTCCCATTTTGCCATGAGCTGTCACCAATGATTTAGGACCAAGTGCCAAGGATTATATTAATCTTGATGAAATTAGCAAATACTCTGTGATGTTGACATCCCTTGGTGCTAAATGACATTCCCCTGGCTGGAGCATTACCACTGAAAAAAAAAAAACAACCAACTTTCTTCCTCAGAGGATAGTAAATGAGGGCATTAGGTGAAGATTTTTTTTTTTCCCCCAGAAAGATTGAAGGACAAATTCAAGTGTTAGTTGCTATAAACGTTTAGCCTTTATTTCAGCATCATTGGTGAAAATCTGTGACAGACTCTTAAAAGATATTAAAAAGCCCATCTGAGGCCAAGGGATGAAGGAAGAAAAGAATCCTATTCTATTTATGCTTGATAAAGGACCATGGTTATATAAGTAAATACTATGCATGAAAGCTTATCTTTATAGCCAGTGTACAATAGAAAGAAATAAAAATAGATTTTTTTTCTTTAAAAGTACATTGCATAAGTCTACTTGCAAACAGACATATGCACATATCCACCTATTGTGCATCTTCCTGGATACAGGATTTTCCTAATGGTTTCCCAGACTTGATGCTATACAGCAGCCACAGAGAAAAATCACCTCCAAAAAACCCCAGGGAGTTTGGTAGCTAGTGACTGTGTCAGGCTGATCAGTGGTGTCTCCTTGCTTCCTTTCTTTGTTCACTATCCATTTGTTCCCATCCTGACTCAAAGTATCTGTAAGTCTTTTGTTCAGTCTGAGGGGGTAGGGAGCTTCATTTAATTCTCCACGTATAACCTCACCCAGCCCAGATGTAGCGAATAAACCAGAGCATCATTGTGTTTATGTTAAAAGCTTCATTAACTAGCTATTAAAATCTGTTTTCTTCGCACCCATGGGCAGCCAAGAGGTCAATTTGTGTGCTTTGTTCATCTGTGTGATCACCTATGCTCATTTATACGCTGCTCCCTCTACGTGCCTCTAGTGGATATTTCTGCTCCTAACATGGGCATATTTGTGACCTTACTCATGACCAGAGCTACTAGGCACAGGACCAAAACCACCAATGCTTGCACAAGGTACTAAATAACATATTGCACACTTCCAAAATTGACCCTAAGCCTTTTACTGTGGTTCATATATGATCTGACAGCTGAATTAAGCTCCAACCCACCAGACCTTTATTCTCACTAAATAAATATGCTCATATTCTAGGAGAACTACTGCTCAAGCTGTGTCCTTAGAAGGACCTCGTAACTTCTCCAGAGCTTCAGCTGGTTGCCTGTGAGCATGGCCATTTGCAGGATGAGGGTTTGCAATTGCTGTGCTGATGCATCTTAATACTGATGTGACCCTCAGTAAATTCTACAGTTTATGGATTTGCTGCCACTGCAATTTAAAAGTAGACAGTTCTCAGCAAGGTTGAATTAACATGTGTCAGCACAGATTTACAGAAGGATAGCTGATAACTTCCTGGCAGGAAAGGAGGAGAAAGTTATTTTTAAATGAAAGCCTGGAAGTTGTAAGGAAAATGCAGAACCACGGGAGAGGTGCAGACACCTTTTCAAAAGGAACACAGCACCGAGTCTCATTTTTACATTTCTGATTTTCATCAATCTGATATCAGGAGGGATTCTGTTAGTTATTATCTTGCCAATGCAGTCCTCCATAAAAGGCAAAAAGGCTGTTCCTACAGTTACAGGTACCTCTACTTAACTGTCATCTATATAAATTGTTTTGTGCTTCACACCTTTAGGAAACAATCTTGAATTATTCTGCATTTTAATATAAAATAGTTTTGAGGGGTTTTTTTTTCAAAAAATGTCTACATGTAGCTGTAGCAATACGTAATCTATCATAAAAATTCAAAACACTGCAGTACTTGTAATACTGTTGCACTTATTAGGAGCCTGAATAAATGGATTTTTAAAATCTTTATTGGGGCTTTAAACATATAATCATACATAAAGTAATGTCTATGTAAACGCTACAGAGTGTGACCATGAAACCTAAGTTAAAGCAGATTCATCATGTTTAGTAAAAAGTATCAGACATGATGCCATATTCTCACTTAAATTGTCAAATAAGACTACATATAGTATATGAAATTGTTTGACAAAGAAAAAGACCCATGACCTATCCTATAAAGTTAATGCACTCTATTGACTAGCTGCTCCTTAGTTCGATTTTCACTTAAAAAATAGTTAACATGAAATAAAATATCTCTCACTCCATTTAAGGCTTTCTGCTATGACTGATTAAGGATACTACATTTGGTTCCTGAGTACATTAAAGCCAGTGATGATAATTCTTTCTAGCAATACTCCTTTAACTCAAAAGAATTGATTTTTCAAAGCCTTGCATTAGCATAGAAGAGGAATCTGTTCAGAAAAAACAAGCATTCAGGGACATTCACATACTGATGCAAATGTGCACATCAGTATTTAAACTTGAAGTAAACTTAGAGATAACTTAATACATATGCAGAAGTGTTTGAAAATATAACTATCCTATTGTCACACTTATTTTCAGTGGAAAAAAGATGTGTGCATGCAGCTTTTATAATTCCTGGTCAAATAGGAATGAATGGATCATGTAAGATTTAGATTTGGGGAGCTAGGTGCTGTTGGAATAAAATTTCTGCCTAGGAAAAGAAAAATATTCTATATAAAAAATAAGCAATTGTGAAAAAGACTTACTCGCTTAGGGAGGGGATGTAAGAGCTGGCTGTCCATACAGAATCTCTCCACCAAATCCCATAGAAAGCTGCTCCATAGGATCTCCATCCATTGAATGAGACGATGCTCCACTACAATAGGATTTAGCAGATAAGTTGTCCCCAGTATTATGGTGACATATTTCATGGATGTAACCCATGACCAGGACTTTTAATATTGACTACTGAGACACTCTTCTGTAGAGCCACATATACTCTCTAGAAACAATCTCCTAAGATTTCTCAGCAGAGAACTTTAGGAACTTCAGCTTTAATCCTTAGCCATTCCAGAAAAAAAAAAAAAAAAAAAAAAAAAAAAAACCAAAACAAACAAAAAGTCCTATACTTTTGTCTTCTGTTCAAACTATGAGGTTACTTACATACTTCAATCCCAGACTATTCCTGCTCCAGTGGACAGAATATAAGAGGCAGTTATGGGACAAGTCCCTTTTTGCCAAGGTTATTGCATCAACAGGCTTTTGGAGAAAATGCTTGCATCAGCTTGGCAAATGTTTGCATCCCGTATTATCTGAGCAGTGGAAGCAGTTAGATACTGTCAGATATAACCTGTATGCACAGGTGAGTAAGAATAATTGTCAGTTGTTCTTCTAAAGAATTATCAAAAACGTATTTAAGTATAGGGATTTCTTCCTTGTTCTTGCATAGGAATTAGTGGCTAGATACTTCTTATCGGGAAATTGTTTCGTTTAGCCAGCAAAACTTTGCAATAAATAGCACATTTCTGTGGAAAGGAAAATGGATTCTGAAGCAGGCGGAAGAAATAGAAAGGAAAAATTTGCCAATATGTGAAGTTTTCCTAATGTCTGCAAGTGAGATTGTGCATCAACTGTTAGTAGAGAGGATTTCAAAGACGTTTAAAATGTGCTCAACTATCGCTATCAACGTAGCAAGAGCTAAATGCTTTTAAAAATTATGCTATTTCTTAACTACAATATTTGTTGTCAGTCCAGTTCTGAACAAGAGATTCCATCAATCCCTCTATCAGAAAGAAACTCTAAGTGAATTTGAAGACACTACTCTGATAAGACGGTCTCATGTTTCATTCATAACATTAATATTTATACTAAAGCTCCCCTTGTACCCATGGCAAGTAATTAAAGCAACTAAAAGCTATTAGAAAATTCAGTTTATATGAGAAATTTTGTCAGCTTCCATTATCTGTTTTATTTGTGCAAGACTGCAGCTGTCATAGAGCAACTCGGCTCATGCTGCCACACTTGAGGTGCAAAAAGTTTACAAGATACCAGTTATCTCGGAGGCTACGTGTCCACATGCAAGCAGACAGGGAGAAACAGGACAGCTCCTGCAGAGGCAAGTATGTGCATCATCTTTAGTCACTGATTAGACTGCACTAACCTGCGTAGTAGCTAATTCTTTAGCTTTCTCGACATCAGTCACTTCTAATTCTCATAATTCAAGTCAGCAGCAGCTTGGTGAGCTGGCTCATTCTCCCATTAGTCTGCAGCATGTGCCACTGCCTCGCGAGCAGCACACAATTCACCGAGCGAGATCAATACTATTGATTGCTTACTTAGGGGGCGCATCAACAGTCACTCCCAATGAGCCGAAATCTACCTCACTGCAGCAGCACCAAGTCCTGCTCATTCGCAACACAGCAAGTACAATTTTGATGCCTTGAGGCACCGAGTGAGTAGATTTAAATTCTTCGGTCCGGCAGCAAAACCAAAACATGCTGTAACACAGGCATTCCCATTAAAACAACAAATAAGACGATTCTAATGATGCTGAAACACTGATGAGTTGATAATTACTATCAAGGGCAACTTGCTTTTCCTATAGATTAAAAACAGAGAAATTACTTTGCGTATCTGCCTAGTCTGGATCCATTAAGAGCAGTAGTATGCAAAGTCTTTCACTTAGGTTGTGGATCATCCAGCTATCAACAAGAACCTAGAAAATTTTAAGAAGTTCTCAACCAAAGTCCAAACCTAAACTCTGCAAAGCCGAGTGTGCTTGAACATGGAAATCTAGACTGATCTACAAGAAGGAACCGTAAAGAGCTGGGAAAAAAGAATCACTTTGAGACTAGAAGCACAATTCAACTACAGCTTTCAATGTCAGAGCTACGCTTGAATGGTTTTTTTAGATTCCAATTATCACAATTAGAAGCGGGGGAAATTTACTAAGATTCATCATTTCATTTTTATTCATAAAAAAGGCAAATCTCTTGCTGATTAACTTTGTTCTGTGCTTAATGCCGTGGTGACGAGGCACAGTGAAAGAGGGTAAGTAAATGGAGTAAGCGGAAGGGAAATTGGTTGCAAGCCCCTGCAAAGAATTACCACGTGACATTTATGACTGTCACAACCTATTTGTGGTTTCAATGCCAGGTTTTCTTTTGCTGTTTGAGTGCTATCTTTTCCCTTTACAAGCATCATCTTTCAGAGTTGCCCAACTGAAGTTCACAACAAAACAGTACAACTGAATAAAGCCTGGAAGCTTTGTTTTAATACTGGCTTTGCTCTGCAAAGGCTAGATGAGCCCCAAACTCCACACAAGTCCCACTACGCACAAGCTCCACAGACCTGAAATGATCTGAAAAGTTCAAGAAACACCACATGAACTGATAGAACCGAGTTTCACAAGGCAGTGTTTAAAAGTTGCTTCAAACAGCAGCAAAGTGGAAAGGAAGGGAGAAAAAGAAAGAAGGAAAGAAAAGAGAAGGGAGGCGAGGCGAGGCTTGGCACGGTGATGGCCCAGCCAAAGGGTTGCACTCTGAACTTCCTTTTGTGCCAAAAACATATTGCGTATCTGCCTTCATGGATTGAAAGCAAGAAAATGGACATAAGTCATGGGCTTATTGGCTTAATTTTAATGGTAGTAATCAAACATCAGACAGGAAAGAAGATTAAGCCACATAATTTCCTGTTAGGCATTTTAAAACTAGTAGTAGATGGATACCTAAAACTTTGGTGTCATTTGAAAACCTTACCAGGCTACACAGTCCCAAACAGCCTGCAGTGACCTCCAAGATTTGTTTTTTAGAGGGATTAACAAAGCCCCTAGCTGCCTTTCCCTCCCTCCTTGCCTCTCCTTCCAAGGCACTGGGGACAGGTAAAATACAGAACCCAAGTTCAAAGCATAGACAACAGACGTATGAAAGGACTCAGAAGAGGAAAGACACTGCCTTTCATCTGGGATTTGGGTCTGATTGGACATTAAAGAGACTTGTCCAGCCTACCCTGCTGGGCTGACAAAGCACTTTGTTTATACTAATGACACTGCCATGTTATTTGCCATATTAGTGATTCGGTAGGGTTGAGTATATTATCCAGTATGTATCCTTCAACAAATGTTTCTGCAGCATTTGAGAACTGTTGTAAACAGCATTACTGGAGCAAAACGCAAGTTAACGTACTTTATAATTGTTTTAGGGTGTTATGACCAGCTGTGAAAAACAAGATTTTGAGGTTTGTATGTCTAGGGAAAAGGGACTCCTCAAAAACCTGATCAGTAGCAGCCCAGACAAAAACAAGGGGAAACCCATTAATTCTATAAACAGAAGAGCTTAGAGACAAAATTTAATGGGCAACTCTGATACGAACAACATACTGAGTACCTAAACCGCAAAGTGTGGTAGCTACGTGGCCAGTCATGGTAATGCTTCTGGGCTGTCCTGCAATAACAAAATAACCTTATGCAATGGTTGTATCTCTGTTATCTGCTAGATAGAAACTCCTGTAGATCTTGAGAACTTTAATTACTTAAATTTACTGCTTATCAATTGCATCAGTGAAGCACTATAGAGCAGCCTGGATCGACTTGAAAAGTCATCTCTATGCAAGCCATTCTCAAAGAACAATGAAAGCTGCTCCTGCTTTAGCTCTGTGAACAGCTTTATCTCACTTTAGTTCTTAATGGTTTCTCCTTTTGTAATATTTTTACACAATTCAACAAAGCCTATGGTGCTTTGCAGTGCACAAACACGATTATGAACTCTATCATGATTGCATAAATATAACACTTCAATCAGGTTTCTGGTGGGAATAATTTTACTTCCATGATTTTTCTCCACAGAAAATGGCAAATATTTGCTTTAAGTTCTTTGCTTCTTTTTATTTTTTTTGCTAATAAACCAATTTGTTCTAACAGGTATGAAAAAACAAGATTTTTTTTCTTTCTTCAAATAAAGTCAATGAAATTTAATCTCTTTCACTTACTATATTGGAAAAAAAATTAAAAAAAAAATCAAAAAACACTACGAAGCAATAATCCTGAACATGCAATGAAGTTTGCTTATTTTTCAAACAAGATACTCAAAAATCAAACTCTACAATTCTAGTCAAATAGACTGGTTATTTCACCAAAGAGCAAAATAAAATATTGAACTACTTTGAGTAATAAGATTAGACTTGGTCGTAAAATAAATTTGTATTCCACAGGTAATCCAGTCATTTCAAAGTATCAAATCAGTATGAAAAACCTGAAGTGGAATTAAGAAGTCATGCAAACAATTTCTTGGTTAATCTCAAAAAGCATAAAATGAAAGAAATTCTAAAGGTATTATTTTGACTTTATTCTGCTGAAAAATCAACATGCTTTCTGAAAACATTTTTTATTTGATAAAATTGCTATTTGTGACCAAAAACAGTTGTTAAAATTTTCAGCCAGGTCCAACAAAGATGTTTGCAAATATGTTCTCTGCTATTAAGTTTATTACTTTGATTTTATAAAACGACAAACAGTAAAACTTAACACAGATAATTATTGACATTAGAAAGCCTTTAAAATGTAAATTGACATGCCATCTTAGAGTCGGACGAATATTTTCAGCTTATTCTTTTGAATACCATCCACTTTGCCATTCAGTTTAATGTAACTATCAAGCAATTAACATACCAGTTGGATTATTCTGAAACTTTCATTCATTCTACCAGACCTCCGCTGAAATGTTCAATTCATTTACTTTACATATTACCATTAAAAAGCCATTGAATTTACCATAGAAAAGACTAGTAGAGACACAGTCTTATATTGAGAATACCATTAAAGTTCAACTAAATGCCACTAATTACTCTATTTTAGCAACAGTAATTACTATTTGTAACCAATGTGAAGTATTTAATAAAATTATTGAATTCTACTATTTTAAGAGTAATTGCAACACATCCATCAAGACATCACACACAGCCAGCAGGTCCAGTATCACATTTGGGCAGTAACAGAACTACCTATTTTGGTGACCTTCCCAGTCCCACAAATCTTGCCAACATCTAATTCTTCCCTGATTCCGTCTCCTGTCCTTAGCATGGGTTTCAGTCTGTGCTCTGCTTCCAATCTTGTCAACTTGTCAGTTTATAAGACTTGAATGAGTAAGAGAAACACCAAATAATCTCCTACACTGCCTCCTTAGACTGTCAACAAATGTGAGTGACATAAGTATGCAATTATTAGTTAATTAGCAGGTATTTGTACTTTAGGCACGCACAGATCAGGAAAACCCAGTCAATACTAAAGACAGAAATTCTCAGACAAGATAAGAAGCTGAAACATATGCATCGGTCTTACAGATAAACCAAGAGATAGTTTGAAACACACATTGATTTGGTCCTCTCACCCTTACCTATTTAAAACGTGATACAAACATAACCTTCTTTACTACAAAATGATAGTGTGAGAGGCACTTTTGCCATCCGCCAGCTTCCCGAAAAGGATAGCTAGGGGGAGTTTTAGAGGTAAGCAAGACTCAGAGGATGAATGTTGTTTTCCAAGGAATAATTCTGTGTGAACAGATGTGTTTCCCACACATATGCACAGAGGACAGACTGTTCACTGGGAAAATGCAATTGTGAATACGCTGCATAACACCTTTGAGGAAAATACCTTCTTCCCCCTCCAAATATTAGACAACTAAACAAGTGCACTTCTTTTTAGAGAAGCTGAGGACCTTCTGAAAAAAATGAGTGGAACATCTGAAAAATCAAAACATTTATTTAGGTATCTAAATTTATGTTTGTGAGACCTGGCATCAGGCTTGACTTTCTTCCCCTCCGTTTTTAAATTCTTAAATAATAACAAGTAAGAACACGGAAAAGTACCTGAAAAAGAAAAGAACTGTCCATTTCCCATTTCCTGGAGCTCTGCTCCATGAAGCAGTTAGCATGCTTTCTGACCACAATTAAAACACAACAGCAACACATTTTTTTACTCCAGCGCTAACAGGACAGAAGAGAGTGAGAAAAGTCCCCTTAGGTATACTGACTGGCAAAGAAAAAAGCTTAAGATTTTAAAATCTTGATGGAGGTGTTAAATCAAAACAATTTTTTAAAAATTCAGTTCTTCTTCCTTTTTTTTTTTTTTTTAACTCGCAAACTTCTTTGCAAAAACACAAGCATATTGTTACAATTGCAGCCTATGGTATAGTGTGATTTTACCTTTGAGACACAGATTGTCATCGCTCTAGGAAAAGAACAAAGGGTCTAATTTTCAGAAGAAGTGAACACACAGAATTTCTGCTGAAGTCAAGTATAGCTGTGGGCACTCCAGATCTCTTGAAACAAAATATCTCATGCTCAGCCATTGTTCACAGTGTTTCGCTTATTGGTGCATAAACAAAAAAAGAAAAGGGCTATTCCCATAGGATGGGCTAGATTTCTTTTTAATACAAAAGAGAATGTCCAGGTTTTTAATTATTTTATGTGAAAACTAGACTGCCAAATCCCAAAGAAAAGTCAAAATTCCCTTGAGTACAGATGCCTGACAGAAAAGTTCAAGAAAAAACAAAAAACAACAAAGTAAGACCAACCTCGTCATCATTCTAACTATTCAGTCAAAAATAGGAAATCATAACACTATTCAAATCCTGTCTTGCCCTATAAAGCCTCTAACCTTAACAGTGGCTAATAATCATGGCTCTGTAAGGCTCAGAGAAAGCACTCGTTAGAGCTCAGACCTCAGTCCATACTTGGGGCTGGGCCACGGGTGTCCAGATCTGCACTCCACAGCCTCAGCTCAAGTGCAGCCAACACCTGCAACTTTCATCTTTCCTGTCAGCAAAGCACAGAAGGAGATACACACTTACCAGATCAGACAGCAAAGCATCAGTACAATTATTGCAGTTTACGTCAGTTTTTTAAGTGTTATTAAAGCTGGGATGCTTTTTACTGTGACCCACATATTCCCAGAAATGATGTCTAACCAGGGCACAGGTTCTTCTCAAGTACCCCTGGAGCAGCAGGTATTATTTCAGTAGACATTAGTAATTCCAGGTGTGTCACATATTAATTGGAAGAGGAGAAACAGGGCAAGAGCACTACATTTTTACGCTTGTTAATCTTCAGTAAAAAATGCATGTTCCTGCAAGGCTGAATAAAGCAGAAGATCTGGATTTTAGATAAAAGTCGCCAGACAGAATCACTAAAACCAGACAATATTGAATTGGATCAGTGACTATTTCTTGAAAATTCACCCAACATAATAAAAAGATTTATCTGGCTGTTTAAAAATAAAAAACATAAAAAGTCACCTGGAATATTTTATAAGATGATTTGGTAAACATGGTTTGTGTTCCTGTTCACCTACTTGGAAGTATGAAGAACACATGCCTTATTTTAGTAGAGGAACATAGCATAATCTATTGGGGGAAATCTGAACACTCCTCACCCCCTTGAACAGGACTGGTCAAGGTGGGACAGGAGAGGGCACCATGAACTGAGCAAGATATAAGGGGAGAGACTGGGCTACTCAGAGGAGCAAGAGGGGATCTCTGCCCCTTTCCTTTCCTTGCCCACCTCTCTCACTTGCCACCTTAGAGGAGCACACACTTTACCCTCAATTTAATGCACAGCAGGATGTTGAGGCAATCCTTCAAATCGATTCTGGCATCGTTCCAGGTTGGCAGCAGGGAAGAATGGAGTCTTTTTAAAGATTTTTTTTTATTATTTGTTCAGTTGGCATAAAATGATGATATAAAGCTAAAAATAAATGGTGTTGAGAGCGCTGCCTATAAAGACTTCGGGTAGTGTTCTGCAAACTCTTGACTGGTGGAGGGTGTCTGGGGAACGGTGCTCTTGCCCTCTCAGCACTGTGCTGCACAGTATTACTCACCGTTAAAAAGAAATGGGGAGACAAGGAGCGAAAGCCTGTCTCTCTCACTGCCATGCCAAGGAGACCGTACAGATTAAAATGATCCTATTGTAGCATTACTGCCATTCTCTTGAAATAACAGTTTATAAAATGCCATAAATAAAACAGCTTTTCAAAAGAGACTTGATAATATAATGTAATGACACTTTTACAGCTGTTTGTTACTGGCACATACTGTTGTGCATGAAATTCAAATGTTGGGTGGATATCAAAAAGAAGATCGAAGAGACCTGTGTAAAAAAACCACAGCTTCAAGTCTGTGTTTTAAGACCCTTATTAAGTTAGCATCAAAGTCTAGGGAAGGGCTGTCTCCCCCCCATCACCATCCATCCACTATTCCCCCCCGACCCCCAAACAGTTAAAACAGAAAAGGACAGACAAGGCTTTCATATATGCGGGACCATCACATTGCAATAGTTTGTCATTTAAAACTGTTTTCTAAGTTGCAGTGAAAGCCTTCCAGGAATAGATGCCTTTCTTGCAGTGTGAATACTATATCATCATGTCTCTGTTCACCAGTGTCATAACTGCATTTCCTTTGCTTTTAGGACCTCAAAATCTAAGTCCTCCTACGACCCACAAGAAAGGTCAAACCAGTTAAAAAAAAAAAAAGTTTGAAAAATACTGTTTCCATAAATGTCTGTAGTTTCCTTCTTATTAAAAATAATTATCTCCAAAGTCTTCTAATGTTCCCAAAGCCATTTGGTTCAGAAAGAGGAGCCCAGATGTTTTATTCTGGCCAATGTTTTATTTCAACAATTGTTTAATCTTCAATAGCTTTTCCAAAGATTGTATGATTCGATGCTTCCAGACAGTTATCACTTCCTATTGCTAACAGGCTCACTGCATCCTCACTTTGGATAGGCACTGGAGTGCCTAAATCTAAGTATAGAAATTTCTGATCACCTATATTTGGAGTGAGATTTCACATAACAAGCTATTCACTTTAATTCATGGAGAACAACAATCAAGCCAAACATACCACTACAAGCAAAAATTGTAGGAGTTTTGTAACACATTTGTTAGATATCTTCTGAAGGATCTGGGTCAGTAAATATTAGCAATTAATATGGGGGTGGGTGTGAAATGCAAGTGGGAAATCAAAATATTATTCAAATCAGAAAAGTGCAAGACAGTACTTGTTTTATTTCACAGTATTCCTGGTGGATTGCTGAAGTTCATTGTATTTTCACTTTCCATCTTTACACAATGAAAAGCTCAATATTGAAGTCAGTTCTATACTTTTTTTTATCCCCAGAATCCCAAAGTCTCGCTGTTAGAAACTTGTGGAACTTTTTTTTTTTTTCCTGTTCTCTTTTTGTCATTAGCGTGGGTGAGGACTTTCTGTCCACAGAATTGGAAGGTGTCATCCTCTGCTGATTGCTTGGCTTCCATAACCATTACAGTGTCACCTAGTAATCTTTCACATGGCTATCGTGTGAAAGAGGATGCCACATACAGAAAGATCAGGCTCCTTTGCAAGGAGTAAGGAAACTAAGCAAAAATGGTACTTGTGCAGAAGTGCTTGTAAAAGAAACCCTTAATTTTATTGCTAGAAGTTAGTTCACATAATATGTATTAATGGAAACTGTCACCTCAGTATATTTTCTTCCATTACTCCATGTGCTTTCATAATGGAAGACTTTTTTGCAATATCAGCATCAGATACTTCTTCTCTAGGGTGACAATTTTGCTCCCTGCATGCTAATAAACGTGGCAAGCTAAGTCTAATAACTGAATTCCGCCAGAAATGTGCAAAAGTAACAAGAAAGGTCAGGTCCTAATGAGGTGTGTTTGAATAAGGACAGAACACGCAGCATACACTACCCGTACAGAGGCTGACAGGAGCTCAGTGTACACAGAGCGTAAGCCTGAGGGGTATGGATAGCTTCCCCTGTGCCATCCCTGGAAATCCCTTCCTTCCAACCTATCCCCCTGCAGGTATTACCTCGTGCTATGTCTGTGTACAAATACCAATTTAAAGAGCAATTTACTGGAACTTTGAAAACACAGACATTGGGCTTTACATCTGACAAAGTGAGCTCTGCATTCAGTTAAAGTCTTGTTGGGGCATGTCTGATTTTCAGTGATTAATAACTATTGCAATGATTTCTATCGTTCAGCATTTGCCAGCAGACGAGGGAGCAAACACTCCTCACTGCACCATGCATAAGGAAAGCGATGTCTTGTAACTCTCAGCATCCCTCTCCCTTATGCCTTGAATTATACCATACTCAAAAGGCACAAATGCTTTCAGCAATGGTGCAGATAGCAGCTAATGCAAAACATTAGCAACGACGTAATTTTATCTTGCCATACTCTGTGAAGACTCGCAGAACTTGATTTCCAAAGGGGCTGAGATGATAATCAACTCACATCCATTTATACTGCCCAGTTATGAACATTTCTATTTTGCCTTATTGAGATCAAGGATAATTTAGCAGACTCCAGATCACTGGTTCAGAGGTCTGTTATTTAGTACTAGTACTTAAAAATACATTTGTGTTGAACATTTCTGTTGGATCTGAGAAGTCTGAGAGCGCGGTCCTGCCGGCAAAAGCCTTGCAGGATTTAAATTGATTTTTCAGATATATATGCCTTCTCATCTAATTTATATTTCTGCCTGGTTTGCTTAAGGGCTTTAATTCAGTTACTGTGCAGCGTGCTCCAGAAGTGTACTGTTTGAGGCTATACAACTGCATCATGTTGAAGAGACGATATTGTCTCCAGTTCCCCACTCTACTGGGAGCTGTTTTACACTGTTAGCACCGCGAACTCTCTCTGCTTTGCTCATGGGCTGTTTAGTACATTAAGCCCACCTGCTAGGAATTGCAGGAGAGCCAAGGAGTCACAGGGATTAATTGGATAAGCCATACGAAGTTAAACCTTGCCTAGACAACCGCCAACTCCTGCCCTCAGACATACTTCCCCCCTCCTGTCCTGTTTTTCCCAAGTCCTAAGAATCCTGATTGTAAATGGTGATCATTACCTCAGCTGTTTGCTTCCAGGGACATTTGTTAACTCTGGCTTTCTAATCGGGTTGAAAGAGCCAAGCTAATCTCCCAGTCTGGTACAGAGCGATTCCCACACACAGGCAGGACTACTCAATTTTTGGAGCTTCAGGTACTAGAGACTGGACAGCATTTTCTTTTCAAGTTCAACTTTTAGGTTAGATATGTACTGACAGCTTGAGAAAAAACAAAACAAAGCAAAACAACAAAGACCCACATTGTACCATGTCTGTCTACCTGCTGACCTAAATGTTTGCCATTAAAAAAACCTACCACTCTACCATTTTTATGTGACTATTGTGGTATAATGGCACAGCATTTCCATTAGCAACCCAGAGAAGCACTAATGTGAAATTAGCTGACTTCTGGTCACGGAGCCAGCTGGTATCTCTCACTCTCCAGCATCAGCAGTCTCAGCAGATGCACATTTGACTCAATGGATTTAATGATTTACCTTTAACCTCCCAGCCAGAGCACGGCTCTGAGCCCAGGCAGCCTGCAGGAAGCAGGCACTGCCACGGTCTGTCCAGCTTGGTAGAAGGCCTTCAGGATGCAGAAATAGCACGCCAAGCTGTTTGACAAGTCCTGACTTTGCACTTCAAATATTATCAATATTTGGCAGCAAACTTCATTTAATTAACAATCTCTTACTTTAAAAGCAGATATATTCTTTTAATGAAACAACAGTCCTGCTGCTTTGAAGAATTCAGAGCAAGATGAAGCTGGCACCTAATGATAATTCTAAGAAGCCTCATTGCACCTTCCTGGCAAAGCTGTTCAAAAGCCCTGTTTCATTCCCCTCTCTGATCAGCGGATTGTATGCAGCTTTCAAGCTATAATACACATTTTGCTTTTTGATGATGCAATGAAAAAGTTGATGTAAATAAGTAAAAGGCAATGTCTTTAGAAACCATACTTTTAGAGAAGGGGGAACTCTAAGATCACTTTGTAGGAAGCTGGAAAGTCTCTGAAGTATATCACGGCACAATTTCATAATGGAATCTAAGATATATAAAGTGTCAGAGATTAAGGTTTCAAAGTTTAAAAAAAATTATGCAATTAGATTTGTAAAAATGTTTGTAAGAGATTATGCAGCAGTGTTGCTATGTTTTTTACTCTCATTTAATGTGTCATTGAGACATACAAAAATCTTCCTTAGTCTATCCATCAGCACTGTTATCTCCAGCATGGCAGGAGCCTTGAAAGAGATAGCAACATAGCTCTGAGGTACTAGAAATTCTCAAAGACATACAAATAAACAAAAAAAAAGGCAAAAAAAGAATCCCACCAAACCCCAAATGTCAAACAATAACTATCCTCAGAGAAATAAAATAAAAAAAAAATCTGGGTTTAAGAAATCCAGCTCATGAAACACTGGTAAGCAGGGACATGCTGTCTGCTCTTTAACTTTTAACTTTCAATATGGATGAAAATTCATTAGTCTAATCTTTTTAGAAAAATAAATTATCACAAGTTTCTGTCATAATGTGGCAGATGGCTTGGTTTTCTGAGATAGATGACAGCATTAGAAACATTTTAAGAGAGCCATATATTCACACACAAAGCTCTAGCACTCTTTATCTAAAAAGTTTACATTTCCTTTACAAGCTGCTAATAACTTCTTCATAAAATTAAAGAAATAAATTATTAGCAACTGATCTCTATAGGTAAATTACCTAAAGTAATTGTAATTCCATTTTGATCCACATTAGAACTTCCATCTTGGTATTGATTTCTCTTAGGCTCCATATACAGAGTTTATGTTTAAAAAATAAGACAGAAATGATTGATAATGAATTGACACTACATTGAAGTGGCTTACGTTCTTATCACCACCCACAAAATTTTGCCTATATCTCAAATAGTTACAGTTATTCCAAGAGAGTCATAAGAGGTGTTTTCTTACCCACCCTTTGGAATAAACAAGTTTGAAATCAAGTTAAGTTAAACCTCAGTAGAACATCTCAGAGTCCAGCTCTGTAGTCCACTTCCCAGCCTGTTAGGGCAAATACAAACCACTAAACTCCAAAACACCATTCCTCAAGACTATGCTCAAGATATTTGGTGCGTAGAAAGCTGATGCAGTTTTGAACTGCAGGTTTTTTAATCTGAATCCTACCACTAGAAGAGGATACAGACCCAGCAATCTATGATCAGAGTGGCAAATCCCCATTCACAAAAATGCTCCTTTAAGTCATCTGCTCCCACCAGAGCCAGGGCACTGGCTGTAGTTGCCTCGCTTCTTCAGCTACCTGATGTTGCAGGAACAGATAATGCAAAACACCCTCTATTCATCTCAGGAGCTCAGAGGTACAGCTCTGCCATGCAAAGGATTAGGATGGAAAGGATTGGGGGGAAAGGGGGGGAAAAAAAAGAGAGTTAACCAGCATCCTGTCCAACGAGGGTTTGAAATAAACTGGTATTCGCCTCAAGTAACAGATTCTCAGAGTTACAGTAGTATGAGGATTTGCATAGACACAGTTATGAGAAGAGAGTTTAATTTTCAGCTTTTACTAGAAAATTTGCTAATTCGCCATACTTTCTTCTCATGGGTATTTGCTTTATAGTTCAATAATGTCAGGGCACAGGTCAGTCACTAGTGCTCTGCAGAACATTTACCATGAGACTACTAATTAAATTAAACAATTTACGTAATCTCACTTTCCAGTTCTCAACCTGAGCACAAAGGCAAAGCAAAGAGAAAGAAATTAACTTCAAAACAAATGCCTCATAATTAAACTTTAATTTTCATAAACATGAAGAAAGTTAACGGCATTCACTATGCCAAATTAAGAAGTCAGCCTATTCCCTTCGTGCACATATGCACATCAACCATTAAATTTTAATGTTAATGCAGCGCTAGCAGTTCTCATATGCAAGGACTCTAATCTTTGCTCCAAGAATTATCTGCTCCAACATGATCCCCTCTACCACCATTCAGTAAAGTTTGTGAACCCTGTACACTTGAGGAAAGCAGGGAAGAAAAAACCCAACGTAACGTAGTTCAGTTAAGTTGAGCAGAGATAAAACACACCATTATTTTCAAGCATTAATTCAAATTAAGAGCCATTCTGCATCAACGATGCTGATTTGCATTTCTTGCTTTCTGCGAACAGTTTTGTAACTACAGGTATTAAGTTACGTATAGAAAAGTTACTGAATGACAGCAACATGAAAACATCTCTCCAAACCGCAAGACTACAACATAAAATTCAGCAGGGTCCCCCCGACTTGGACTACAAGTACTGCCTGTGTAAATGTGTGCTGCCAGAGCAGGATGTTCTTGCAATCAAAACACAACCCTCAAAGAGCTGTACAACTCCTCTCTGCAGGCAGAAGTCTGGAGCATCACCTGCTTAATCAACCAGGTCATGATAGCATGAAACCAGAGTAAATCCACCAAATGCATTTTTCTAGAAGGGCAGTTCTACTAATACGCTCACCCACTGTAACTTTCCAAATCAATACAAGCAGCCAGACATAAAGGTTTTTGTTGCAGATAGAGACTTGCCTTCCAGGTCAGAGCCAAGAACGTGGCACAGAAATGAAATACCAAACAGCAGAGTAGAAGCAGAGCTGTGCAGAAACATTTTTCTTGTTGGATATGGACAAGTTTTATATACTTCAACACAGGCAGACAAGCCAGTTTGCCTACGAAAAGCTGGATTTGATTAAGCCACAACTGTTCTTGCCTTTAGTTTCCAAATCTGTAAACATAGACCAATAGCAACCCTAACCCCTTCACAGATCAGCAGTGTAACAGGGGTTCCCCAAAGCTTTGAAATCCTCAGGGAGTTCCTATATTGATACAGAATTGGGGAAATAAAATCTAAAGACAGTTTAAAAATTTCAACAGTTTTTCTTTTGAATGGAATTAGGAGACAAACTGAGATCTGCCTTATTTTTCTGTATGGTATGAGCCTCAGAATTGCAGATGACTGCTGACTGCATGAACATCAGGCTGCTATGGATCAGCGAGGATCAGACCAAAATGACAGCATTTTTACTGTTTTGGTTACTATTTTTCATTACAAAAGATTAGGAAAATGGCCCTCCTCCCCTAAAGAAAAAATAATTTCAACCCAAACACCATAACGAGTCCACTCGGAAAAGCTGGAACAAAGATCAAAATACTTCCAGCATCAAACAGTTCAATGATTTTATGCAAGAACAATAAAATAAGTAATTCCACAAAACCAGACATAAACTTTACTTATTTTAATGAGTCAAAGCTTTGCTTTTTCTTTCCAGTTCAATCCATTCACACCATTTGAAAATGTAAATCTGTGTCCCACCCTTTGGGGATGCACAGTTATGTATTAGGTAATTATGCTGTAATGGTCTCTACTGTGTGCTTCTGGTGCAGCAGTCAGCCTTTTTGTTGCATTTCATTTTTAGCATAACTACAGCCCCTGATAGAATTCTGCATCGGTCCCTGTTAAAAAATAGCAGTAATAAATTTTTCCCCCAAAACGCAGGTAGGAACTCAGAGTCAGCTGTTTTAAAATTTATGAAAAGTAGCAGTAATTTAAACGTGAGATGGGAGCAATTTTATTCCCATTTCAACTAATACTAATGTTCAGATTTTAGTTATTAAAATTAATTTGCTTCAATTATATTAAAATCAGTGGAGTTGTGTGCCACTGTATTGATGGATAATAGCAATAAGTGCTAACTATGATGTTTGAAACCTGTACTCACCATAAGCAGGAAGCATAAACACAGCCACAAAAGCAAGAATAGAAAAAGGAAAAGAAAACTCATCCCTTTCATAGAAGCAAGCAGAAAGCTACACACAAAAAATTGTAATCCAAACAGTAATCTTCTGGCTTTATTTTGGGTGAATCATGTCCTTTGATACTGATCTCCTCCTACTCATGGACTTACCGAAGCCTGGCCAGATCTCAAACTTCTACAAAGTTCTCTCATGTCCACCTTAAGACAGAGAGCTCATGGAATTCTACTACGCACTTCCTTTACATAAGGTAAAGCCAAAGAGTCTGCTTTTCCACTTCACTGTCACTGCAAAAAAGCAGAGCCTTAACTTCCCAGCAAAACGTATGGGTAGGGCTGCAGAGCAATGCTTGGAAATAACGTCTTCATCATCTTGGTAATCTTTAAAGGAGCCCTGATTGATCTTATTTACAAAAGGCTCACATGGATCTAGTTTTACTTAAGATTGGAAAGCATGTAATAGGAGACCATAAAGCTAATGGAGGTAAAATTCTTCAATACTGTGATCAATTACAACTGCCTTACATTTATTACAAGTGACTGTTTTTCTTTGAGCGGATTCTAAGCCCTTTATCGTCTAGATTTCCCTTCTTCCTTTCTTTTTTAATACATTTATTGAATAATTAGAAAGCCTTCAATAGAACACAGAAAAGAAATGAGCTGGTAAAGTATTTGTGCATTCAGGCAAATCCAGCTGAAAACTGCAACCCCTCCTCATGGATGCAAAGATCCTTTTCAGTTCTGGCACGAAACAAAACTGAATATATAGGAAAGACCTGCCACAGACCTAATTAGCCCTGAGAAGACACTTTATTCAGTAAGACCTATAATACAACATCAGGCACCACCTGTTTGAGGATGACGATATTATAGGCCAAGTAGTCACATCATCTGTAGCGTTCCATCTTGCTATCTTTTGAGCAGCAGCAGCAGCCATAGAGATCCACATCGCTGTGAGGTAGGAGCAGACCTCTACAGACTCCACTGGGAAAATGATCACAAACCTTATTAAAATACTTGCAATTTAGCTGTTGAACAGGTTTTACATGACTCAGAAGATCTCAGCCCTGGAGTCTCAAGGTGCTACACCAAAGGCACAGCCACAGTTATATGCATCCTCACAGCCCATCATCCATCCAGACTGAGCAGCAATTTCTCAGCCTTCCAACATCCCAGTAGAAGTCACAGCAGTTCACTGAGCACAGTGCAGCTCTTCATCATTGATTCTGAATAATGCGAAGAATAAAACCCAGGATTGTTAGATTCAAAGGCAAGAATGCTTACTATCTACAGCTGAAGAGACTCTTGAGTTGTGGAGACACAGAACCAAATTGTGACAGTTCAGTTTATCCAATTACTTACGTAGCCTTGAAAGAATGCACAGTACTTAAAATACACAGGGTATGAAACAAGTTGGAAATTTTTCACTGGAAGACAACACAACAGGAATAAACTTACTTATTGCCTGAACAGTTGAGAACTTGCTCTTGTGTATTTTCATACACTTGCCAGACAGGACAGCCTTTAGACAAGGTAGCAGTCCAGAAATTAGAGTTTCAGAGCTTGGCATTCATTAACTGAATTGTGGTATTTTAGTTTAAAACAGTGTTTAAATATGCAGGTTGTTCCTAAGCAACATCAGTCCCTTAGTCCCTAAAGCTGAGAAAAGATCTGCTAGATTGTAAGCGTCCCCTTTGAAATGATCATTTATTGCACAAGGGTTTTCAGGCATGATAAATTATTCCAGTCCTTAAATTCGCATTTACCTCTACCTTTTGTTGCCCCTTTTTTTCTTCATGGTAGCCTTAGAAGAATTCTCTTTAGGGCTCCAATATTATATTGTAAACTGATGTAGACCTTTGCAAGCATTTTTATTTACTTGTAGTGTGAGTTATGGACCCCTTCAATGATATTGAATAGCCAAATGATATGGGGTCAAATGGAGTTTGCCAAAAGCTAATGCATATCATATGCTAGACTGCATATGAAACTTAACTGCTATCATTCTTCCACCATACTACTTTTTTATTTTATTTTATTTCTATCTTCTACATTTGGGGAGGACAAGACAGTCAATAATACTGTGGGGGATTCATCACACAATAGGCAGGCCTTTTTCGAGCAAGGAGCTTGCTAATGAAAGTATTGCAGAATGATCTGTACATTTTAATGGACCTTGAACAAAGATTTGAGCTTTCCTTTTTTATTTTTTTTAAACACCACATGAATTTTTATTAGTATATTACTCCAGACTTGTTTTGAATACTTGGGGGTCACCTTCTTTGTTGGAGTCCGCATAATGGCAGAGAGGGCAAAGTGGAGTGGAATGAATAAATAAGGGAAGAAGGAAAGATTACATTGCAGCTTTCAAGGACAGGAACTACAAATAAAGTTTTGGGGTTGTTTGTTTTGGTCTTTTTTCCCCTACTCCCAGTTTTTAGGATTTGGGGTTGTTTTTTTTTCTTGTTTTAAAAAGCTTGTCAACACCTCATGCACTATTCTGCATGGAAAACATGTCATACTTTGGGACTGGCGATTCATTTATTTTTTTAATATATGATTACAGTTTGTTGCCAACCATAAGCAGTCTTGATAATTCAAGCTTTAAATTAAGTTTGCCTAAGGATACTAAATAAGAGCTAATGACAACTTAATTACAGATGTCATTAAACATTTAACCTTATCACATTAAGTAAAGCCCATCCCACATTCTTCAGTTCAGCTGGCAACTGTCAGCCAGGAGAAAAAAAAAATATACTCCTTCAGGGTAAATCCCAATACATCCCAAAAGAATCGTGCTATACCACTGATACAGTCTACAAGTAAGTGTGCAACCCTGCCTCTTTGCATCTGGAAGGATCATGTAGAAACATGAATCGACCTAAAATGCCAAAACACTGAGCACCCCTGGCTACTGCCGATGCATGTGTAGATTAAGATCCACAGCATCCTACATAAGGAACTCCCGAGGTCACGGGAAGGAAAGGCTCAGAGCTAAGGGATGGTCTGCGCCCTGACTTAAAAATTCCTTCAACAGGAAGAAATATTAAAAAAGGCAATTCACTTTCAAGAGCATGTTGCACTTTCAGAGCCTGACAGGATCTCAGGATCAGGGAAGAGGAAGGGGGAAGCACACAAGGAAGTAGTTCAGCTTTTTAAATAATAATCCGGATTGCTACCACCCTGCCTGTCTCCATGACAACCGAGCTGGATTGCTTTTGAATGTGACTGTGGATTGCCAGTTTTTAACTCTCATGAATAAAAGGGCATTGGAGAAACCCACTTACATGGTTTTAAATCTGGTTTTCAGCAAAGAAATGATGTAATGTACATGGACTTTTACAAAATAATATAAAAAGTATTTTTTATTTATTTTTTTAACCAATACATGCAGAAGACCCAAAATGCTGAAATAAAATATATTTCTGCAGAATAATCAGCACTGGAATGCGAAAATCCCAGTAAATATGGGCTTAGTTGTAACTTTTTCTACAGTTTTTAAAAAGTCATTTTGCAGCCACCTAAAAAGCAGCAGTTCCCCAAGAATTAAATTCAATTATATAAACCTCACATATTAGGCACAAACAATACATGAGGTATCAACTCATGTTGGTCAAATGGCAGCATATTTGCCATACAGCCACAACCAAATCCAAGCACCCTATATAAGTTTGTATCAGCAGTTAGTACAGTGTCCTTGTGTTCTACTAACAACAGGAGTCCATGAAATTTAGCCCATGTTAATGCAAGCATCCACCTGGATGCATCCAATTAAGGAATCAAAGTCACCTGGTCCCGAACACAGAGTTGTTTTGTTCAACCCTCAAAATCCTGGTGAGGAGAGGAAGAAAAAACAGCAAGGGACCCTCTCACCCCTCCAGAATACTAGGAAGAAAAGACAGTTTTGGCTAGGCATCACCATGCCTTTACAGACTAAATTAAGTTCAGTACTTCTCTAAGCATACCTTGCAATCCTGGAAGCAAAGGCAAACACAAGGAAAGTAAAATGAATACAGGAAGGACAAGGAGAAAGTGCTTGCCTGACACAGAGGATCAGATGGGCATATTAGGCAGGCAGACATCATGAGCTGTAGAAGTGAAATCTAGGCATGCTCTACTTTCTGGCAGTAGAAAAAGCACTTTTTCCTCAATCAAGACGAAGTACAGCCAGACACTGCTCCTTGGGATTGCCCAGTAACCACCAGGCTGAACTCTGTACCACATGGATCACTCAGTACTATACTGAACAAAGATCCACAACATCACACCTGCCCATAGCACAGGAAGGGAAAGGTAGCCCAAGTGAAATATCCCTATTATGAAACACTCCTTAATAAAAAGAATCCCCATATATTATTGAAAATGGTGATATTAGATCACATCACCAATAAAAAACACATTTCCCTGTTTGTTTGTACGTGGCAATAACTGGTGGCAGTCTTTTTAAAAAAAAAATAAAATTTTGATTCAGTCTCCAGGACTTTTTTTCAAGTAAACATGCATTTTAGATCTATGAATTTTATTTTAAAATAAATACAAGAATTTTAGGTTTTTGTATTATTTCTAAATACCCGTTATTTTTCTAAACACCATTTTTATTCCAGTAGAGCTCAAATGACTTCAATAGTATTACTGTTAATTTACATTAGTATAAATTGAAGAATAATCAGGCCTGGAAGACTGATATGAAAAAAATAGATGTACAGCTGTGGTTTCTAAGATAATGCTTTCTGAATTCCAACAGGCATTATGACAGTAGAGGGTAAATGTGTTCCCTCAGCCCAGCTATGTTAATACGTTCCCTTGATTGTATTATACATATCAAAATGTAGACTACCATAAGAGAACAGATTCAAATGCACAGTCGTGAAAAGGTTCACAGACATTAAACAGTATAAGTACATTTTTAATTGTCATATTTGTAGCAGGGGGGTTAAATCAGAAACCTATCACTCATTTCAAGCTACAAATGACGGAGCCAAAAAAAACATAAGAGAAAAAAAACACAAAGACTATAACAATGTAAACTTTTGAATCTGAAGAGCACATTTTACTGTTTCTTTTTTAAATACACTTTCATAGGTTTTAATAAGTGCAGGTCAAACGCTGAAAGTTTCTGAGCATATTTGATGACACATTACTCAGCCATTGGCAGACCTAGCTGAGGAGGGCAGTAGTTTCTCCATGAGAGGAATACTTTAAGTAAGATTAGAGTTATATTTGACAGAATTCCCACATGAAGGATCCATCATCTAGAACAAGATCTACTACCTTTGCCAGCAAGTTTGTTGCTGCAGTCTGCTTCCTCTCATTTCAGGAACTGATCTAATGCATTTAAAATAACAGGTGGCAAGAAAAGTGAGACCACTAGAATAATATTTATTATGGTAAGTAGAGCTCAGGCACATATATAGCAGAATCCAGCCACAAGTCAGAACAAGTATATCAGCAATTTATCAGTCCTTGCTTTGCTCTGGCCATGTGTTAGCTATTGGAAATCTGCTTTGCAATTGAGCATTTTCTTCTTTAGGAGACAAAAGCAGTCTGGTGTTATCCCTCTAACAGTCAAAAAGAACTAGGATCAAGTTTCTGGTTTGCCAGATTTTCATTTTAGCGGTTCATTGAGCATCTCTCTTCCTCGGTTTCATGGAAATAGATTTGGGATTTTTCTGACCCATGACCACAATCAAGATTTCTAGCTATCCATCTTAACTTGGTCTTGACATTGATGGGAATTGCCTGATTTCACTCCACTGATGTCAACATTTCTGCAGCCGTTTAAAAAAAAAAAAAAAATCAGATAGGGATCTGTCCTCAGGTATAGTAACAGACTCCTGGTTTGCTTCAGCAGTGTAAACTAGATTCAAATAGGAGTTCATTATTTCACATCATAATTTATGATTTCATCAACATAAAAGGCCATTATCAGAAAACCCATAGAACATGATGTGGGCTGTGTCGTGTCAATGTTGTGGTGATTCTGTCATGATTATTTTCTTAAGTGCATATTAGCATCAACCAAGTCTGCCTTGCAGTCAATCATTTGGGGCAAAGGGGGAGAATATAGAAAAAATGAAAACATGCTATAGGCATCTTGTCAACCTTAACGAACTGTGATTAGCAAAACTGCCTTTTCTTGCTTCAGAAGTGTCAGAATTTATGCTCTATCTAGACACTACTTTTAAAACACTGCCATCACCACATGGCAACCTCTCATTTTATACCACTTATAAGCAAAACATCCTTTGCTGAGGGATGAGCAGCTGTAAAGGTTTGTGCTCCTCTTGCACCTCTTCACAACTTCACAGAAAGTCTATTAAAAGATTTCAAAAGTCAGGCCCACTATTTTCTCAAATGAATGAGCCTGAAAAAATCCGTTATTAAAAATAATTGAAGATGCCATGTAGAATTATTTAAGACTTTATTTCTCTTCCAATTACAGTTTGATAGATTCGCTTTATATTACGTCTATGGACAACACTAAAACCCTTCATTTTCATCAACTACCGTGTTAATGTTGATGCAGCCTAATTGAAATCCACAGTGTCACAAATTATATAGTACTTACCCTAGGAGTAGAATTACCCTAAAACTAAAACGTAAAAGTCCATACAGAACTGCCAGAAAAGCTTACACTTCTTTTAGGTTGTGACATCACTGTCAGCTCCCAGCTGTTATAGATTCATCTGTCATTTTTCTGACAGTTTTGCATATTAATTTATGGTATTGATTGTGCAGAGCACTGGAGTGTGTAAGGGTTAGCTTTGAAAATGAAATGCATTCAAAATATTTTAGCAATACCTGTCACTTTTTAAACTTACATTGGACTGCCCAGAATTCTTGCTTATAATATTGATTATTCTGTAAGTTTCTGCTGTGACTTATTCTTACAGGTGTCTTAGAGCCATAAAATAGTATAACATTTCATCCGCATCCCACATAGCGCTTCATAAATTCTGCCTTCTAATCCTGCTCATCAGGAATTACAGAGCTCAGGTAAAACCTCATGTAAAATGTCACCCCAATTATTTATTTATTTTCAAGTATGTTTTAACTAAACATTGAGGTGTGGAAAGTGTCAAAACCACCTCTTCATAGATCCCCAAATGCAGCTGTGATTAAAATGACAACTATTTATTTTATATTTAATCAACAGCCTAAACTCTGGAGAGCTGAAGCAGGAAGCAATGCACAAGACGCACCCTGAACACAATGCATTCGTTACAGGTTTTTCAACGTTGCTGCCGCCAGGCTCTTCTGCTGTTCAAGAGTAAACAGACCAAGCAGTAAAAGAACTAGAAGTCAGCAGCTGAAATGGGCTGAAGTTGCTGGTGGCTTCTTCTCCAGAAATTCTGATTTAGTTTGTTTCATGGACTACCTAGCACCTGCATATTCTTGCCAAAACATAAACCGATGACTACTTGAGTCTGCCAGCAGCCTGAAACAACTGAGATCTAAATTCACACATCCATCATAAAGATATATTAATTTTAAAGCTGTTGAGAAGACACGGATTTAAAGAACAGCATTATTAGATTCCCAGTAGATGAAGAAAAGAATGCATTTCAAAACAGGACTCTTGTCTGCTGTCACAGGTGGGTGGAGCTTGACAGTACTCACCAAACCCTCATAGCTAGATGGCACGGAGATAATGAGCAGTTCAGGGCAAAGGTGACATAGGAGCGGGCAAAGCTGCAGGAACGAATACACGTCCTTGAGTATGTGCATAGGACAGTGTTAGATGCTGTTTTATCCAGCGATTGACTAGCTCTCATTTAGTCCCATACCACAATATTGCAATAATCAGACAAATTTTCAGACACAACTCCCCCTACCCCATCTCTCATTCCACTCATTATTTTACAAAAAACATTAAACCAATAAGCAATCAATTCAGTTGCTCGTTTCCTGTATGAAAATATGGTATTGTAGCTTGAATACAGATATGCGAAAATTATTTAATCCTGTAGCATTTTGCTTTAATTCTGCAATCACTTCTAAATTAACATGAAATTCTTGACAACATGAACTCTACTCCAAATATATCTATTAATGGTACCTGTATGAATGGCAGAGGTATTAGCAGTGATTAACTGCTGATTGTTTTGCCTATCATGTTCATTTTGTTACCATGCAAAAACAACTAGCCTTATTAAAGCATGTTTTTGAGTCTCTAACTTCAGTCAGTGAATCAATATATTGTATTTTCTAGGATTGAGGAATCTGAATAGTATGATACGATTCTCATGCAAGCAAACTAAGTGTAAATAAGCTACTAAAGCAGACTATCAATTAGAGATATGAAAAAGTCCTTTATTAGCCCCAGTTTTAATATTGTTCGCTCTATTAGAATCCTCATAAACAAGGCAGGTGATCAGCAATTCCATTTAACTAACATAAGTGCCATTCTCTCACTGTTATGCTCCCCTACAAATAAAGCAAATATACTTGTAGGTTGATCAGACAAAGGATATGTGTTCAAAAGCACAACTTTGATAATCAGAAATGAACTAATGTTCCTACAGTGCTTTAGAAAGCATCCCACAAATACTCTTAAAAATCAGTTGAGCTGTGTTCATATGCAATAAGCAGAGCACTTTACATTTAAAATAACCACTGTCCATTCCAACAGGAACAATTGCAATTAAAAAGGTGTTTCTGGTTCAGAATTAAATCCATCTTCACACCATGGTTAAGGACTGTAAATTAAGTAGAAGATGACTTCCCACCTGTAAGATTTGTACTAGTACTTGTGCTATGATTCATTTAAACCAACAAGCTCATTTAGTACAAGTTGATTAGAAATGCCCTGAAATCCCCCTCATCAGATACTTTCTGTAGCTAAGACACTGCTCTGTTAGAATGAGAGATGCCACCATATCCCAGGGTTACACACAGCCTTCCACAGCACTCTAACCTATAGCAAAATAGTCCAGTAACTTACACATAATAGCAGTTAAAGAGGTTAAAGCTATCCTACAGCTGATGCAGAGGACAGAGAGCACTGTCATTCTTACTGGGAAAATAACACAAAGTCAAAATAAACATGAATTACTCAGTTTACAGGAGGTCAGACAAGCAAATCTGAATGGTCCTTCTTGGCCTTAGGATCTATAAATTTTCTCATGCTTAGATTCAGTTTCCTCTGGCCAATATTCAAGCTTTCTTGTAAATGGGTTTTTGTGTCAATGATCCCACTGATAAATGGATCCAGTGCATAGGATAAAGTCTGAACCATCTTTATCTATGAGTCCATAGATTTGAGCTTATGTTGCCTGAGATGCTTAATTATCTATACCAAGAATATTTACTTCAAGCAAACACCAAGACACTGTCAGAGATGCATAGGGCATGCTTGCCGCCTTCAATCACAGGAAGCATAGGTGCCTTTAGATGCCTAATTTTGATTAGCATTCTTTGCAAACCCAGCAATCCCACTGTTCTTGGACCTGGCCTAGGATTGTTAAGACAAAGCAATAAAATTGAAAGGATAGAACCAGCCAGAAAGAAAGCAGAAGAGCAATTCTAAAGCCAGACCTTTGTGTCAACACAAGGGCTTTGTACTGGAAAAGAAAATGAGCTTAGGGTCTTTTTAGTAAAGTTAGTGCCTTCTCAGAAATTTTGGTTAGAGGCACGCAGGTTTTTCCTACGGATACATGATGGATGCAAATCAGGGGGATGAGGAAGACATTTACTGAATCATAGGCAGCTGGAAAAAAAAAAAAATCACGATATCATCCTTCTTTTAAGTCTGCTTTATAATTTTCCTATCTGTGGGGAGTAGCCTAATCTTCAGAGCACACTAGCCAGACCAATTAAGACTCCATAAACATCACTCTGAAAAGGAGACTGTCTCCCCAGTAAACATCTACTCCAATATGATCACATTTCAATGCAAAGAGGGAGGAATGAAAAAGGAGAATGTCCACGTTTGATACATTTATAAATTTAAGTTTTAAAGAACCCAGCATAAAAGCATGTAGCTCCACAAAGATTTTCAGCAGTAGGGAACAAGTTGATGTACAAAACCTTTCATCACTGCATAGCTAGGGGTCATTAACACAGAGGCCTCAGGCTAGGGCATTAATTTCCCTAGCTGTCCAAAAGTGAGGGATGTACAGAATAAGCTTTTCACTGCATATTTGAACAGTGTTAGAGTCTGCATCAGGTCTATGACTTGGTGTTTTGGTTTGGTGGGGGTTTTGGGGTGCTTTAGGGGGTGTGGGTTTTAATGGCACACAGCTCTATTGTGCAAGTCATTTGACTTGCTGCTGCCATCCATTCTGGATTTGCCCTACAAAACCCACACAAATTAGGGGCATAGCCATTCCAATAATGTAAATGTAGACATTAGCCTTTATTGCATCTGTAGGCAAGGGAGAGAAGAAGATAGCTGAGCACAAGCACTAGTACCACCACCCGTAAGTGCTAGACCACCCATACCCACATAAATATTGCAGTCTTGAGTCATTGCCTTTCAGCCTACTTGGCTGAACCAGTTAATTATCATAGTTTGAGTACCTAATAAAATTACAGCATTTATGAAAAGTACCATGCATCTACACTTCCCACGGAAGTATATTTTTTGGTCCAAGAAAAGGCTATTTTACAAAGCCTTATAGTAACATGAATGCAAAGAAATCTTTTACAATTTGAACAGAAAAAAATGTGTAGGTAATTTTATCAGGCTTAATTTATTTATTATTTTTTTTTTTTAAGATTCTCTTTGAGAAATAAGTTGCAGTGATATTTTGAATGCGTTGGCCAAGTGAGTAGGTTTGCAAAATAAAGACAGATGGCAATGGATTACCCAAATGTTTCATTGTGGGAAGTCAGCCATTTGCTGTGCCTCCAACATGATTGTTTCTAAGATCCCACCCTGTTCGATTCCCCTACAGCTCACATACCACCTGCTGCCCTGTTATGGGGCTATATGCTATGAAGAGGAGTGTTGCTGGTGAACACTGTTCTATCAGCTATGGAAACACAAGAGAATGGCGTGTGAAATCCTATACATACAGTTTTCAGGACAACGTGCGAGCATAAGTGGTCAAGTCCCATTTTCTTTGAAGTAACTACAACTTGGTGTGACTTTGAAATCACCGATTTGAAGAAATTATTGGTGCCCTGGGTGACTTCTAATTTTTTCTAAGCATGAGGTGAATCAGGTCAACAGCTACTCAGAATTGTCTAGAAGTCCTAGTGTCCCTGATTCTTCACTCACAAAGTGATGCCAGACTGGAACCAGATTAAAGGGAAAGCATAAAACTACAGCCCATGCCTGGCTAAGGCACAGAGGAGTGAAAATCACAGCAGTAATGAAACAAACTTTCTAGGATGTCCGTCACTCAAAAGGCAGCTAATGCATCCACTGTCTGGGAAAAGAAACTCCCAGGCAATGCCATTTTAGGAACCAAGATTTTTGTTGCTGCTCTGAAGCAGCCTCTTTAAACAAATGTATTTTCAAAAATAATGAATATTGGAATATCAGTTCACATAGCTGGTTCTCTTCCACTACAGCACCAAAGAGGTTCATTTCCAGGGCTGACTGATGGTAGAACTCAGCTAAAGCTTTGTAGTGGACTTGTTCTTCCCATCCTTCTTTTCTTTAAATAGACAGACCAAAAGACAGGAAAAAGCTCCCAGCCTCTAAAGCCATATTTTATTACAAAATACAAAAATAATGGAGTAGATAAGACCTTAAATATAAAGAAGTCTCAAGTCTGCCGAGGGAGACAAAGTAAATAAAAGGCTTAGAAACAACACCCACCAACAGCACCAGAAAGGATGACAAGTCCCTCCTGTCTTGCTTTGCAGCACAGCTTCCCTTCAGGTGTTGCTTTAGGTTGGTGGTGTGACCTGAGCTGACCCCCAAATCCCTCTTGGGGATCACGGTCTCTCCTTCCAGCCCATCTCCCCCTCTCGCCTTTCCCAGAGCTTCCCTTCCCTCCTTCCCCAGAGTCCCCCAGAGCACAGCCCACAGGACAAAGCAAGTGTAAGTATTTTCTCACTGCCAGCTGCACCCTCTCCAAAAAAATATACAAGGTTTAATGAGCTGTGAACCGACCACTATACCACTAGTCTGAGACAAACCTATAAATGTTGCTTCAAGAGCATGACAAACAGACTTCTTCCTTTCTCCTCGGGCTGCATCCATTTATATACCTACCTGCTTGATTTTCCCCAATTTTTCCACACAAGCTCATGTTGCAAACTCACTGCAGCAACTTTGTGCTTTGCCAGAGCTGCTGCAGCCAGACTTGAGTTCTTTGTGCACAGTTTGTTCTGCAACTTTCTTCCTCTAACATGGCTCTTACCACGTTCAGGCATCACTTTATTTTTAGACTGCAATTCATTCCTCACCTGCTTTCTATAGCTATAATAGGCCACACTCCGGCATGTTCAATTTCTTCCTCATAACACTGAATAGTTCACTCTTATGCTTTAAAATACTGTGGCTACTTAAAAGTTTTCAGTCTGAGCTGTGAACAAACCACCGAGGACATTGTCCTCATGTCCCTGTCCTTTGCCACCTCCAAGTAAACAGCAATCAACTACTGACAAGCCCAGGGAAGTTCAAGGAAGGAGGTGGTATCGCTGCTCTGCAAGCCAGGGTTCTGCAAAATGCACACCGCCATCCAACAGAGCTTCGTGGAACCATGGCATTAGTCTATTTTTGTGTCTGTTTGTACGGATAAGCTCAGGCACTTTGCATGTTCTTTATAGTACTAGCATTTCTACACGGCGTATGCAGGCTCAGCTTCAGACAGAATTCACACAGACTGGTACCCCATTCTCATTTTTCTTCTACCTTATAGGCACATATAACAATGTAGGAGGAAAAAGGCTGTCAAATGCAATAGGAAATCAGGAAAAACAGCTTTACACTTCAATTACTTCTACATATCATTAGGACTCCTTTGCAAACATCTCCCTTGCAACTTCAGGAAACCATTTAAATCATCACCTTCCAAGAGCACTAATTCAGACATTCCTACAGCCAGGAATCCCCACTGTGACCATCTTTGCGTTAAACCACTGAAACTCTGAGTGATGAATTTAGAGCAGCTAAGCTATAAATCTATTGTTGCATTAAGGGATTCCCTGTTAAAAAAATGAAGAAGCTTGTTTCTCTCTTTTGTGATACAATTGAGCATTGGGATCCTTTAGTCTAGGTAATTAACATACCAGCATAAAAATTTATTTTTGCCAGTTTCACTCATGACCTCTGTGACACAATATGACAATCAGGAAATTTCAGAATAAAACTGTCAGTCAATTCAAATAAACTTTAAATAATTACAGAACAATAAGGATGCATAAAGTGTTGAATTATAAAATCATTTTTTAAGGAGTTCTTAATGTACAAACATTATTAAAAACAACAGATGTGCAGCTATTTTATGCAACATATAAAACATTTTGCCTTTAACAAGATTAATGCGAGGGCTGAGACTTCCATACAGGCAAGACCAAAAAGCCTTACTATAAAAATATCAGCTCCACTGCAAAACCAACCTAATATCTGAAATACCCTATTCTTTGAGGATAAAAGAACTAAATTGAAGGTACTGAATTAGCCATTGCCAGTTTTGAATGGGATGAGGGCAAATGGAACACCTTTCCCACAGTGCTTCAAATATCACTGGATTGTGCCCTGTGCTCTTTGATCATGTAGGCAAACAGCCACATTCAACTCCTTTGACCTTTGTCAATGGTATCAGAGGCCACATTACTAGATTTTTACCCATGTTGCAGTTAATCAGATGAAATGAAGAGGATCATTAGGTTAATTAGAAGAACAAAGCTCACTAACGGTAATAAGCAACAGATTGTACCGAGCAGGCTTCAGTGGACAAAATATAGTGGCAGCTATTGGCACACAATATCCACAGTTATTTAAATCAGCCTCAGCTGAAGACAGAGTAGAGTCCAGTCTAGTAAAGCGCGTAACCCACAGACAGCCATCCTGACCTCAATACTCACATGCCAAAGCCTGCCCGGAAAAGAATTCTCAAAAAAGAGCAGAAATTACAACTTTGTTCTGCAAACCCATCCACAGCTTGGAGACTCTTCCATTAGATTTCATATTCAAAATTTATAGTCCGAAGTTATCCCAAGGAGAAATTAAAAGTTGCCTAATATACCATGTGCAGCTCAGCTTTGACTCAGACTCTATTCTTGATCATTACATTATGCAAACTACTTCATAAAGCTCCATAATCCCCTTAATGCAGCCCACACTGGTTTAAAAATTAAAAATCACTATTGTTTCCATTATCCTTTTAATTGGATGATGGCATGACTAATATTCAATATAAAAGTCAACTATTTAATCACACATAATCATCCTGTTTTACATTTTATTCATGCCAGGTATTTCTAAATTCAGATGTTATATTGTCGATTAACATAAAATTTATAGCTTTCAGCTTTTCAGACACACATTACCTCTGAATCAGTAAAATATTGAAGCATGATTGAAATGCATGGTAGGAATGCAGGTTAAAAATAAACTATTGCATACTAGACACTAGATGTTCTAAACATTTCGTGTCAGATTGTTGCGATTCCTCTATGCATGCGAGAGAGACAGCGAGAGAACAAGATGAGCATTTGCCCTAATAACAAGGCTTGTTGCATTGGCATCAGCTGCAACGCTCCTGGGAAACCAAGAAATTCCTTTCTGCTTCTCCACGAGAAGATGAAAAAAAGAATGACAAGAGCTTCTACTCAGCAGCACATAAGCACCTGCCTTACTAAGTGATTTGATGAGCTGATTCCTATGCTAAATTGAGCACCATATACTGTTGCAGGAAAAAAAGGCATCAGAAACTCCTCTAGCAACATTCACTCTTCAAGAGAAATTCTTTCTGGCTGAAGCAATTCCCCATGCAATATTACATTGATTCTGTAAAGATATCATCTGGATTTTTATAGTATTTAAGTGACTGACTACATAAATTATTTGGTTAGAGAAAGAACTACACATGCATTGTAGCAGACGATACCAAAACAGTACAAAAATATCGAATATTAAGGTACACAGCCAGTTCTTTCTGGATTGTCAAAGGAGAGGCTAGACAGTAAGTTCTTGGTTAATGCTCAAGCCTCTTGGCTGAGTCATTTTCTGAAGCATCTCAAACAGAGCTGCTCATTAATCTTTAAATAATTCTTAATAAATATTGATTTGCTAATCATTTTGCGGAAATAGTTCTGCGATTTTTTTCTTCCTTTTGTTGTTCTGATGAATTTTATGTTCTGGCAGAAAAGAAAAAAAAACCTTTAAGTTGCTGAAAAGTCATGTTTTGACATTTTATAACAGATTTCTTCATTTAGACTTCAGAATTATAGAATGTTTTTAATCTTTGTTCTAAATGTAAAAGGACATTATCTCAATGAAATGTGTTGATTAACCTAGCGCATACCTTTTTAGATTCAGTTCGCAAACCATTCAAAGGTTTGAACCTTACGTCCCTGCTCTGAGGAAAGAAATATTTTTCTAAAAGCTTAGATGTTCATTAGACAGAAAAACTTTTTATTACTCATTCTAGTTCCAGCTCATCTTCATATTCCCCCTTTAAAGATCCACTTACCTATTTTCCTCATGGTGAAATACTCATCGATTGCAATTTATGCAAAAGAATTAGTTTAAACAGAATGCTTCAAAGCTACTATAAACTATGGTAAACTTGAATGGTAGAGAGAACACTAAATCTATACCAGACATTTATTTGGGAGGACAATGTATGAAACTTCTGAAACATTCCAGAATTTAATAAGAGAAAGTTGAGTCTGGAGTAAGGGAAAGAAGGGAATGTTTTTCACAATAAAGTACAAATAAATTACATGCAATTTAAATTTTAAAGCCATTACAGATAGCAGTAGTTGTTAATGTCTATATAACACATATTAGAAAAAAAATAGTAATTGGTTCTGTTATTAGAAATAACTGGTAAATGGCTGAAATCCAAAATTCCAAAGCAGTGAGATGAAGTCAGTCGTCTTCTAAAGTAAATAGCTGCCACCTACAAAACAGATATGAAACCACTTCAGATGTGTAGAATGAAAGTGTAATCTCAAACAAAGCAGGAGGAGGAAAACCAAAACACACTATTGAGAAAATAACTGAAGACCAGAAATGCCAAAAGTCCACAATATTTGCCAAACACAGTTTCTACAGTAGTTAAAAGAGCCCCTCAGTCCATCACACTGTGAAAGAAACAAAGCTTAGATGGCACCAGAACTAAAGGAATCAACTACATAGACAGAGCTGCCACTTAACAAAAAAAAAAAAACTTTGCTTGGGTTAGGGTTACCAAAAAAAAAAACCCCGAAAAAAACCTTGATTGGGTTAGGGTTACCAAAAAAATAATAGATATTTCTAAAAGAAACAGAGGTTTTTTGGGTTTTATTTTTTGCGATAATTGCATAGCTTGGCACATGTAGTTTGTTTTTGAAAGTTTTGTACAGTTAGGTGAGAACTGCCTTGTGAAGTAGAGGCTTCTCCTTCATCTGTAAGATACTGTAGTTAAAATCTGGCAATAGCTCTTGCAGAAGCTATGAAATTTGTAGTTGTGCTGGTAGTTATAGGCTTGTTCCAAGAATTATTACCTGAAATCTACAGCCTGTGTTATGCTGGAAGCCAGACGACGTGATCATAGTGGTCCCCTTGGTTCTTAAAACGCATGAGAGGGTGGAAATGGCAAAAGTTATGGAGCTTCAAGAGCTCAGATTTTTACCCTGACGTGAACATGTAACACAGCCTATGCTTACATGTCTGTACAACAGGACCAATGTATGGCAGCCCACATTCTGATAACTGAAAACAGGGCTCATAGTAGGTGATTATATTCCTGTATGATACCAGCATTGTTTACGAACTAGACCCAAAACTCAGGATTCTCCTTTTCTTTTTGATCCCAGTACAGAAGGTTTCCGGTATCTGTGGACAAGAGAGCCCAGGTCAGGCCCTCTGGTTACAAGGCCATGTCAGAGTGACCAGTCAGAACTTCCCATCACACAGAGGTTAGAATGAGCAACTTTCCAACCCCATTCTGCCCTACCTTCTGAACAGACTGAAGGAAGAAAAGGAAATTTCCTCGTGCTTCTGTCTGCACTCATTTATTTCCTCCTCCGTCTGGTGCACTCCCTGCTCCTCGTTCCCCATCAACTGCTTTGATCATCTCTCTTAAAAGGGAGGTGAAATAATTGAACTTTTGCACTTTTGCACAGATCGGCTGCATAACAACCCCCTAGCAATGTCCTTATCAATGTAAAGGCAGAATAGCTTCCCCAAAGTATTGGAAAAAAATCACCCCAAACCTGGTCCAACAGGGCTCTTGTCCTGAAGGTAAGCTGCAGAAGCTTGGATGAACACTGATACAGTGCCCAAGAAGGAATAAAAGCCTTCCCTGAGACTGAAACAAATGAGTGTCAGCACCACCATGGCATGAAAGAATATACAATTCTTTCCTCATATATCCTCTCTTTCAAGTGGTTGGAAGGTGGCCCTTAAGTACCTTTGTATACAGTTTCTGTTTGCTCATTTGATTTTATAGGTATGGTGGTTTTTAGAGATCTAATGTGTTTTGTAGATGTAACAGATCTAGGTAAGTATTCATAATGACTCCCGTTTCCCCAGGATTACTCCCTTTTACACACCTGCATGATGTCTACCAGAATCATTTTACCTTAATTAGTATCTTCTGTACAATGCTACCACATAGTGTTGTTTAAGAACTACATATATCATTGGCTTCTCCCATCCAAAGTAAGAGGAAGAAAATCAGCATGGCACCACCCATGTTGAATCGCAGATGGCTTAAAACTGGATCTTGTTGAAAAGACAGCTTTTCTCACAAGTTCTAGAAGTATTTTTTTAGCTTAACAATAAGAACACGTTCAGCTTCAACTTTCAGACACTGTTTGTGTGTTTGGTAGGTTTTGCTTTTGTTTTGTCGAGCAATTTAAAAGTAGATTTAATTTTTTAAAAATTTACAGTTTACTTTCTTTTTGTTTCTTGCTTTGCAAAGTCTGTTGAAATGAATAATTGAACTGTTTTCCAAAAGATTTTCAGTAGGCAAAAAATAATGTAGAATAACACAAACAGTTGCATAGAAATAGACTAAAGAAATACTTGGAGTTTGGTAAACAAGTGCTGAAATCAAATCTGCCTCAGCATGAAAAATCCATCTGAGTTTTTAATAGAAAACAACTCAGATTTCCCTGTTTATATAATATAAAGTTAATGCCAAAGAGAAAAAAAAAATGATACCATTTCAATGTGAACCAACACTAGACAGCACCAGCAACTCTTAGTCCACATTTCAAGCATTCTGGGGCTCCTGTGGGCTGCTGAACTGGCATTTCTCAAGAGTGATACCACATTAGCAGTCCTGCTGGGAATAATATCCAGAGCTTACAGGAGACAGCTGAAAAACCACCTAGCAAGTATGTCACCATATCAAGATAAAAAGAAATTTGGGTGGCTCAGGCTTGCCTTTGCCCAGGGCATTCACTGCGAATTTGACAAGTTATTTTGGTTTGGTTTTCAGGTTTAGCATAAACTCTTCTGTGCCCTGTGCTTCTTTCCCTCCCTTTCCTTAGCCTGGGGCAGAGGCTGGTACAGTGTCTCAGCACTACTGTTCCTCTGGGATTATTCAAGGAATTTACTGCACAGTAAATATTTGCATCTATTTAAAGGCATTTCTTATTATGCCCAGCATCAGTAAACACATTGGTCTGTCTTGCATCACTCTGGCTTGCTAGCTTTCTAGATGCTCTTTTGTTCATAAAGATGCCATAGATGTTCACAAGTCTGGTTTCAGAGCTAAGAAGAAATCACTTTTTTTTTTTTCCTATGGCTACTTCTAAGAGTTTCATTTCATTGGCAATTTTTGGCACTCTTTCCCATAAAGCATCAGGAGCACATGAAAGCAAGTAAGTGTGGCACGGTGGATTTAGTATCTGCTTCTATGTATAATTTTTGTGAAAGCCATTAAAACGCATACAGAAAAGTCAAAGATTCCTATGGTATGCCCATGCTAAGGGAGTGCTTCTGTTTGTACTGAAGAAAAAGGAAAGGAGAAATAGTGCCCACGTCTCTCAGACTGGTATTTTTCAAAGGAACCTTTTTCAAGTGAAAGCAGTGGAGTCCTTTGAAAAGATCAGATTTTGAAATTAATGTTTTAGTTTTCAAGAGCAAGAAGGGTTAATTTTTCTAGTGATTTTTCCAGTCAAACTGACTGCTTCATATATTCAGGGTGAAGACAACGGTAGAAAGAGATACTGTTAATGAAGCTTACTAATCATATTTAAGATACCATTGTGCTATGCACACAGAGCAGTGAAGTATTCCCACCCTGAAGATGTTCTGTAAAGAGAAAAAATATAAAATATGAATTGACTGTGACCAATATCAGCTCTTCTTCTCAGGTGTAGGGATGAGTTACTAAAAAACAAGTAAAGGAATGGAAAAAAAAAAAAAAACAACAAAAAAGGCTAAGTGAAACAGAACTGGAGAAAGAGGTGGTGGTATGAAGTGAAAAATACTAAGGAAATACTCAAGCCAACTGTCAGGAACAGGGTGAAGTCCTGTCTGAGCTGCAGGAGGCCCTGCCTGGCTGCTTCTGCTACTGCTCCTCCCAGCTGGGGTCTGGCTGGCTTTCCTCTGAACAGCAACCGGAGAAGAAAAAAAAAAAAAAAGGCAGTGAAAGGGGCACAACACAGCCTCCTATCCAGAAAGGATATTACCCAAGTTAGCCTTAGGAAATCATAAAGCCTATACACCACATATGGTCCTGGTTTAGTTTATAAGCTATCTAGACTAGTCAGAGACACAGAGTAGTACGAGCAGATTTCAAAGCAACAGCTTGGCTGGCTTCCCTACAGAACTGCAATTGCCCAATATTCCTTCATTCAAAAGGAGAAAGGATTCCCCCTGCTTTTCCAGGCACAATTCTGAAAAAATAATTCAAAAAAGACATACATTATATGAATCAAAATGATCCTTCTCCTTCAATGGATCCCTAAAGCACCTGTACACTGAGTGCAAAAGCCTCTCTCTTCATTCCAAGGGTGGATGTGTTTGTAGGCAGGTGAAGTCTCAGTGACTTGCTAATGCAGTAAATTATACAGTGGAAAAAAAAAATGAGGGTGACAACATCCAGCTGTAACAGCAGGCACACAAAATGTAGGTAAACAGTTTAATTACCCAAACATTGTCAGCTCCACAGAGAAATTGATGAAAGATTAAATTCCCTTTTAAATCCCCTTACATTTCTGCCACGTGAATATTTGCTTCCCAGAAGTACAACTCTATTGTTAAGTTAAATAAACACAAATAGAGCCTGACCATTCCTCCTCAGCTTCACTTCATGTCGCATCAACCTTACAACATCTCTAGTCTTTCTCCTTGTCATTTGGATGAACAAACGTGTTTGAGGTAAATCAGATTTCATTTTTCTGGTATGTAGTCAGGGGGGAATCATTCTCTGTGCAAGCTCTTTGCCGCCCCATAAATAGGAGTTTAAGGCTTAAATAATCATACATCCTCCGAAACATAAAAGTGCCGCATGACCTACAGCAGCAACAGACTTTGATTTGGTTTTTGGTTATAATGGTAACAGCAAGGCTTCTAGCAACTTCAGCTGAAACACAGTTACTTCCACTGCCCTTGCACCCCCCCCAGGCTTCCGCCACCTCCAAGAGGTCTGTCCCTTGTACATTTTGCCGTTTGCTATACTTGTTTTCCCATGGCTCCTACCAAACAGCAGCAGGTTGCACACCGTAAGTAAGCACAGCCAATTTTTCACAAGAAACAAGGCTTATGGCTAAGTTTCTGCCAAGCTGAAGAAGCAGATCTTACTATGCAAATGGCAATTGCAGCAATCTTTAAAGAGAAGTTGTTGACAAGCTCTAGGCAAGGTAAAAATAGACAGAAGAAAACAATTAATTTATTATTTACCCCTGTAAAGAACAGTGTATAGGTAATGGCCCATTGCAAGCATGAATAATACTGAAGCTGCAAGCAACATGGTATAATTTTAACATTCTACAGCCTTTTTTAATCAATCTTATTGATGTTCATCACATCCATAAAGCTCAAAAGAATGGGTTTACTAAACTTAAGGAAAATATAAGATCTCATTTTGCGCCTTTCAGTTTCTTCATTATGTTGCCATAATGTCATCAGTGTAATATATTTCACCCTTTTGCCTCTGTTTTAGCATTCATTTTTTGATTCTGCTGTGATCGCACCTAGTTCTTTGAAGCAATGAGATGAGTTATGAATACTGCTTTAACTCCACTACCACATTCAGGAGAGAAGCACAATGTGCTGCAAGGAAAAAAAAAAATAAAATTACCTGCTTCAGGACTGGGAAGTCACCACTAAGAAGCAGAGTATCTTACAGTCTCACATACTGGCCTAAAGGAGCTGTGGGAAACCAACAGTGAGAGCAACAGCTGGGACTGGTAGAAACGTCTGCAAGATCCGCATGGCTTTCCAAAAAGACTTTAGCCAAAGATTTGCCAATTTAGCAACAAGTTACACTCTGCTGAAGTCTCCATTATAAAATGAGGTCCAGAGAACTGGACAGAGAGGTCAAAGAATCAATAGCTCTGCCTCAATGTTTGAGATTTGCAGATGTAATTGAACAGCCACATGGCTGTTCCTGTAACAATATCAAGAGCCTGCAAGACAAAGTTTATTTAAGCCAGTTCTTCCACAGAAGATATGCAATTTTCCAGACTAAGAAGCATAGGGAAGATTAGTAAGGTCTAATGGGCAAGACCAACATTGCACATTCTTCTGAGCCAGCATCTCACTCTGTAATTGACAATTCTCATGACATTATCCAAGGTGGAACAGCTCCACTGGAGGCACTTAGATGTTTTGTTTATGAATGACTCATTCAAAAGAGCAAAGTCCAAATCCCCATCCCAAATCAAGCAAAAAGAGGAATTTAAACTGGGGACCCTTAAGCCACTGGGCCATAGGGCAGTGAGGAAGAACTTTGGAAGCACACTTCAAAGTGTCTTTCAAAGCTAGGTGGGAAAACAAGAGACTTCTTATTGTGCTAGGGCTCGTCCAATGTTCTGTCTCCTTTCCAAATGACACCCTCCTCTCATAAAACCAAGAGAGATCGCTGCACAAGAGCTGAGATTTAATTAAGAAAATAAACAAAGTTTAGGAACTGAAATATATTGAACTTTGTCAAAGTTTTCTGCATGAATGGAATATCAGAATCGTTTTAGACTTTCCTTGCAACAGATGCAATAACAAAGGGAAAGAAACAAAACCAAATGAACATGCACACGCAGGGAATTGTTGATCTGATGGATTTTGTTTTACTTGAAAAGTTTGTGTTTTACCTGCAAAGTTTTCAAAGTCATCACTAAGCATCTGAAATGAAATTATTCAGAAGTTGTTTGTAACCACATGCTTGCCCTCAATCTGCCTCATCTCAGTTTGTAATTCCATGGAGAAAATGACACTTTTTTAAAAAAAAAAACAAAAAAAGCAAAAAAAACCTCAAGCCTAAACCAAAACAAAAAAAGCAGAAAACAATGGATTGGAATCTTGCCACTTTCTTATTAAAAATGAGTATCTACGCCCAACTAGTTGTGTGCAGACAAAAAAAAAATCTGTGAATACATAATTTGAAGCACAACAGCATGCAAATATATTCAACAATTCATCTTGCTTAAGAAGGAAAGCAAGCCTAAGGAAAAAGGCACATTAAACAAAAAGCGTGTGAAGCATTCTGAATGCATCCTGCTATGTTTGCAGTGATCACTTTAAAAAAAAAAAATGTGTACGGAATGAGAATTAGATTACCCATTTCATAATGACTTTGTAAAACAGTGATCCAAAGAGAACAGGACCACAGTTACATGTTCACCATCAGTGCTGCTTACAACAGCTTGAGCAGCAGGTGCCCTACCCACCCACTTCTCCAAGGCCCTATACATTAATCCATACAGCCCCACCACGAAAGATAGGGATGAACACCTGGGGGAAGGAAGAAAGAGGCAGGAACTGGTTAGCCTAGCAAAAAAGTGCACATGTAACTATAGCCTAACAAACTACAGATAAAATATTAAACCCCTAAATGCACATTTGGATGATTTAAGTCATCCAGATCTTTAAGTTAATTCACTTCTATATAAGTTTGAATTAATAAAATTAACTGGTAGATTTTTATCTTTGCTTAATCAGTTTTAAAGAAACATCATGAAGTTTTGAAGTTTTATTTTCTCTGCTAGATCAGGTGTTTAGTCTATTTTTCAATAGATACTATAGTGAAGTATGTAGAATTATAAGCTCTCCATATTAGGCAATTACTAGTTTTACAGATTAGCTTCAGAATCATAGAATCATATCCTATAACATGTATCCTATATATGTTTTTACTTGCTCTCAGGAATCCAGTTGTTGCATAACATTTATATACCTGTTACCTTTAGTAAGTTACCAGGTAAGTCCTCACAGACCTAAGCTGCAATGTTCAAACGTGCTGCGTCCATGCTGTCATAACTCGGAAGGAAATCCAAAAGCGATCAAGTCAGTTAACTCCCATCACTTTCTACTGTGGCTTATCATATGGTAATGAAATGTTCCCAAAACTTCACAGGAACTGTTCTTATTTAATAAAAATGCATTACAGTTCCCAAGACTTAAGTATTCAGCATATGTTTTCAAGAAGTCTTTCTCATTTAAGGCAGATGTTTGTAACAAGGTTTTTCATTTGGATAAAGGGTGCTAGCTACAGCTGGACAGGTCATTCTGTGCCACACAGCAAATTGTTTCTTTGACTCCACACAAGATTTAATATCCTGTGAATAAAAGCGTAACATGCTTTTTGTTTGCTTACAAAGAGCTTTATCACAAGCACACGCCAGCGATTACTAGAAGAACAGACCGTAACTACAGTGAGACAGACAAACCTCTTTGTCCTAAGAGCTCCAGGCAGTGGGCAGCATCTACTAAGTAGTCACAGCATATGAAAGAAAAGGGATGACTTTGACCATAACAGTAGGATGTCCCTTCTCTGTTGCCCATAACATCACTTCTGCTTCTGGCCCTCTAGGCCTTTTCCTCACTTCCCTGTCTCAGTAACCAGAGACAAAACCAGAAGTACCCAGCTGCCAGGGTACATGTTTTAACCAACATTTCCCCTTCCTTCACCATTCAGTGGCTCTAACCAAAGAACACTATTCACAATTTCAGTGGGTTTGAGATAGCTGGGTCTGTACATGACACAGGTGAGATAACCAGGCATGACATTCTTCTTGCTTGCTTCATGACCTTAATGTATGAGTTCAGGTAGCCCTGCGAGCCATAGAAGCATGGAAAGTTAAGCCCATAAAATGTAAACAGATTTCATGTGTGCCTGGATGTTTTCTAGTCTGAATTTAGGGTAAATGATGTATTTAATACTCCACAAGAAACTCTCTACTCTGGCTTTTACTGTTGGGATTGCACTGGAAGAGCAGCTGTGAACAAAGGAGAGTTTTGGCTGCTCTTCTACAATGTCTCAACGCTGTCATCTGTTTTCATGAATCTATCTTAATTTTTCTTATCTTTATTGAATGGTTACATGGAGGGTAAGACATTTCTCTCCCATGTCCTCTATCTGACCAGTTTGAAATGTATTCATCTGAACAGCAGCAAATGAATGAGTAAAACCCATGGCAGTGACATTTGTGGTGTCAGAGGAAGCACACGGGACATCAGAACTTGATCAAACGTCTCCTGACGGTTCTGGCTGATTAAATGCTTAACCTCTCCATGTTTTTTGCAGTTGATGCAAAACGAACATGAGAACCTTGCTAACAAAGGCAAAAGACAAAACATATCCCCAGGTATTGCAGATCAAATAAAAACATTTACAATTCCATGATCATTTACTACCATTTTTATCCTGCCTCAGTCTTCCACACCCAAGAACCCCTGTGCTTTTAGCACACCTTGTGAAAGTCCCAGGGAAAACACATCAGTAGAGGAGGCTGAGTCTGACCACACAGAAAGGCCACAACCCTAGATATAGTCTTTGAGGTGTTATCAAGCCCTTTATCAAAATATATTAACATTTGGGTTAGATATTAGAAAGAAGTGGAAATATAACTACAAGAGAAAGCTTTCTAAAAATTGCCAGATGCATGCAGCAGGACCTGTTTGTCAGCAGCTGCAAACCCCGCACTTGTAGCTGCATCTCCCACTACACTTTATTTTAGAGCCCATAACTGTGAACACCAAGTGTGTTGTGAAGCTGAAGGCACAGGGGTCTTCAAGAGCAGAAAGCTGAAAGACACCTCCTTTGACTACTGCTAAGTGCAATGGAGCTGAAAACCATGCCAGTACACAAACAAGGAAATGGTTTATAGCAGGATGGCATACAGACTCTTAGGAGCTAATTGGCCATAAGTCATTTAATCACAGAAAACACCCGGACAGCTGAATAGAGTCATAATTTGGAACAGTTTTGCAAAAGATAGTAATAATAATCCTATTATTTCATTAGCAGTGTTCTTTAATGGACTTGTATTCCATTTCAAGGTCTTACATTCACAAAGTATTCTAGAAGCCTTGGCTACACTCAGCGTTCAGACATTTAATCTCAGACATTTTACAAGCAATCACTAATCTAAATTCCACTTGAGTTATTCCTTACAGCATAAAGTACTTAAAAGGTATCGAAGTATTAAATATAGTACAACAAACACTGGTATTTAATTCTGTTATATAAAATATTTTCATCTCCATTCAAAAGATAATGCAGATAGCAATTATGATAATAGTGCAGATTATACACTACAGCACCCATAATTTACCTGCTGCAATTTTACCAAGGCAAGCATTCTATAAGTCTCCATACTGCATGTCTATTTGCAAATTCACATTTGACCGGCTCTGTCCAATGTTAAATGTATTCATACATATGCAAATGAAAACTGAGAAAAGTAAGTATATGTCCATGACCGCCTGTTAGAATGCATCTCTCACAGCAAAAATATTAAGAGTGAGCTTTTGGTTATTAGTATTACCAGGACACTATTGGAAAGAGAAGCATTGTTAGCCTCACTGTTCTGGACAGGTTCCAGGGCTGGTAATTGCTTTCTGCCTACTAGAATCATACCTGCATTTAGAGTCAAGACCTCAAATTCCCAAATACTGTAAGCTAAAGAAGACTTTCCACTGGCTCGCTGGAGGGACTGTCGTGTGTTAAATGACTTACTATATTACAATAGAAAGCAGTGTCACAAGCCACTGTAGTGTATATTGCAGAGATCAGAAGCCTCTAAGCATGATTTAAAGGTGGCAGTCTGCAATAGATTTCTAAAAGCGGGGAAACAAAAAAAAAAGGCACCTTCAGTTCTCACAAACAGCCGTCCTTAAAATTTGTACTATTAAAACAGAAGTACAGCCACAGAGAAAAAGGCTTGAAAAAAAAACATACTATCCTTAATGACTTGGTGGACACTCATCATAACTGATCTTGTTGATTCATGCTCTTGTTTAGTTTAGCCTCAGCATGGAAGAGGAAAACTAAAGGATAAGAGAAACAGAAAGATTTCATGCTTCTCTTTCAAGATCTCTTGTTAATCTCAGGGCGCCTTTTTTTTTTTTTGTCTCAGTTTAAAAAAGCTAATAACAAAGAAAATGTCCTTACTCCACATCATTGTGTAGGCACCAGATTCTGTCAAAGTGATGTGCCTCTAGGATTTGTTACAGAAGTTGACACTTCAACAGGTTTTTAAATAAATTTTAAATAAAATAAGCTGGAAGAGGAAGAAAGAGATTGCAGGGAATGGTCCTCAGATGAACAAGGGCAGCAACACTGAAGAATCCAGAAGAACTAAGGTTCACTTGAGCTAAAGATCCTACATATTAATTCTTTAAGGCAAGGAAAATTCACTACTCAAAGCAAAAACTTCACAAGACTATTTACAGCAGCCCATCCAAGCCATCTACTTGTCAGTCCAGGATGGTTCAATGCAGTGCATCTTGTCCAGGCTAATCCTAGAAGCCAGGACACCTCTTCTAGAAAGGAAAAGCGACACCATAGCTTAATATACCTAATGCAAGTATTAAGCCTCTCTTGGATTCCTGTGTATTTTTAAATAATCTTTTTCCTCCCTGGTATTTGCCAAGATATTTTTATTATTTTACTGTCTCTTTTTAAAGGTTTTAGAATTCATAAGTTCACTCCTGTTGACCCACTGGGTTCACACATCAGACATCTCCTGTAGGTACACAGCATTAATTCAGCAGAAAACCATGCTGACCTCTCTGTTTATCTTGCTTAGCCTCAGAAGAAGCAAATCAAAACACTAAGGGAACTCAGTTCACTTGTCTGTGGAAGGAAGGGAACGACAGAGAAGTTTAACATTTTCTGTCAGTTTTTTCCTTCTGAAAGATCCTCTTCCCAAAGGATCTTGGCTATATCCCAGGCAAGGAAAGAACAGCAAATACAAAACCATGAATTAAAAAGAAAAAAAACAAACAACAAAACCCAAAAAAGTACCCAACAATTTCTTTGGGAATCAACGTAAGACATGACCCTCATCTTTTAATACCTAACATTTCCAAAACTAATTTAGAGGTAGGCAGACCATGCCATTTTGAGTAGTACTACTTTCAGGAAAAATAAAGCCTTTTAGACCAAGTATCCAAACATCTGCAGCCAGTTAAAAAAATTTAGCAGTACCTATTTCAGGGAGCTCTAGCATAGTAAGGAAAATTAAACTCCATTTTCTAGGTACACTTCCTGGCTACCTGGAACTACACCTCTGAGTAAGAATAGAAGAAATTTACCTAATATTTGGTCATATGTAAGATGATTCAGTATGTGTAGCGACAAAAACTAGGCTGGATACACATCCCTTCCATTACAGGGAGAATTATTGATTTTTCCCTGGTTTGTTTCATTTTCTTCCAACTTTATCAAACAAAATAAGCTATTATCCAACCAAGACAGCTGCTGCTCAGAGCAGTGACCAGAAAAAAGCATCTAATTTGGTACTAAGTATTCAGGATGATAACAATCACTGTACTCCTAGCACATCTCACAAAGGAAAAAAAAAAAGCATGCACATTGTGGGAGGGGAGAAAATGCACATACTCGCTGACTGCCAAAATGTAACATCAGAGCAGGACCCCATAATCATCAAAGCAAAAATGGATGTAAAGTAGTAATGCAACTATTGTTAAGGTCTTCTTATCTTCATGAGATTTGAAGACACCACAGCCTTTTTATGTATGTGCATGTATATATGTACACAAGTATTAAAGCTCACTTACTCTTCTACACAAGTCTTTGCAGCCCTCATAATCTCATCTCTCTCTCTCTCTCTATCCCCTCTCCAAGATTTTCTTCCTTTTATTTTCCTATTTCAAGTAGGACAAGCTCTCTGTAGAACAAGCAGAGAGCATCACAGTGAATTGCACACTTAGCAAAGCCTCCACAAGCACCAAGAAGGACTTTCCCACAGAATCAAGCATATGGCAGTATGCAACTATATGCAAAAAAATACTGTTCTCTGACATGCTACACTAGAATTCAGAGTTCTCCATTTGAACCATGCATTCTCAGATTTTGCTTAACATTTTTAAAATGTAAAAATACACATTTACAGAAGAAAGCACATTTAATGGGACACTCCAAGCACTAAGACAGGCTTCTTGTAAAATAGCATTGCATCTGTAATGATAAACTTAAGAAGACCATGCATTAGAGAGCACTGCTCTCCCCATCACCAGTGAAAACATCCTGCTTAACAGCTTCAACCATTAATTCACTTATTATTTCTGTTTACCCATTGAGCAATTCAAAAGCAGAGCAGTAGAAATCCACGCCAGGATACAAAGAAACAGAAACTTAAGAAGTACTATATATGCAGTACAGAAAGTTTTCAATAGAGCTTAAAAAAAAGAAACACAGACCCAAACATCTCTAGGTTTCTACTTGCTGCTTTACCCACTGATTTGGTGTAACACTCAAGACCCACCTGAATCCAATCAAAACTTTTAGGCAGCTACCCAATGCCTTTTCCCTGAGTACTCTCTAATGGGTTTCCACCTGGGGAAATAACTGGCCCAGAAAATTAACTCTGTAACTGCCATGCTACTTGTGGCACCAGACAGGCTTGAGAGGTGGGCCCATGCGAACCTCATGAAGTTCATCAAGGCCAAGTCCTGCATGTGGGTCGGGGCAATCCCAAGCACAAATACAGGCTGGGCGGAGAATGGATTGAGAGCTGCCCTGCCAAGAAGGACTTGGGGGTGTTGGTTGATGAGAAGCTCAACATGAGCCAGCAATGTGCACTAGCAGCCCAGAAAGCCAACTGCATCCTGGGCTGCATCAAGAGCAGCATGGCCAGCAGGTCAAGGGAGGTGATTCTGCTCCTCTACTCTGCTCTGGTGAGACCCCACCTGAAGTACTGCATCCAGGTCTGGAGCCCTCAGCACAGGAAAGTGCCGGAGTGGGTCCAGAGGAGGGCTACAAAAATTATCAGAGGGCTGAAGCACCTCTGCTATGAGGACAGGCTGAGAGAGTTGGGGTTGTTCAGCCTGGAGAAGAGAAGGCTCCAGGGAGACCTTATAGCCCCTCCCAGTACTTAAAGGGGGCTACAGGAAAGATGGGGAGGGGCTCTTTATCAGGGACCATAGTAATAGGACAAGGGGTAATGGTTTTAAACTGAAAGAGGGGAGATTTAGTTTAGATATTAGGAAGAAATTCTTTACTGTGAGGGTGATGAGACACTGGAACAGGTTGCCCAGAGAAGTTGTGGATGCCTGGAATCCCTGGAGGTGTTCAAGGCCAGGCTGGATGGGGCTTTGAGCAACCTGGTCTAGTGGGAAATGTCCTTGCCCATGGAAGGGGGGTTGGAACTAAATGATCTTTAAGGTCCCTTCCAACCCAAACCATTCTATGATTTTTGACTGGCAGTCCCACTCTCCTTGGCCTGTTTTGGAACCCTGTGACATCTCCCTGTGACATTCACCTGTATTTTTTCCCTTATGATGTTGCTGAGCAGAAAAGAAATAGAACTCAGTGCAATTGATACACTCTCTTTTCCAAATACAAAGGTGCTTGTCAAAATATTGCCTTAAAGTTTAAAATATCTGAAGAATTTAAATTTCCTTCCAGCACATCCAAAGGAGGCACCTATTTCATGAAGAGTATATCCAAGATTATATTTTCTTCTGAAATACAGAGATTGGGCTACTCTGACTCATTCTTGGAATGGTTTTCACACTAGTGATGAGACAATGACAAACTGAATGGCTATGTCTCTGTCCCTATGCCTCATACAGTAGCCAAAAATTCCATTTCCCAAGACAAAACATCAGCTGAGGGATGTGTAGTGAGAAGAATGGTTACAGAGCTTGCAATAAGTCCACAAAGTACACAGAAAACCAAATCTGAATTTATAGCTATTGATTTGAGCCTCTTCTGTAGGACTTGTAAATGCACTGATAAACAGTTGAGTAAGGAGGAGTTGTTTTAAACACAAACCTAAACTGAAAACTTCTAACAGCAGCATATGCTAAGTGAAGTTCCACCATAGCATCACCCAACTACTCCCTCTGCCATGCCAGGGCTTCCAAAATTGTTACAGTCATCCTCAGACCAGCTGCAATGGGGTAAATCCCCTCCATCAGGAATAACCATTTCTACATCTTCCATAGAATCCAGGAGCTCTTCAACCTGCTCTGCATTTGTAGCACTGAAAGGATCTACATCTGAGGAGACAGTTAAGGTGTTCTCCTTTAATAGTAACTCAATTCAGAAATGAACTGGGACCAATATGCAGAAAGAAATAAGGGCGTAATTTTAATGACGACTCACCCCAAAACTTCATATTGCAAAAGATTCCAAAAATCTTACATGACGGGGAGGGTTATATTGTAAAATGGTTTCACAATATATTTTGAAAATTTGCTCTGTATCTTTAAGTATTGCAAATAATGAACATGCAGCTTAGACAGCCAGAGAAAATTAGCCTCCTAAGGATGTAGGTGGGCATTCCCTTGGGACTGACAAAGCCACCCAAGCATCTTAGGTGCCTGACTCCACTGGGAGCACAGATTCCCAGGCTATTTATGCAAATTGCATAAGGTGCCTGTCTGCATCTTTTCATGTTTTATAAACACCTCTGTGAATTTAGCCTTGGGTACAGTACAGAAAAAAAAAAAAAAAAAAACCAAAGGCAATTAAAATGAGGCTTCCAGGTGGTGTCTTAGTTTTCTTTCTTTTCACTTAGAAGTGGAAGATATGCTGCTTTACTTTGCTCAAATGAATATATTCGAGAAGGGCAAAGCATTGTATCCTACACTTTTATTGGACTGGATCGCAGAACACTCTCCAACAATAATTAATGAACATTGCCTCACTGCTCTTCTTTAATCTAGATAAGCATCAGCAATATTTTACACAGCAGGGAATAGGGGAACACAGGTGTTAAGTGGCTTGCCCAAGGTCACACAGCAAGGCTGTACCAGAGTTAGGAATGAAATCAGTTCTCCTTCGCAAGACACCCATCCACAAACCTTTAAAAATACTACTGAAGTAATGCTGCTCCTCTTAAATTACAAAGCCCTGACAGTGCTTATGTGCAGTCAATGAAAATTTTAAAAACCATTGTGAAGAGAAGACCCTCCATTTCACGTCATGTTCCCCAGAAGTGGGATGCAGAACTAAGGAGAAGGGGAAGGGCTCAATAGTTGTCCAATAGTGCTGTACCATCCCTTTCTTGCACCTAACTCAGCATTTGCCCTGGCACAGAAGCTATGTATGGAAAGAAGGGTACGTCAGAGGAAAATAAGTGTGCTAAAATCACAATACCCAGTAATCCTTCAAAAAATAAGAATTCTGGACTGTATTAATTTTCTGTCACACTATCGTGCTAGTGAGACTCCTTTCTTAAATGTGATATTAATGTCCAAAGAGCAATGAAAGGTCACTGGAAGTTATGAGGAAATGGCAGATTTGGTGGCTTTATTCTTGTTTCTATTTCTTGGAAATGGTAGAAAAATCTACACCAAAAGAAAAAAAAAAAACTAAATTAAACCTGTCTGTTATATTTCCTCTCTCCTAGACAGCTTCATGATCTATATTGTTAATATAATGACATAGCTTGTTCCATTGTTCAATTGCTTGTCACCTGAACTTGGCAGACTTCAGAAGGCCAAAAACAGAGAGAAGGCAGCCGGTAATTACCAGAACCAAACCCACTATCTTACTAGTAGGTAGGTAGGAAACACAAGTTATCAAATATCTATATCGCTATCTATCTAGTTAGGGAAAAGGGCTACAGACTAATGACAATGTGCTTCTGTTATTATGTCATGTCAAAAGTTACCGTAACCACCAGTTTTAATCAATATTTTTCAAACAACAATAAGGAATATGTGTACTCCTTATGATCTTCCAGTCACATTCTTTGTTAGCCACACTGTCCCCTGTTACCCAATAGTGCTATATTGATGTTGGGTGTGCAGTGCAAATGGGATGAAAGCATTTTGTCATACAAAGGTAAAGCAGGGAGGTTTTGTTTTATCTGCTTCCCAGCTACCACATAGTTTCTGATATCTGGGTTTATCCTTCTTTAGCAGTTCTATGATATCTTTCTGCAGTTCCTTAACAAATAACAAGACTAATTAAGCATCACTTTCAAAATTCATAATCTGCTAGGGGGAGAAATGTTTCCAAATATCACGGAATTATTTAGTTTTCCACATTAGAAAACCGACAATGTCTGACAGAGGGCTGAGTTTTCAGCTCATTTGAGCTGATATAGCTGGAACCAGACTGTAGCTGTTGGCATTATTTACTATTGTTTACCACAAGCTAAAACTTTATTCAGAAGAATAGTTCTTCATAAATACAAGTAGAGATGCCAAAAAAATTAGATTTAAGGCCCTATTGCCTGTAACTGAGCTCTTTATGAATAAGGATTACTCGTAAGAGCAGAAGGTGCCCAAGGAGACCACTAAATCAAAACATAGACTCAAAACCAAAAAGGAATATATTATAATAAGAAGAACAGGAGAAAAGTAAACAGGGCAGACATTTGGAGCTAGAGAAGAGTAGTAACAGAGAGTAAACTGCACCTCCCACATTCTCAGCTGTCTACAAGGAATCAGCTTTACCTGCTGGTAAGAAAGTCAGGTTATTGCTCTATTAGGACTATCCCATGCTCTCCTGCGTTGTTTCCTGCAGAAGTCCTCCAGGCATAAGGATCTGCAAGAGCATGTTCTTTGACGAGTGGTAAAGGGATTAGAATAAGAAAATAAGGTTAGGGTAGTTGCATTTCAGTCCTTCATAGCTTTGTTGAAAATGAAAGTCTACAAATTGACCTTGTAGTTGAATTACTGGGACAGGTACTGAATCTGAGATACAATGATCACAAAATGTTTTTTACAGGTTTTTACTCACTACCAAGCTCCCTTGAATCTGAGCATCCACTAGTTATAGGAAAGTGAAGTGTGAGAGAAGACTATGTAGAGAAAGTGGCATGCTGCTGTAGTCTGTCATCCTGGCTGGTAATATGTCATACCCATTCTCTAGGTACCACATCTTAATGGCAAAAGAAGCACACTCCACAACAAGAATAGTCTTCCCACAGTCAAACTGGAAAACTTCTGAAAGAAGTCATGGCTTTTTCTCTGTTTGTATGTCTGGGTTTTCCCCTGATGAAAACAAGGTCATGGAGTGGGAATCAAGTCAGAGAGTGTGGAAGCATACCTGGACCTTCAAGTTATAAGATATTCCAAGATCCTTCAGTTTAGTTGTAGCTCATGATAATGCACCATAGGTCAGAAGCATTAAAAAAATGCATGTATAACTTATGTCTAATAAAATATTTAATATGACTGTACTAGAAACCCTAATTACATGTGGAGAGTTTAAAGTGAACTGTCCAGATTGTATAGTGACAATTAACCAGCTGTGACTAGGAACAAAGGGAAAATAGCCTCTACTAAGGAAGAAACAGCAATGGCATTTACATAATTTACATGCATTCTGATTATTTGTAAATCAGGATGGGGAAATAGCAAAGCTATTAGCTCCAGATAGGATCACTGGGCATTTGTGTTTGTATCCAACACTGAATTCTGAAGCAATATACATAGGTGTAGGTGGGAATGAAAGTCATCCAGAATTTAAGGAACTAGCTAAATGCCATAAAAATAAAAGAAAGCAACCTTATATTTACAAGATTAAAAGTTCCCCTTCAAACTGTAACCACACAGACCCAATTATTTGTTTTGGTTATAACTGAAAGGATTGTATATTGATACTGAGCATTCCCTAAGAAGATTTTTAAACAAATGGCGTCTCAGCCTCCTGATTATTTCTTATTGGGATAATTCAAAGAGTCATGGTTAGTAAGGGTATACCAAACTTTTTCTGAAAGGGTAATCAGAGTGGAACCATTTACCCATTCTGTGTAAATAATGTTTCTTACCTTGCATCGACTGTCCAATGTTTGATTTAAAGCAGGAATTTTTCCTCAATTTGATTGGCAAGATCGAGAAAGACATTTTATTCTTTCTAATTCCTATGGAAAATTTCAGCCTTTGTACCACCTTCAAATACAATATCATATACCTTTTATCAATTCATAATTCAAATAAGGCACCCTTTCTTCTCTATAGGCTTACATTGCAACAATACACATTAGTTAGAGATGTCAATGTATGTTTTATTACAAAAGTCAAACTAGGCTTTATCCATAATTTTCTAAATCTCATTAAAGGTTCTTTCATATTGCAGATAGGATAAAGTAGCACTTTAAACTTTATAAATCTATTTCTGCTAGTACAGGGAATCTATTGCCATCTGTAGTTACAGCATATGACAAAGGAATGCCTTGGGGGCGAGTCTGTTCAAATGCAGATAAGGTGGCCTGCAATGAATCACTGTCCTCTGGAAGTGACTAGCTTGTTAATAAAAGGTCAGAGATCACAGCATCACTATTTCTCCGGCAGAAAGAGAAGCAGTGGCTGGATTTTCTTTATCGCTTCCCCTTTTTTTTGTCTCCTCACTGAAGTACTCTCAAGTATCTGTTCTTGTTCCTACTGTCTCTGTTTTGCAGATGAGCACTACCTTTTGAGACAGCACAATTGCATAATTTATTTCTAGCTAGGTAGGACTGCTATAGAATTGGACTGTACAGATTTCAGACTTCTTTGCTGGATGTGATTCAATTTCACTTTTGTTGTTAAAAACGTACATTTCTCAGTAGCACAAACCCTCCGTTTTAAAAATTAGGCTTATACCAGAAGATGTGCCTTGGAAGACATTTCTAATCAAGGATTATCCTCTAGGCCTGTCAGTGATGGCAGGTTTATTTCTCTTGACTAATTCCACTGAATTTTCTGAATGAAAATATAGAAGTGAAAGTTTCTTTATATAACTTACCAATTTATACGTGGCAGTCAAGGTTATGTTTCCATTTAAAGCTTGTTTAGCCTCAGGCTCCAATTCAGTAAAGAACTTAAGATCATGACTAAGTGCTTTACAGAACCAGCATTTTTGTGGGTGCATCTTGGCTCAGCAGTCACTGCACAAGGTAAAATTCCATAAACACTAATCAGAGTTAGTTAACTCTCCTCATCTAAGTCTGTATTTGGCCAGAAGTCTGGGGACATCCCAAATGTATTTTTATCATGATAATTTACCTAGTGAAGTTTGCAGTTAAAGACTCTAGGGCAGCCATTCACATATTTAGACTGAAAAGACAGTAGGGCTCTAAGGAAATACACTCTAGGGAGCCTGCTCCCAGAATAAAACAATCCAAAACAAATACACAATCAGGTCCCAGAGATATTCCTTATTATTGCATTTTTCAGCAATTCCTATTCGAAGTGATCCAAAAGCAGCAGGGCTGCAGAAGTCAACCTGATAAATAGAAAACCTTCCTTGAGAATTGTTGACTTACAGACGGGAAAGAAGGGGAGATACAGCAGAGCTGGGATTCCAAACAAAGCAGCTGGTCACTGCTTAATGGACTTTATCAACAGTGGAGGATTAGATTTCATTAACCTATATAGACACAGTAGGTACAATTCACCTGAGCAGAGCAGTACATTTTATACTGAAGTAGACTTATGAGATTGTTGCAGTGTTATGTGGGTCTTGTCCTGATATGAATTTCAGTGAAGAAAGGGAAATAATAAAGGAGAACCTTGAAAGGCAGTTTCTCTCACCTGCTTTTCAATTTCCTTGTTAGAAACTTATATTACATCCCCAGCTCCTCTGACCTCATCCTACTCCTAGAGAAATCTTATGATTTTAAACGCATCTTTCTAGGCTGGCCATCTATTTATTATGTAAGTAGAGAACATACTCCATACAGTATCTGATGCTTCCGATACCTAAGAATTGCTGCTACAGAAGGACAGCCTTTCAGTCTAGCACGGAATTGTAGAGAGAATATCTCATTAAAGCACCCTTTGGTCTCAGTACAACTGTTGGATGAATCAACTGGAATGGCAGCCACAAACCCTTGGCAAAACAAAAAAGGTTAACACTATTTTGGGACAGTTTGGTCTTGGGACATTCCTCTGAACTGATCTACACCATGTAAGATATCACCGCCTGAGTCTCTTTTGCAGTCATAGCTAAACAAAGTTCATGCAAAATCTTAACAGTATGATTTTGCAGCATTTTCACCACCTTTGCGTAGGTGACCATACCTGTACAAGGTGTGAAGATGTACAGTGCAGCCCACTGAAATTCTCCTACACACAAAATGTTGACTCTGAAATATGCATATTTTCCATAGAGGGAGATATCCCTGCCACTTTTCTACTTAAAATTTTGGAATGCGTTTGGAATTCAGAGAAACATGAAATCTACTCCACACTGAACTCAATTCTCATTTATACAATGCTCCATTTATACCAGTTTGTCAGCTTAAAGGACCCTTGGAGGAGGAGTAATTACAGTTATGCACACTTCATGGCCCCATTATTCTGACAAAGTGGTGTAAGGAAGCTCTGATGCAGAAGAAAATTGGGTCTACTTATTTTTTAATACAGTAACTTTAATATGGTTGTGTTTTATCTTCAATTCTGTCTATGTGTCTCAGTCCTCTCCTGTGCTTTTTTGTGTTATTTCTATTGCTGGATACTATACTCAGTCTTCTCGGAGTATTGCATCTTCAATAAAATATGAGAACGTTAGGGGTGAAGAGTAAGCTTTTAATTCAAGTCACATACTGAGCGACAGGGGAATGAAAGCCTGTATGTTTTGAACTTACGCTATTTTCATCCTTTCAGATGTGCTTGTGGTTCTGCTCTGACTACAAGTCTGTTCTCAGTACTTTATTTATTAACAGCAACTCCATACTTGGTGGAGATGTTCTTAACTCAGCTCCTGTGACACCTCATAGTTTTGAACTGATTTGATTCTCCTTTCTGGCAGTATTCCTTGTTTTTGTTCTCCCCAGTTTTAGTAACTAGGAAACTAAAGAACAAAGTTAATTTCTCTCTTTTAATAATCTTTCTCCCATAAAGTAGTTTCAGGGATCATCCTTGTACTTGATGGGTGTCCCAAACCATGACAATGGGAAATCTTTTGGACTTCTTTTAGCATTCATTCCACCATATTGCATTTTGGAAATTTCCCTAAAACTGTAAGACAAAATATAGGTGTGCTGGGAAAAGCTGTAGGTAATCATATCACAGGATCTAGATATCAAGGGACAGGTTCTAGGTAGCCATATCAGTAGAGGTCTTTGTCTCCTTGGGGTTTTAGGTAACATAGCAGGGGTTTTAGGTATGCATGACAGGGATACCAGATCCATGAGTTCTTGGAAAGCCATTGTGGAATACCTAAAAACTCTTCAAAAATTCCAAGAAAGGTTCTAGATCCTAGAAAAGGTCTACAGCTAGGAATTCTTAGAAAGCTCTGGGGAATTTCAGGTTTTGGACTGGGAAAATCCTAGAAAACATGGGGGATTCCCAGAAAGGTTCTACATTAAGGAATTCCTGAAAAAACAGTGGGAAATTAAAAGAAAGCAGCAGGGAATGAATCTCTTTTTTATCTTCTGGAGCACCATACAAGGCCATACCTGGGTTATGCATCTTTAAGAAAAAGGGAAAAGTCATGCAGCAATGAGACACAAAGGATAAAAGGGGACAGAAGGGTAAATGAAGAAATGAGAATAGTCACCTAATTAGCCTTTGTCACCATCACAAGAGAAACCCATTAGTTGCAATCATTTTCACAGTGCCTTTCCACGATCCTATCTTTCCTCACCACAGAAACCCATTTTCTGTGTTGCTGTGTCTAACGCTGCTTTCCAGTCTCTTGGTGGAAGGCCACTGTGATGTAGTCCTAAATCTGACAGAAGTGTGGAGGGGGCTTGGAAGTGCTCTATCTGCCAAGTCTTTCATTTGCATCATCTCTGTGTCACATCTAGTTCTTGATGAATATCAGTGTAAGCGCTGTATAACTACTATACTTCATGATTTATAAAATATTATACAAGAGTCTTGGTAATGCTGTGGCCAGAAAGAGACCTTTTTTCAAGAACTTTGCTGATGAAAGAAACCTGACTATTGTGAATTCAAAGGTGAGGAAGGGCCCTGCTTGATGAATCTAAGCTGGCAGCATAAACGATTTTAAAAATAAAAACATGTGAGAGAAAAGCATCCTGGAGAAAAGATCAAGAGGGAGCGAAGAGAAGCAGGTGTTTTGACAAGCTTTCAGTTTCGGCAGGCTATGTCTCCACGCAAACTTTAAAATTTTGGGAGGCTGACTGTTAATGAGTCAGCCCCTCTGAATGAGACGCCCCAAAGATTTATGTAATGACAAGGAGTATAACTCCTGACGTACAAGAGGTCAATGTGAGGGTAAGCATCTCCAGGAGGGAATAAATTTCCCCTAATTGGGGGCCAGCACACCTCTACCAGGTAGTAGAAAGATGATTCACAAATTGGAGTGTGTCCTATTATCACAGCCCTCAGCGTACACCAGTCTACATCACACCCGCTCCTGGAGATTCATACAAAGAAGCCCAAATGAACACAGCTTACCTCTATTTTCACAGGAAAACCCATGAGCAAGACCTAATGCTGCCAGAAGACAGAACATACACAAAGCGTTTGTCAGGAAAATACAGGTCAAAACAATGGGACTTCCAATTTCCGCAATGGAAGCCACATTTCTTAAAGTAGTGTCAAATGATAGTGGGGCTCAACTGTGCTAGACCTTGTACACCAGAGCCCAGAGAGACTTCAATGCAGGCAGAAGAAATAAAGCATAGGTGAAAGGACTATCTCAAACAAGCAGACCAAAAATGCCATAGTAGCAAAAGTCAGGTTGGCTCTGCAGAGCTGGGTTATTTGATGAAAAAAATCAGAGTTCTTTTCCTTCCTATTTGCCATTGCTTTCTAAAGAAGAATAAGATGCTGTGCTAGCAGCCTATTAGTAGCAACTGTGATTTAAATATTTGGAGGAAACAGGATTCAGATTCAAGAATGAAGGGCATGAATTCTACAAGGCACATTCACAGGAACATATTTTTATGATGCAAATATAATGCATGTGAAAGCTTTGCTCCCTGCAGCATCTAAGGGCTCATATCTGACAATTCTGCTAAAGAACAAGGTAATTAATTTTCCTGCCAGAACACACTGTGGTGGTGCTCCCCTTCTGCAGCTTCTGTATGCGGGCAGTTCCATACCAGTTGTTCCCGTTGTCCCTGTGCAATATTTGACTTTATGAAAGTGGCCTCCCAAATATAAATGAATATTTCAGATTAAAATTAAAACCTGAACGGAAAGATATTGCTGAAAGGTCATTGTTTAGAAGAGATTTCAGGGTAAAATGGAGTATTAATTAAGGTTAACCTCATAATGTATGAAGAGATAAAAATCTTTTTCCTGTGTCCCAGTTCACTATGGGTTCCCATTTCCAAAGCTTGCTAGCTGCATTCTGGCAATCAATTTCCTCCACACATGGTAGCTGTTTTCTAAAATGCAGCTTAGAAAACACATAGCTAGAGTTAAGATGGCACAATACTTTTAGAGGGAGATTTCTGGTAACATATATATATATATGTTTGTGTGTGTATGTTCCATTTTATGAGTAAACAATCTGATCTGGGCTCATGGAACATCACAAAATCTCTGTTTTTCACATGTTGGTACTTTCTTACTCTGATTGGCCCTAGGTCTCACAGTACATTAAAGTATGCACGTGCTATGTGACTTTATAGGTACATCTTTTAATACTACACCATCCATGAGAACTTGTCTACGAAGTAATCTGGTGAGAAACTGGCACTAAATAAAAAAAGAAAAAAATTCTATTCAGATTTTTCTCTGTTGAAGTAAGTATAGCTTGTACAAATAGTATATATATTTTACAACTATATCCAAGGTAGTAAAAAACCCTGTCTTTTCCATGCCCATTTTGCATGCGCAAGGCTGCATTTGTATAGGCAAAAAAATAAAAGACCCATCTGGGTACTTGTGCTGTAACATTATTAGACCATCTAGTTGAGGCAGGAAGATGGTACATTTGATTCAGAATTGTATTTCTGGAAATTAGGATTTTGATGCTAAGTGAAAAATGGGTGTGAGCTTTAGTAGTCACAGTGAGCCAGCTTCATTACCCAGTAAGATTTAAGTGCCTAAATGCCTGTATGGGTCTGTTTTGTGGTGTGTCATGAACACTGTTCTCACATTTAAACTCTTTCTCAGTGCAGAAAAATCAGTAACAATGGCCTTGATTGTAGACATTCCAACAGGAGTTTGAACTCCCAATCATTCCTTCTTAGGCTAACAGGAATGTGTAAGGAATTAGCATGTTAATTCTAGAATTTCCTATTCCACTTAGATCTGTCATCCTGAACGACTTCTGAGCATCACAGCTCTGGGGCTTCTGTGCTATATTATCATAGACATTTATCAGCTAGCAGAAGAGAGGATTTAGTTTAAAAGATTTGCTACATGTTTCCACTCTTTAAAACAAATTTAGTAACAAAAATACGTCACCAATTCTCTTTCAGAAGGCTATCTACAAGGACGACTTTGCATTTTGCTGAACCACGCCATGCATGAAACATTTAATATGTGGGACAAAAGTAAGACAGGAGTGCTGAACAGGAACCAAAGGATTTAGATGCATAAATCATACTGAAAATTTTTTTCTATTATTATGGTGACTAAATCCTCTATTGCTTTTTTTTTCTTTTTTTTTTTTTTAACAGATTAAATATAGAAATGTGTCCCTTACTGTAGCACTATTAATATGCGAGGCTAGAATAGTAACAAGTTACCTCCTTGCCTTGGTCTTCCAATTGTCCCCTTCTTTACCAATTTTTGTCACTACAGCTCAGTTCAATTGTTACAGAGCTTTCCCCATAATACTGTGATTTCAAAGTAATGCCTGGCTACATCCATAAATTACCAAGCGCTACACATGCTCCTGGATCTCGGGGGGAAACTAACCAGCGAGTTTACGTAACAATGCTTCACACATGGGAAAATGACTGAAACAAATAGATGCAACTTAAACTTGTTGGTCAATTCCTTTTTGTTTTATGTGTCTGAACTGTTCAGCTCAGACAGGACAGCAGTTGCAGGCAGAATTTTCAAGAACTCTCTGCTCAACATCTTAAAGATATCCTTCCTAACCTCGATGTTTACTTTTGCATTGACATTTATATTGATAAAAGGACTTGTCAAGTCATCAAGGTTCTAAAATGGATGATTTCTGTATAGTATGCAAGTAATACAGAATATGTTCTGTATGCTCTATATAGCAATACTGCCATATAAATACACTTTATGAAGCTGCTTTCTTCATGGTGGCAAGCGGTGTTTCAGGAAGAGAGAAAGAAATCCACACAATGGCAAGATCATAATACCAAGGAAATCCTAAAGAGCGTACAGTAAACAGAAGAAACAGATGAGAAAAACTGGGGAATAAATGCAAAGACAGATTTATTGCAGTGCTAACAGATTGAACGAAATGTGGTGGAAAATGCAACAAATTGGGAAATAAATATTGAGCTTCTCATCTGCTCAGATAGATATGACTAATATTTATAAATTGGGAATGTATGTAATTCAAGTTAGCTAGCAGAAGATAAAATCCTAGAAAAGACAAGGTTTTTAGTAACCTCTTTACCAGTTAGCAGGCCACTCTGATCCCTGAGGTCTTTTGACGTGATCTGCTAACTCTTAGACTGCTTTGACTTAGGATCTTACTTCATTTCACATTTTCCCAGTGACATTTTACATTTTCATAGTGAAGAGGCAAAGTATGCAAAGGTGACATCATAAACATTCAAGAAACAGAGTTTAACATGCTTTCACTATATGAATATAGAAATTTCAATAAACTCATTTATAAATTATTGTCTGTAATGCTACTGTACAATGCATAAAGAAATCTAATTAACCATAGTGAGTCTATCAGCACTTCCATCATCAGTCAACAGAGCTGCACTATATGATGAAATTATTATGTGTGCTATTTGCTCTATACACAAATTAATTGACATCTTGGATGGTTGCTACCATGATCCTTTTACAGACTGCACTTGAAATAAAGTAAAAAACATACCAAATGGAATTAAATCTAATTGAATAATGTAATACTAGCCTCAGTCCATTTCTCCCCAATCAAAGATGTAATAGGTTTTGTAATACTAATTATTAATGACTTGCAATTTGTAGAACAAATTTTTAACAGTTGAGTTAGGCTACCCACCAGCCTGTAATTTTCAAATTATCTGGGATTACAGATTTTAATATGTGATGAAGTTTCTTTCCAAACACCTAATGCACTTAATAAATTTTGGCAATACATGGTTCCTGTATTCTGCACCTGCAGCTCTACTAAGAAATTATTATTTTGATTCTATTCAGTAGCAGGGCACTTAAATAGTATAAACATCTCTAAACCGAAATAAAAGTTCAATGGTTCTGCCAAAAAATATGCAAATTTATCTGAGCTAACTATACAAAATGATCAGATTGGTAGCTCTTGGTTTTGGTAAAGGTAAGTCTAGAAGAGATTACTGAGATGAAGAAGTAATAGCAAAGTCCATAAATAGTGTGGATAGATAACTAAAAAAATTACTTGCTCTCCCCCCCCAGCCCATGGGACTTACCTAATCATATCATGTTCTCCATGTCACACGGTGAGAGACTGCGCGTGGCAGGGATTGGCTGTACCAGAACACGGCAATTCTCAAGCATTTAAACCTCTGAGACCTCCAACTCCCCACAAGGGCCTGACTCTGCAATCCTGGATGTCGCTGGTACAAGCAGTGGTGGCAGACACAAGCAAATATGAGTGATCATAGGGCCAGGGCCTAAGAGATCAAAATCTATTCTGATATACCTAATGTTCTTCATAGTGTCATATGCTTTTTTTTTTTTTTTTCCCAGCAAAGTGCTCTACTGCACCCTGAGCTGAACCAAGATGCTTACAATCAAATGCTTAATTTTAATCATATGCTTAAATACTTTGCCGAATGAAAACTTCTACTGGGGCACAAGTTAGTCCTTACATCTCCAATACTTAGTTTAGCTTACCACTTATTACCACTTCTGTTACTTTAACGAAGAGGAAAAATTTCACACTTGCTAATAAAGTGATTTACAATATTATGCATGTTTTTTCCAAACACTTTCCAAGTATGGTGGTTTTTTTCCGGACACAGAGTATAACTGAAATTCTAGCCCCTATATGCAACTTACTCATATTAAATGAGGGGTTTTGTTTTAGTGATACAAAGCACAAGGACAGAAGGCAAATTGTGGGACACAAAATAACTTGTTCATGAAGGAGTTAAAGTATTCATCAACACAAGCACTTTGAAAACACAGGAAATTCTGATCCATCACTTAGCTGTAGGCTTATGTGACATTTACAAGAAGCGTGTATATTTTGAGATAGTTGACAATGACATCTTTATGTTTTTGTTATCAAAGCTTCCATCTTACAATCCCCTTTGGTCCCGAGCATTGTTAAAAATGTGCCAGGGTTATGGCTGTTCATACCTTTCCTCTTCTAAATGGTACAATGATCAGAGAAGAGCAAAGTTTTATGATCCCTTCAAGGTATTTGAAAATGACACTAAATGACGTTTATAAAGATTTCTAAAAGTCAGAAGAACCTTATTTTCTTTTTGAGGGCTTGTTCTCATGCTTTTAAATTGTGTTAGATGCCAATTCCTCCACTCTCTTTCTAGAAAAATACAAAGCCTAAGTTTCACAGGTCCCATAAATCTGCTGATTCCACTTGCAGATCAGCCATCGTGGACTTTTTTTGAGTAATAGCTTTTCTTAGGACTTACATGGTATTTACCTTCAGAGCTTACCGCAAGCATTAACTGTTACGTTTTTGCATCCTTGGGAGGAGTATCCCCATTTTACAGAGGAAAAGTAAGGGAGATGAAACCAATTTAGAACCAGGCATCAGTACAAGTAGTTCATCCTGGAACCTGGAAGATTTAGAGGAAGGAGTTAGGAGTGGGCTATTTTCTTCTGAACTGTTGCAAATGAACACAAAAGTTCGGTTCACACTGTAGCTGAGGAAGTGCAATTCAGACTGCAGCTATTCCCATCTGTTGACTATAAACTGTAGTTGTGCTGTACGAGACATTGTGCCTCTGGAAGCCTCCTACCAAAAAAAACCTGAGTGCATGGTCTGTTTTAAGCACATGAATAATTCCATTTGCTCAATGACTTTTGTGATGAAAGTTATCCAGCTGGCGAAAGGCTTGAATTGAGGCTTAATTCCAAAGGAAATGTGTTAAAAATCAAAGGGTGAAACTCCCATTCACTTTAATGGGAACAAGCTCAGGGCCATAATTGATGCTTTATGGACATTTGCAACGTGAAAAGTTGCAGGGAACAACATCTAATGCTAAGATAAGCATATTAATTTCTGGTTTTGGAATACTTATATTAACTGATTTTGCCTAAAAAAATTACTGGAGAAGTGAGGTATTTTGCTGCAGAATAAAGATCTGTTTAAAGAAAACCTTGATTACCAAATGTAAAAAAATCTAGAGAGACAAGAACGATACTACTTACTAAGTATGCTTCCTATTCCTTCTTAATTGCTATTCATAATTGCAGAAAAATAAAGCAATGTATTTCCCAGAAAAAGCAAAACGGCTTATGCATTAATACAGAAAAATTGTGAATAGAACAGGCAACAATTTTAAGGAGATTGTGCCTCATTGTCCACGTGTGCACAAACCTAAACAATATCCACGCACAAAGCAGCCAGGGAACATGACTTTTTTACTAGACATGCAACCTTTAGGTTCAAGCACAAAGCTCGGGAGAGAACACTTCTAATGAGTTCCTGTACTTCTCACTGGGCAGTCATGCAGGAAACAACGTATGCTGAGAGTTTACCTCTTTCCTACCAAATGCCCTGGTGGCAGATCTTAGCACAATGGGAAAAGTGCTCTGCATGCAGATACTTGTTACATCCTAGCAGGAACATGAGTTCCCTAATCAATCCACCCTGAAAGCAGCATAGCCTGAAAATTTACAGCATAGCTGCATTGACTCACACATGCATTAATATTAATCTGATATTGCAATCACCATTACTCTATGTGGCATAAGAAATTATATTAAACAGGTGCCAGGTGACAACCAGCTGTCAAAATCTGTAATGAGGAACCAGTAAGAGCCATATCAGAATAATTTTCAAGATGTGTGTCCTTTTCTTTTAGATTGAGATGACAAAGAATCCTCAATATCAAAAAATATATATTGCTTTTGATCTTTTAATTAATTCAAACTTCCAAGAGCGAAGGATGGAGGCAGAAAAACAGAAACCAGGAAGTTCTCTTTCTTGCTTTGTAGCTACTGCAGGTGGCTTTAGAAATAGTGAGAAACATAGGGTGACATGCTGAGTGACAGCAACTTTGTCTCCCTTTTACCAAGCAAAGTTGCCTTGAACGTGGCAGAAATGGTCTTGCAGGGATTCTGGGGCAAGGTCTAATTGCAAGCAGTGTGCTAAACAAGCCCATCTGTGGTTGTTAGGCCAACTGTGTAGATGAATGAAAGGGGACACAGAAGAAGCATCAGTACAGACCAAATACTCCGTTTGCCAGAATGACCCTGCTGGAACACCAGGAGTTTGGCACAACTTCCATCAGTCCATAGAGTCTCTGAGTTGAGTCAAAGCCAAAAGCTGGATTAAAAGAATGTCCCTTCTCATCATCCACCACTCTTGGACTACACTGCAGTCAGTTATTAGAAAAACAACCCCCCCCCTCCAAATCCTGTTCTTTTATCTTTTTAATTATTTTTAACAGGCAAGTTCACTAATATACTCCCTGGTTGTGGGAAATAAGACCATTACATGGACTGTAATCATTGCACCACCTTAAGTCAATTTTATCTGGTGACTTTGATATTAGCAAAAAAAATCAGTTTTGCCACTCTACATGCCTACTCAGAAAAACCCAAGTCTGTGGGCGCAAAGCTGCCAAGACTCCCAAAGAACCTATTGAGGTTTACTGAGGAACTGTAAAGCTTGCATGACGTTTTAAACACTTTTGTGACTAATTTCTCACTTCCAGAAAAACTAAATCACTGCAGTTTACATATGTCTTTTTGAATTAGAAGAATGTTATTTCACAAATACTTGATGCCTTAGCACTGTTTGCTGGAGTTCAGACATGAAAAAAGGATTTGGACTGAAAATAAGTCTTTATGATAATGAATAGACTGACTCACAGGAAAAAAACATTGATTGACTTAATACTTAACTGCCAGTCATTTTCCTTGTTCCTTTGTTGGGTGTGTTTTTAACTTCAAATAAATTGCATCATTATCTCTACCAGTAAAATGTAAATTCCATCTCCGTTTTGATAAAAACCATCAATACAAGAAAATAATTACCCTAATGTCTATTGCACTCATGAATTCTTAGAGGTTGTATTTTTACAATGATACGTTAAATTTTTTATCAGTTTCCTTACTGAGGTCAGCACTATTTATAAGCACTTAACATATTCTCAGAAAATACAAGAAAGCATGGCAGTAACAATATGTGGAACAGGAGCACTAGAAATTAAATAGCAATATTATTGCTCAGTATTTATAGTTATATTGTCAGCAACTCACCTGTTGCTAGTGGCTTTCTAATATTAACTTGCTTAATCTCTGAACCAAGAAGGTACTTACGCATTTTTGTAATTTGAGTAGGGCTACCTAAAAGCTTAAAATGAGACACATGACTAAGAGGACTGAGTTCGGCATAGACAGACAGGAAATTGTTACGGACAGCAGACTGCTGACAGTGATGAAATCCCAACAACGCTAAAGCAGAGCCTTTGAGCCCCATCCTCCTTGGTTGAGTTGGACCACCAATGTAGCATGCCCCATGCATTGGTAAAGCTGAGCAAGGGAGGGCTGGAAGCTGGCCGAGTCCTGCTTTGCCTCACCACTTGCTGGCCAGTGGTGTTATATAGCCTGAAAAGACCTGGGGCACTTATGAGCTATTCTTACTCTTGAAGTGGCAAAAGTCAATACTGCCTTTCTTACTGCAAATTATTAACCTGGTCTTACTGAATTCCTTGCTGAATTGTAGCCCATTTTATAAATGCCAGATAATGAGATACAGTTTGTCAGAAGCCACATAGTCAATGTTGGCACAATCAGGACTATAAATTCTTTCCTAATCCCATACTTATTCCCTGAGATTACAGTTCCTTATACAGGAAATAAATAAGTACCAAAGGTTTGAGCAGACAAATTTTTACTTCTTATTTTAAAAGAAATACATATGTAATTCTTTATCATAGCTTCAAATGTTTGCATAGAATGCACAGAATTTTTCTGGTAGGTTTTTGAAATTTATTGTGATATTTTATTGCCTCATCTGAAGTGACTTGGAATTCGCATGGAAAGACATTTCAATGTATAGTCTAAACACAAAAGTTCTTTTTGTCTTCTACAAACAATTCCATTAATTGCAATAAAAAACTACTAGTGTAAATTCCGCCTGGAATATAAGTGTAAATATACACTTGAGACAAGGAGGAAGAGTGTCACATTTATGTGACTTACAACAGCAAGGTTCAATACTATCACTATGATAATTTATTCCAAGCAGCCACTTTCATTTCAGTAGTGGTTAGGGTCCAGTTCTGGTAGACAGATTGGTCAAGTTCCCTGAGCTGGACACTAACAGATTGCTGGTTTTGGATGATCTTGAAATTCCCATTTGGATTTGGAGACACTTCCACCTGAGTGAACTGCAGCATTAGCCCTTTCTTTGATTTTGATTTAACATTGATTTTGGTGCATGCTTACATCCTAGGCTGTTCCCAGTGGCAATCTGGAAGCTGACTCACAAGTTCTTCCATCATCCCTGCCATGGGGCCAGCAGCCCCTGGGACAGGGGAAAACAAGTAAGAGCAGGAACTGTTCCAGCTCTGCCAGCTTAATTGCTGGAAACATGCCAGAAGCTTCAGACAACTTCAATAACAGGCCTTTGCTGATCTGACTTATTTTGACAGAAATGAGCTAGGGAGCGCACAGGCAAGCTGCTGTACCAGATCAGTGGGAACCTTCAGCAGCGCAGTAGTGATGAATGGCAGCAACGTCTTCCATCGACACAGGGTAAGCCACAGTTCAACCCATTTTGTTCAGAAGCTGCCCAGTTCAAAACAATTTCTACAATTGATCTTTTCTGATCCAAGCTAATTTTGAGTCAAATGAGTCAAGATGCTGGCTCCTCTGAGAAGGAATTCTGCTTTACTGAATTGGAATGTGTTATGTTGGTATAAAAACCTTTAAGCACGTGGATTTTGTAAGTACTTTTTGAACTCTCTTTGCATAGCTAAACCAAAAAATCTTTCTCTGTAAATCTGGCCTGAAGAATCTAGGTGTCCAGCTTGTAATTAATACATGAGGTACTGAAAGACATCCCAACCGCAGCTTCTAGACAGTAAAATCCTCACAATTAAAATATACAAACATGCTTCAGAGACCTGTCTAAAACCACTTTGCAGTCATTTTTACCTCTAGGCACATGAGTAGTTCAATGACTTCAGTACAGCTTAAAGGTTGGCAAGATTAAGTTTAAGAAGTTTAGCCAACTGTATAAATATGAATGGAACTCAAATAAATGCAGCAAATATCAACCCCCTTCATTTCAGTGAGTTACGGAAGGATTTTTGAATGGAAACTCATACAATAAAAAATTGATGCTGCAGCCAGTATTTTTGCCTGTTTTGAGCTTAAAACTACACCAATGTATACAGGACAGTTAAGTTCTTTTTCTACCCAAAGCTTCTACCCCTTCTACACTCTACTATATTAAACCATTTCCCTTGGGATCAAATATACTGTGCCAAATTCTACACTGAAAGCCTGATCCAAAACTCATCGAAGTCCGCAGAGATATTCCAATTGACTTCAGTGGGCTTTGGAATAGGCCCATATTGACATCCATTCAATTTTATTGAACTAAGCTTTCCTGTGGAGCTGCAGCAGCCAATATGGCCATAACGACTTCAAAAACAAGCTTTAAGGCCACTGCTAGTCAAATAACATCACAGCAAGTAAATGACAGCAGAACAAACTCATTATTATTTATCTAGCTTTAAAAAAAATGCATGTTTCTGAGCTCACTACTGTATTTTCCAGGTGACAAAAACTTTCAGTTTGCGTTTGATCCCTTATAGATTTTTCTGTCTGAGTCACAAACTACTTATTTATCATAGGCCACTGAAATAAATATAAGGTTTGCATGAGGACGATAAACATACCACACTAAAAAGATGCACATAAATTTATATATTTGGGACTCTGGGCTATCTGCTAGCAGCCAACATCAATTATCTATTTTTTCCTGCCATTAAATTCATATTAAAGTCCCACTTATATCAACAGGAATTAAACATGAGCTTGCTGCTTAGGATTTGGTAGTCTTTCTTGTCACCAATTCAGTTCTTTGCTGACTTAATGGACAACACACCCTTTTACGACAGGTCATCTCACTTGCCTCGAACATTTATTTTCCCACATGTAATGCCATAATTTCAAGGAGACTAGTTTAGGAACAAGGATGTCTGTGTAAATATAAAAGATAAGGTCTCTTTGCGGGTTTATTATGTTCTGGATTGGGATGTTATTGTAAGAAATTAGATGGGAAAGCCCAAAAGAGAATTTACAGTCAAATCCATGGAGAATATTAATCTATTTGAGTAAAGGAGTTTAGTAAACATCAATGGAAACATTTACTGAGCATTTCCTAAAGCCAGCTTAAATACATCTAGACTACAGCTAGAGGATGCCACTCATGCCTGTTACAATACCAAAGTAGGAGATACTAACCTGGATTTTAAAAAGGCATAAAAAAGAGAATTGCATATGCTATTTTGCATGACACTGAAAACAGAACATTCACAAACAAGGTCTTGCGTTCAATTGTTTCCTCTACTGATCTGAGTCTTCATTTGATAACATGATATTAAAGGAATGACTTAGAAGGACTCCTTGCAGTCCTTATTTCATTAACTTTTCAAGAATCATATTTCATCCTCTTTAAAAATCTATACTAGTCTGGTGCTTCTAGACAACTCATTCAGTGCCCAAAGGCATATCTATGTAATGGCAGACCTGATAAATGCCTGCGCACCGACAGGCTGCCTTAGTTCCCTAAATCCTATGCATTTTATTTTGCCCAAGAGGGATAATTCTCAATTGCCTGAACTTAAGTATTCAAATGACACTCAGCATTCTGCAATCCTATCAAGGGAAGCAATCCCTCTTGCTGTACAGTCCCACTGTTTAATGAAAATCCATCAAAAAATATGGGAATTATTTAAGTTAAGTCATTTGTCCCTAAAGCCTTGGATGACTGTGCTTCGTGTCCAGCCTTGCTGTTCTCACTGGGCAGATGATGGTAATTAGTTTGTTAAAATCCTGAGCCTCTTTATAACCCATGAGAAGAGATGGAATAAATACCAGCAGAGACTGCTGCAGTGCAAAGAGCACTTATACCACCCTGAGAACTAGCAAAATGAATACAAGAATCACATTGACTACGAAGTGCCTGCAGTCCAATTCTTCCTTTCAAATACTGATGATTTTGTCCCACTGAGTTGCTCTGAAGCACTCAATAAATCGGATCTACTGCAATTAAATACCATCAGGATGACTTGAAACCTATGACTCCTACACCTTTCTCAAAGCCGATGAAACTAACAACCTAGCCTGTGGTTTCTTCTCTTAAAGATCCTTTCCTTCCCCATTCAGAGATCCAGGCGTCCTCATTTTGCTAGAATCCAGACAAAGGTGCGTTTTACAAGTATGCCCTGGGCTGGAGAAGTGTTTATAAACCAACCTATGTTCAATCTATTATGCATGCATCCCCCGCTGGAGTATTTGTAATGTGACCTCTGCATACCTGCCAAGAGCTGGGAGATCAGTTTGAAACCCAAAGCATCTCCCTCCCCCTTCCCTCTGCCTTACAGTGATCAATGAAGGCATCCGCAGTCGAAGCAGTTGCAGGATCACATTTTCACACCTGCCCTAAGCCGGGATTTTCGTTTGCAGCCCAATGCCCCTGCCCCCTCCCTTCTTTCATGACAGACCGAGCCACCCCGCA
>VYXH01005687.1:159005-271828 GCA_013397275.1 Burhinus bistriatus
GCTCGTGGAGGAAGAGCCCGGTGCTGGCAGTTGGCTTCGTGGTCTTTTTTGGAGGGCGAAGGAAGGGAAGGGATCTCGCTTGAGCCGTGCACAGAGAGAGCTCGGACATGTGTTGTCAGCACATCTGGGGAATACAGTCTGCAAGTCCGAAAGGAAATTTGCTGGGATCGTTCAAACTGCGATATTGATCTTTGTTATTTTTTTTCGCCGAGGGATGCACTTGGCATGAGAATCGGAGGATGGAAATTGTTTGGGAGGTGCTTTTTCTTCTGCAAGCGAATTTCATCGTCTGCATTTCAGGTACGCAGCTAGCACAGAAAGGGCGGGGGGTGGGGAGGGGGCGCAGGAATACCATACAGGGTTCCCAGGCTTCCCCTTAGCAAGGGGCAAGAGGTACAGTTAAACCTAAATCAAAATAGTAGCTGAAAAATACATGAATGATGTATTGTGAGTGGGCTGTAACAGAAATCAACAACCATCAATCCCCCTCCCCCTTAATTCCAATACCTGCGTAGTGATACATTGATTGCAATAAATAACCACAGTGTACTGATTAAGCAGATGCTTATAATTCCTAATGTACCTGATTGTGATAATTAAACACAACATTGCAGTAATCCCAGAATTTCATAGCTCCTGAAGTTCTTAAACTCAGCTGATCTGCGGATCTTAAAAGGTTTGAGGTTCATTGATGGAGTTGTCATGTTCTGGTGCCACAATTGAGGGTCTGCAAAGGGAGGAATGACACTGAAGAATGTGCCTCTGCTTTTAAATGGAGCTTTACTGTGGCCGTGCTCTGAAAATGAATATATAAAAAAAAAAATAGCCCCATCCAAAGAGCTCCTTGCTGGCTGGGATTCCAGTTTTAGGCTTCTCATTTTAAGCTTGCAAAGATCTCTTTCCCCTCCAGTATGTAGAAGTTGGGTAATTTCAGTTGTCACCAGAGCTTGTCCAATTAATGAATAGGCACGGTCGGGTGTCTAGCGTAAAGGATTGGAACAATTTATTCTTGGGGAAAACACTCCCTTCTACTGCAAAAGCCCTGGCTGCCTTGTTAATTTGTCATGTCAGTCATGCTGGAATAATTATGTTGCAGGAGGCAGGAGTGGGGAGGTGGCCAGTTTTCTAGTTTGGGACACTTCAGGAAGCCCCATGGGGATCCAGGCTGCCTGTGTCTCCTGCTGTTCCACTTCTCTGCAGGCTGCTTCTGCCCTCAAGTCATTGCATAAGTCCGGAAACAGGAATGCAGGCAACACAGGCAAGGCACTGCAGGGGTGAGGCAGGGGGTCCTGGTGGAGATCTGAGTGTCCGGCCTGGAGGTGCTTAGGGAGAGGGAGCTCCAAAGCTCCCTTGGACCATGCAGAGGTTGGCCTGGGCCAACTCCCAGCCCCCAGCCAGCTAGCAGCCCCTGCAGCATCTCGCCCTGGCAGTGCCTGCCCCCACTGCGCTTTCTGCGGCACGTCCTGACTGATCCACGCTTACAGCCCTTGGACTGGCGACTCACTAACATTTGGGGTGGCAGCATCTACTTTAATTTATATTGCCTGCACCTGCCCCAAAACTTTTTTATTTTTATTCCTGAGCAAATAGTATTGCCATGGCGTACGTCAGCCTTTCTTTTATCCCTACAGACTGGCACCATCTGCTACCAGGCACCCGGGTGACACTGGCAGCACCCCAGGCTGACATTCCACTTCTGCCCATTGGTACCATCAGAATAATTCACTCTCTTACTCTTTAGAACAGCAAAACCTGCTGCCTCTTGTCATTTAAATCTCACACTTATCTATTTAGCTCAGCGTGATATGCCACCTGTCCAGTTCTCTTCAAATTAGGCACTTCTTAAAGTACCACAGTGAGAATGGAAAAATGAAGCTCACCGCTTTCTTGGCCATTCTGACAGTAATATCCTGAGACAGAAAGAAGCTGTCCCATTCTGTGCAGGTCCTTATGCCACGCATTTAGCTGCCAGTGTTTCCTAATCTTCCCCCCCTCCTTTCCTCATCTTCAGACACAGGAACCCAGGCTTCTGAAACTGACAGTGGGATCAGTCCTGCAGGGGCTCTCATCACTCTCCATCTCCCTCTAGCACTAAGAACAGACTGATATCCATCTCTGTTTTCTTTTTTTATGTTCTTTTTTGGGGGAATAAAGTGAAAAAGTGAATGATGGGATGCTTTTGCTGCATAGTTAAAGCTGTGGTTTCAGATAATTAATTTTAACCACATAGATGGTGTGTGCACGCATTTGGCTTTTTTTTTTCTTTTTTTTTTCTTCCTAGGGATTTTTATTTTTTTCAGGAATCCTTAGTGTTTGTCATCTTGGTAAAAAGGATTAAGATCTGTAGATATCTGACTGGCACTAATGCTTTGTATCTTTCCTCTGTCATCCTTTTTACACTGTTTTGTAGCATATTATCTAGCTGGGATGTCTGGGTAACAGTATAAGTAAGAGAAGGCGTGATGAAGCCTGTTAAGGTTTGCCTCAACACTGGATTCCAGAAAACGCGTATTTTTAGCACTTCAGCACTGGTCATTCATTCAACATGTTACTTAAAAAAATCACTAGTTGAGCACACTGCTGCAAATTACAGGGATGTGAATTAATGAATGTGGTAGTATTATTTTTTCTTCTTTTTTTTTCTTTCTTAAGTCAGTTGTTTCAGCAGTGAAGATACAAGACTAGTCTTCTGTGCGTGGATCTTTCCTGAACATTAGCAAACGCTTGATTCAGTATCTGTTTAAACCTGTGATGGCCCTCCTACTAATTCCAGTGGTTATTTGGATTAGGGCCTATTAAGGGCTGATATCAGTCACTGAATTGAGTAGACTATTGAGTTAGTTTATCATTATTAGTAAACTTATGTATTAAACATAGGTTCAATGTTATGTCACATTGTCTTTTGCTGTGTACTTACTTGACGTTTAAATATAAATTACGCTGAATGTAGTACTTATGCTGTGTTTCTTAATTAAAATAAATAATGAAGTTATACAATTGGCTTTTTGGCGTCTCGCATGAATTTTTGTGAGACAGTATATGGAAAACAATTTCATCTATTAAAAAGAGGCATATATATTTTCAAAGTATTTTATACCTAACATTTTTTATCAGTCAGTTACCTATGTGTATGATAGATTGCTTGGTTTGGAAGAAATGATACTGAGACTGAGGAATATATATTTTCTTAATTACTGGCCCTTGTGTTCGGGAAACAATTTATCTGTGAACTTCTTAAACCAAATATTTGTTTTCTTGGCATAGTGAATTAAGGCTTTTGCTACTTGAAATTGCTTGTTTGAAAGGAGAATCTAGTTTCTTTGTGCAGATGCAAATGAGAAATAAGAAAAGATTGAAGGACCACAAAAACAATTTCTATCCTTTAGAAAGAAATGAAAGCCCTCTCTTTCCTTCTAAGTCATGATGCATATTTATTCCTTTGAGTTGTAGTCTCTGAGGAAAAATAGTCATGATTTGTATTACGACTTTTGAGGTTTTGTTCCTTTTAATGATACTACAGCATAGAAGGAACACAGGGTAGTGGAAGTGAAGATGGCCTATAGATAGAATGCTGAAATAAGACGTCTCTGGTTGCTGTTCCTTGGAAGATGCAGATAATCATGGCATGGGGATTATACTGTTTATGTAGAAAGAGGGTAAGAGTTGTTTAGGATGTCCAAAATTTCCTTCCTGGGTAAGAATACCACCAAAGATTAGCATCAGTGTTCTCAGGTGGGATGTTGTTGATCCCATAATGGCTGCCACCTTTGCTTGCAAAGTCATTTGCATAAACCATGAGCCATTTTTTTTGTGATTCTAGTTATTAACAATCAATTTCAAGAAAAAAATCAGGATGCTGTTTTCAAACCCTCACAAGATACTTAATTTAAATAAGGAAATGCTACTGTCATGGGCATTGATTAAGAAGGTTTCTATGAACATTATCTGTTAATCCATCAACAAAATGATTTATAGAACCTGCATGTTCAACATTTTTGTGGCTTCCTATGAATTGATATATTACCTCTTAATGTTTTGGCTTGTGGGAACTAATATGGATGAAATTCATGCAAGTCCTACAGGTCTCATTATCTGGAAGTATTTTCATCCTTTGCCGTCATCCTCAAGTCATGTAGGGGCAGATCGCTTTTATGCTGTAACTTCTTTGGTCTGTTTGGCAGCACACAGGGGTCATAAATCTTGTATCAAGAACAACTAAGATGGTATAAAAAAAATCCTGTGTATGAAGGAATTCCACTGTGTATTGAGCAGCTGATGTAGCGTCTCCAGGCATTGAGGGCTAGGGGTGTATTTGGAGCACAGTTACATTTCATTTTCTGTCTTGCTGCTTCTGCGGTCTCTGAGCTCTTATTACCTGGCATAACACTGAGTTGTCCTGTAGGAACTCTAAATTATGCCAGGGCTTGAATTATCTGTTGAATGATGGTCTGTAAGGTCTGATAACTCTTCTCTTAGCATTGTACAACCTGAGGTAATTCAAGCTGAAGTAGTCTTGTAGAAGAGAAGAATATCAAGGCTCTAATGTCCATTAGTAACTAACAGTGAATGGTTCATTGTTATGTTTAGGCAAAAATGTTGAAAACAAGTCAATTATTCTCAAATGGTGTCAGAGAAGTAGCTTTTTCTGGCACTTTTGTTAAGTAAGAAATGTAGTGTCCTAGGGGAAGGAATTATTCATAGCACAGATATATATATATGAAAGCAATCTCTAGGCGTATAGGAAGGTATAACGTGCAGCCTGGTGCATCTGGTAACTAAGAGCTTTTGGCATGCAATCCATTATAGTATTCTTTTCTGCTTTGTCCCATCTCCACAGCTTCATGTGTGTGGGCAAACCTTCATGCCTGTGTTGAGTTTGTTGATGTTACTGAAAATCCACGTGGATTCAATCCTCCTGCTCACATTCAAACACAGGATGGAGGCCATATGTTGGATCCAAAGACTCTCAGTTCCTTAGTGCTTGAATGCTTTCTCACTTCAGAGATGTTGCCGCCTTTTCAAAAGGTGTGAAGATGTTTCTGCTTTAAAATTCTATGGAAATAGCCTTGTAGTCTCCTATAAATGTCTGCTTTACTTTTTTTTTTGTGTCCTGTATTTTTCATCATTCTATTTTTATTGTTAGTTTTACAGCTACAGCGTGACCAGATAGGCGCTAAAGTGCCAAAATAACACACATATTTTTAGCTTATGTAAAGGTAGTAGAAGGAAACGTTTATGAATAGTTTTGCAGATATTATGCTGAGCTGTTTTCCATCCAGTAAACTGATGGAAAGAAACTGGTAATCGCTGCTATTCTTTTCCAAATGTCAGTGAGGAAGATACCGGTTTTCAAAGGGACCTCTTCGGCTTGTTGCGCTGCCTCATTGTTAATGCAATTGAACTAGTTAGCAAGCCTCCAAGGCAAAATTATTAAAAACAAGAATGAAAATTAAACTCAAATCAGCACTCTTAATTTAAGGGTATTCTTTAAGTCTTTAAGATACAATTGATGTTATAGAGAAGTTTTGCCCTTGATATTCTTGGAAAGGATTCCGTTTTTAAGTCTACAGCAGCTAGATTTTAAATTCAGCAAGGATTGAAATGGCTTTCTGTTTGCATTATGAATATTCCTTGTATACCACTGAACAAGAAATTCTTGCTTACCCTAAAGAGCTGTTTTGCTTATTTATTGCTGTTGGTCAGATACCGCTTTCTTTCTTGGTTGAAAGGTTGTAATTTAGCTGAGAAGGGAGCTGCTGTTTTCATCGTTACTGATTGTTTATGGCTAAACTTAACATGGCAAAGACTGAAGTGGATGATTGGCCCATCTGGGCTGTTAATAGAAGGCTATATAAAACTGTTTTGTCATTATCTCATTACCAGCTCAAGCAGCAGACAAAACTAGATGACAGTTAATTATTTTGCTCCTATCTTGTTTTTATCTTACTTAACTTTCATCATGTTGGAAGGAATGGAAAATAGGAATCAAACTTTAAAAGACTTATTTAGAGGCAATACTGTATGGTTTGACTGCATTTCCATTGTAATGCCACCAGAAAGTGCAAAAATGCCTGTCCATACAGTGAAGAATATCAGTTAGCAAAAAAAAATTCTGTTTTGATAGATAAGCTGAAACATTAATGGTAAATAAATAGGAGATAATTTTTCAAAAAGTATAATAATCTGGCATTTAGGAGAATTTGCAACCCAACCTGTTTACAGTGGAAATCAAAGTAGTAGAATATTTTATTGCTGGTTTAACGATTGATGGTTAAAAAGCTGTCATGGGTCTTTTAATGAAATTTCTAGAAGATAAAATAGCAAATTATTATTGTCATAAAAATGAAGGACTGAAACATTTTGGACCTATATTCTGTGTAGTATAGTAGCCTTTCTGGTGATGTAGACAAGTACTGGGTGCCTCGTAGGCACATGGGTGCCTGTAAGTGTAAACTTCCAATCTGTGAATATGGGAAACATTTTCATGCAGTGCTTAGCAGTTGACAGTTGAGGTAAGAAGCCATAAGGAAACCTATATTTACACCCACCTTAAAAGGCCTTGGAACTCAGAATGTTATAAATGGCTTTAGTGTTAATGAGATTTAGGCCTTACAAATTGCAAAAACTTAAAGCTTGACGATGAGAAAAGCTTTAGATGGCAGGTCTCTGCTGCTGTGGAGTGCCAGGTACAGCCTATCCAGTATTACAGCCCTAAAATATTTAATTTTCTTGTATTCATCTTGAAAAATTGAAGGTGATCAGTTCCCACATACATAGCGTACTGAAAGCAGTGGTCAGAACTAAAGAAAGTAAATGCTTTCATTGTTTGATGTGTTTTTCCAGATGAAAACATTTCTGGTTTAAATTCATGGATTTGTGACATTTGTATTTCTGTAGTAAAATTAGTATTAAACTTAAATGCCCCACTGTTTTGTCTTTTGTAATATTATTGCCAGAAAAATATCACAGCAGCTATAATTCACAAATAACTAATTAGAGTATACTTTTTAAGTACAAGATACTAAGATAAGTATAGCAATAAGGTAATATCCATAATGTTACCTGTTCATTTTGACATTCTGTCTTCCTCCCTTTTATCATCAGATCATCTTGATCAAGACCAGAATACTGTACATTTGTCATCTGGCTTTTAAGTATGGAACAGATAGTCATGCAGTGACTGGTCCAAAGTGGCTTCTAAGCACATGCAGGGAGGAGGAAGCTAAGCAGTGTTATCCTTTTTTTTCCCTCTAAATATGTTGACATCTCTAGCTTTTGGAAGTAGTGTTTGAGTAGATGGATTTAGAGGGAAACATGGTTTTTGAAAAATCATCTTCTTGTCAGCTTTGTGGGTTGTTTCCAATTTAAGTTCTTTCCTACTGTTAACTACTATAGTGCCTTGTTCTGCTTCAAGAATAGTCATCAGAATGGTGTTTTACTGTTCTGCCATGGGTAGAAAGATTAGCACAGCAGGACTCCTCCAGCATTTGCCTTGTTAATGCTAAAAGAAAAAGATGAGTAATAGAGAAAGGTCTTTTGGTATGTGTGACTATGGAAAACGGCACCGTTTGAAGTGATGTTTGAATGACCATGTCCTCCAGCAAACCCTGCCAGTGGGATGGTGGTTGGGTAACTGAAGGAGCGCGTCGGGAAGGATTGCTACTGACACAGCTAAATTTTGTTTGGCAAGGTGACATACTTGAGTTGCTAGAAAGAGCATTAATTTGTGTTGGCCATCATGGCAGAGAAAAGAAACTCTCTCTTTAGGAAGAAGGTAGTGCTGAAGATTTCTGCTTGCTGGCAGAAAAGGATAACAATACTTTAGTAACGTCCCCTGAAAGTGAAATTTTGTGGAGAATGAGTTATTTGTTCATACATAGGTGGAAAGCCTTACTATTTGCAGCTGAGGTGTGTTATTTCCCATGTGGGAAGCTGCAGTTACGGAAGGGAAGGGCTGCTGCTGGAAAGAAGAGGTGTTTGATTGACCCTATGCTGGTCCTAATCCTGCTGCTTGGGAGTGTGCGAACAGCTATTGACAGGAGATTTCTCTGAATGGAATTGTGTGGTCTGGATTTTTCAAAGAATGAAAGGTATGAATGAGAAGACCTGTGTTATATTTCAGTCAAAAAGAAAAAAAAAAAAAAAACAAACATTAATTTCGGTGGCAGAGCTTGGAACAGTTTTCAGTGAACATATAGTGTTGGGCGCACTTTCACAGATGGAGAAACTGAGGTAAAATGTCATGTGAAAGGTCACCCAGCAGCAATTTAAGGAATTACAGTCCATTTTCACTCTCATTTCTGCCTTGCAGCACTAGGATTACTCTTACACCTTGTTTCTGGTCAGGGTATGACACTGAATCACCTCACTGAAATGAGGGAGCACAAGGCCTCCATGGCGCCAGGGTCAGGAGGGAAGGCAGTGACAGGCCCTGGGATGAGCCCACAGGCTCTGCAGCCTCATCCCTCACCCCCGGGGTCTGGCTGCTTCATCCATATCAGCTCTGATCCTGCACAGCTGAGTAGCCTTGGGTCAGGCTGCGGAGAGAACTGTGAGAAGCCATGTCTGGTGCCTCAGCAGCTCTGAGCTGCCTTTAACCTCAGCTCCTCGCCAGCCCTCAGCCATGTGCCCTGCTGTTCCTCACCTCAGCTCACCTCACTGACTGGACTAGCCAGCTTGACCGTGGACCTGCCTCCTCGCCGGGGACGTGTTTCCTCACCACAGACGTGCCTGGCGATGGCAGGAGGGTGGCTGACCTGCGTGGCTCTCCCTGCATCTGCTCCATGTCAGGGGACTGAGAGGCTGTGCCCCACAGGAAGGTGACTGCCCTTGTGGCACTGCCCTTGTGGCACTGCCTGCCCTTGCAAACTCCTAGAAACGTCTTCCTGAAAACGGTTTCTGTGTACTACGTGCTAACACTGCCTTTCTGTTTCTGACTGGAAGGGGGGATGGGCTGCAGCTGGGCACACTCAACAAATTCAGTGGGTGATGAAACCTGGCAGTCTGGCCCCAAGAAACATAAACCAACCGTTTTAAAACCTCTAGAACTTGAAGCCCAGCTGAGCAGCGAGTTTGTCGTCATTTCTGCTCCCTTGCCTCTTGACTTCGTGCATTTTGCTTCAGCTAGATCTATCCTCAGTGTTTAAAGGGGTGTGGCTTCCCCAGGAGTGAAGGGTCACAGAATGGCTCCTAGTGTGTCCCCTCAGAGACTGGATCCCTCCTTCTCTCTCCACCTGTGTATTACAAGGTATTTTTTTCTCTTCAGTAATAGCAGTGAAGTTACCGTGAGGTATAATTATGGTATATTTAAGAATTACATCAATTAGACTTTAACTTAAATCGTTTTCCAGGAGTTAGTGTGATATTAAGGTAAAATTCAGACTCACACAAGGTTCCTCCATAAACGTGTGTTATTTAAATTCTGCTTAAATTACTAACATTAATTCACTTGGCCTCTTTGTTTTTATTGTGACTATGAGTAACAAATAGGTTCCTCAAAGTGCAGCACCTTGGCTGCCTCATGTTTCGCATCCACTTGGAGCAGAGGTAGGTGACAACAGAAAGTTAAGGGCACCAGAGGTTTTGGCACTAAATTTTCTATTTGAAATTTGCTCTCTCAGCAGACCAACAGGTTCCTTTACATACTGATGCAGTTGTTGGATATGCTGTGTAGACATATGTGAATTTATTTTGGGGAGTGAAATCCTCACCCCAAGGCATTTTGCCCATGATGTCTGTAACTCCTGTTTTTTATTTTCCAGTATATTCACCTGGCTTCACCATTTGAGGTTTTTTTGTACACATTCATATTTATAAGCAGTATCTTATTGTTATAGTAAGTTTTTGTGCCTGCTGGAAAACAAAGTAATCTACAAGGACTCCACAGTCTCCTGTCTTTTGCCCAGATGATCCTGAGGGTACTATGTGGCAGTTAGTAATTGCAAGTGGGATTTAAAGTTATCTGCAGATGCATAATTTTTATCTTCAGTAGTCCCGCTGGCACTCTCTCCAAGTTGTTAACAATTCATCTTTGCCAGTCTGTAATTGTGCCTTTGCTCTAGAGTCACAGGTATTTAGCTCACTGTGGAACAGGATGCAAAATAGAGTAATAAATAATATGATTTATTTTTATTAGGTTGCATAAGTATGTTATCATACTTGCAAGCTAAAAACTTAGTCACCCTCTTTAGATTTTATTGTGATACATTAATACACAGATTCAGCAAAATGCTAAACTTAAAAGACATGCTTAAATGTTTTGCTGTATCTGAGTCTTAATATGTAATTATATAAAACAACTTAGATTAAGGATATGCTTAAGTGCTTTGCTGAACCAAGGAGTAGCAGTGGTATAATGCATGAATAATACAAAGTCTTCAGAAAAGCCCAGCTAAAATGAGCGGAGATTTTCATAAGCTTTGATTAAATTACACAGTTGTGTAGAAAATAGGTTTTTATCCTGGTAAAATCATATCAGTTCTTTGTGTGGTAAAGTGAAGATACGGACTTTTCTAGTATGACTAACACAGCAAGAGAAACTGTACAATCAGAATTAAAATAATCTGGATTGTAATTTTTTAATTCTCATTTTATGAACACCCTGAATGAAACAGACACCATTTTCCACAATAGTAAACAGATTTCCCCTGGACTATGGTAAACAAACCCAAAAAAATAAAAAGTGAAATAACAAGAAATGAGTGGTAATACGCAATGCTTTTCATATGTAAATTTCTGTTCCACTTTTTTCCCAGCACAAATTTTAATTTTATTTTGATCAGACCTCAAGTCCTGATGTAAAGAGGACATCTTGTGTACAGACCTGGGCTGTGGGGCTGTGGGGCATGGCTGGTGGAGGGACAGCATCACCGCCGTGTTATGTGATGAGGGAAGACCCAGTCTACCAGGTGGTGCCAACACTGGTGCTTGGAAAACCTCCTGCCAGTTTTGTGCAAGCATCTGGCACGGTCCAGATTGCATAAGCAGAGTTTAGTCAGACTGATATAGGAAACTTCTTGTGCAAGATACATAAAAATACTTGAGGTTCTGTCTGTCCCTCTGTCTGGGACCAAAACAAGCCAAATGTCCTCTCTACTGCTGAGAGGAGGTGGTAGTGTATTTAGTATGTATGAGTAGAAAAGTTCCTCATGTTTTAAATGAAATAAGGCTTCATATGTGGTTTTCCGAATAAATTTCTACTGTGGGCAAGAAAGTTTATGTAAGTATTGCACTATTTCTAAAAATGGCTGGACAAAGCTCTACAATACATTTACATCACATTTATATATTTGGGCTATATCCACGAAAGGGCACAGAGCCTGCAAGCTTTCTCCTTTGTCTCCTCCAGCAAGTGTCCTGCTTTGGCTCAACTTGATGCTTACAAACAGCAGCAAGTAACTCTCATAACTCATGCTTGGGACTCTCCCATTTTTAGTTCCTTACTCTATGTAACTAGGACCTCCTGTGTCTACTGTGTTTTTATGTTTTTAAATAATTATTTACTTTGCAGTAATAAAAGAGCATATCTGACAAGGCACTCAGCATCTTCCTTTTAATGCCCCTTAAAAAGAACCTGTGACTCAGACTTGAGACCACAGCAAATAACAGCTGAATTTAAACCCTTTTTGAAAGATCTCCCTTTCAATGGCTTCTTTACTGGTATACTGATAACTGTTGTGGAGATGATGATGAAGTGTGCCTTGATCACACAATATCATCACATTACTGGACACCGAAGAATTGATTCCAGTCACTGAATGCTCCAGAACTGAAAATCTTTGAAATAGAGCATTTTATGTATAAAACCAGAGTGTATGACATATTACTATTGCATTATTTTTAAAACTCTTAAGTGTTTTGGATATAACTTCCACTGATATTATATAAACTGTACAGAAATAATCTCCTGGCATTTGCTTGGAATGACAGTCATCAATTCCTACACGTTTATTTAAAATCTTATGTAGAAACAAAAAAGCATTTGCTTTACACAAGTTTGTTTTGGATCTTTTGCCAGGGAAAAAAGCAAGCTTTGCTAATATAGGCTGAAATAAAGTGTGAAATAAAATCTTCAAATAAGCCCTTAGTTCACAGAGGTAGCGTGCACTGGAATTACTCTGCCAAAAATGTTGGCACTGAGTTTAGTTAAGTGTTAAGCAGAGGTCTCTTGGTAAATAGTCCCGTTAGAAACATGCTGTGACCTCTGCTGCTGGGATTCAGGTATGTGAGAGAACTGTGCTTAGGAGCTTTACTAGTCATGTGGTCAGAATGATTTTCAATCACTTTGGTCATTGCTGGATTAAAATTGAGGCTGCGGAGATTAATGGTCTGTTGTTACTAATCCACTAAACCCCTGTTCGTAGATCTTTTAAATTGACTGAACCTATAGGTTGTAAAGTTACTGAGAGATACGGATTTGTAATGGTGTTAACTGTCTTTCGTGATGTTTGGTGTTAGCAGTGTGCTATTATTTATTGCTCTTTGAGACAGTGATCTTGGCTGTTCTTGAATGGAAGTGAACTTTATACTTTTTTAGTTATACTATTCTATAGCACAGTAAAAGTGTGTATCATTTTAAATTAATGTGGATGAAGAAAGCTTTACTATGTTTAGGTATGAGCTGGCATTAGTAGAAGTTCAAATAAGAACAATAGAAATTAGATCTTGTTTTTACTTTGTCATTACAAATGGTGGCCGCTGTCCCTAACTGTCAAAATAGCCACTATCTCCCTGCAGTCTGTCTGCCATTAACGGTGGTGGCTGTCCCCTCAAGTGGGTTTTACTGACATTTGAAGATGTGGCCAAAAGTGAAATGGCTGTTCAGGCTTTTGGGAGATTACATTTTCTGAACTAGCGCAGTATTTGGAGTATCAGGGCTCAGGGCTATTCCCAGAGATCTAGCACAGTTAGACATAATTTCTGTATTTAATTTCAGTACTTAATTTCTGTGCAGGTGTAAGTAGTTTTCCCCAGATGAAAAATAATGTACAAAAAAAAAAAAGAGGAAAGAAATGAGGAAACAGTTCATCCATCTACTGAGACATGAGGAAACTTTGGGCACAGCGGTATAGTGGTTTGGGTTTCAGCAGGGATCTGTAATGAAGATGTGTGAAGAGGGTTTTAACAGTATGGGAGACAGGAGTTAGGGGAGAGGGAATAGCATGTGGAAGAAATCAGACTGTGATTGCAGCTGGGAGCATTCTGGGGGCATTTAATCTGAGTGGATAGCTTTACATTAGGCAAGGAGAGGGATGGAGCCCTTCATGTATGTGCTTTGGGCCCTGTTTACCACATCTGTGCTTAAGGTTGCAAATTGGAACTGTTCTGGCTTTCAGGTGTTTGTAATTTTGTGAAAGACTCCATTCTAAAAGTGTAATTAAAAAAGGAAGAGTTTGATTTTTAGTTCTAGAAGAATGAAAATATATTATTTTAAAAATCATTTTGTTTGATGAAAGGAGTTGAGTACCTGGTGCCTAACAGGTTGGTGCGGACATATGCAATGACATACAGAAGAAGAAATTGGGTTTGATTGAATAAATAATGGCAACAGTCCAGCCTAAAAAAATGGATTTTGGTGCTTGTTTAAACTGCAGTGTGACTACCTGTTTCATAGGAAGCATGCTTAAATTATCATCTAATTATGTCTTCCTCTGAATGTGTTTTTGATTCCTATCATATGCTGAAAACAAGCAGAAGTTTTTTGCTCTTGTGTTCACTGCAGAAGATGCAGAAAAGTCATAGGAAAGTATATTTTTGCATTTTAACTGCACTTGCATTAATCTACTTGGGAGAGGGGACTAAGCTGTATTTGTAATTTGTATAAATTAATAACCCATTAAAATTATTGAAAAATAATGCATTTATGATTTAAAGGGTCAGTATGTCAAAATTTTATGATTATTAAATTACTACAAATGTATTCTACATGTTTATGCTAACATACAGCAAGGTAACATGGCTTTAACTTTATAATTGACTTACAACTTTGTCAGAGAATTCTAGTGATTAAAATAAACCTTTTATTTCATGCAGCCATCTCTGTTTCTGAACCCTGGTGACTTGGCTTATTCTTTTGCCTTCTGGTTATCTCAGTAATAATATGTCTTGATTAAGGACTGCAAAGAGCTTTTACATCTGTTCTTGTCACAAAGCTATGTAGGATAAAGTAGGCCAAAGGTAACTCATCATGCAAACTATGGACCTCCAGTTATTTCTTTTCCTCCAGATTTAGTATTGTGTTCAAATAAAACTGGCACTATGGAACTAAACCCAAAGCATTTAAATGGATTTTTGGCAATTTCTCAAAGCTGTCTTGAGGAAGAAGAAAATATTAATGTAAGACTGAAATGTATACGACTGGATGAAAAAGATGAAGTTACTCTCCTGCCAGCTATTAGGAAATACAGTCCTTGTCGTATAGGAAATCAGAGTTCACCATCTAAGTGAAAACGAAAGCTACACTTATGAGGTGGATAGATCAATAAGAACAGTTATTGTGAAACTGAAAGGACAATGTGACCTCTTTCTTATTTATGATAGAGATACCTGATACCAGCTAAATACGAGGCCTGTCCTCAGCTCATGTTCTATGGAAGGCTAATTTGTGAGAACTATGCACTAACTAACTTGCAACATAAGGGAGTTAATGGTTGTAGCTTCACAGACAGGCTTTGAAGCTTCAGCTTCATGTTGCAAGTGATTTAGACGTGGGTCGAAATTAAGGGTCCCTGGTAGGGTGGAAAACAGTAGCCTGATCTTTAGCTAGCACGTAGGCCAACCACTGAGCAGTTCTTCCTATCTAATCAGGTTCACATTGCAAACAAATGAAGGATTTGGTGAGGGAAGAGACACCAAGTAGTCTCTCTGTATTCCTGGAATGCGTTTGTGACTGCCTACTGAATGGATTCACAGAGTTAAGCTGAATTGCCGGAGCTAGTAGCTGAAAATGTATTGTGCTGTCAGACTTGGCTTTCTCTGTTCAGACACTTTAGGGACCAGGGGCTTGACTGTCCACTGTCTAGCATCCAAAGCAGTTATAAATAACCGCTCCATTGAGTAAGTGAGAAATACTGCTCTATTAGAATGATAGCAGTTTTCACCTGCTTGGCTTGAGTGTAAACTAACAAGCAGCCAGATCCTGTATTTACGTAAATAAACGTATAACTCAAAATTCAATAAGCATAACTCAAACAAACATAAGCATAACTCAAAACAAACAGCATAACTCAAAAGATCTGTTCTAGTTTGTTAGAGGAAGACCTAGCCCAGAGCATGGGTACTGCAGGGTCAGGTGCTGGGATGCGTCATTTTGGCGAGTTTGGGTTTATAAGTAATGCAAGTAATATGCCCACTAGCTCTGTTAACCTGAATGTTTATTGCATGGTTCTAATCTAGGTTTAAGACTGACTTAAATATTTTAGCAGTTGCAAAATAAACATGTAGTCTGCTCATTTTTGGGGATTTGTTTTTACAGCAATCATACACAGAGAACCCTATTATTGATGGTCGATTTTTTTAAAGCTTCTGCCATCTCTTGCACTCTTGGTATTGCTGTTTTTTTCTCAGTTGCTCTTAAAGGCAATATTAACAGATGGTATGCATTGCTCATTAAATCTGCATCTACACCTCTCCGAGGACTGCAAAGATGTTGGGAAACAGACCATGTTACTGCAGTAAGCGCTTCGAAGCTTGGAAGTTACTGTGCTATTCATGAGCAGTTTTCACTATCGCTGTGTTTTGAGTGCTATGGCAGTAGAGTTACAGATACATTGCTGAAATATTTCTAATTTAGCCAAGTCCAGCTATGTGCCACTTTCTCACAGATTGGGTAAAACGTCTGGGTTTCTTTCATGCTTTCCGTATTTGCGCTTTGGTAGTGTCATACTCAGCAGCTCTTCCCTTTTATATAAATGTCTTAATGCTGGACATTAAATCTATGTATCTGTAACACTTAATTTCCCACCTCCATTTACATACGTCATCTGAGGTACCTTTGCTTTTTCTTGAGATGACTTTGTCTATAATGCTTAGCTCTTTTTGTCCTGTGTGCAGTGATGACACTCTTTAAATAGACATATAGATGTTACTTTTAGGCTTTCTCAACTTGAATGTATCTTTGTCTGAAGAGGCAGTGCTTTGATGTGTGAGTCGAAAGGGCATTGTGCCAGTGTGGAATTCACTTTCCGTATGTTTCAGATTGGTGGTGAGAGATGCAGAAATCTAGTAGATAAGAGTTCTCATTTCAGCTTTTTTATTACTCAGATTTGGAAGTGATGCGATCTGACTAGCAATCCCAAACACATCAATATAGCCAGAAATAGGGTGCTCCCATCTTGTTTCTCCTAAGCTTTTCTTCTCTTTAATAAAGTGTTGGATCAGAAAGGTTAAGTAGTTGTTGATTCCATGGTTCATGGAAGGTTAGGATTTAGTTCACATTTCTTTCATAGTTGACCTGTGTTAGGGATAAGGAAGCTAAAAAGTGGATAGTACATTAAGAGAAAATGAGATTTACCCCTATTGTTTTTACAAAAAGAAACACTTCAACCTTTCCGTGTTTGAGCTGGTCTAAATGGGCACAGTGAGGAGTGGAAATTCAGTAATTTCTCCTAGTATTTTGTATTTGTGTTTATGATTTTCTGTTGGCTAGGGATATTTCATGTTCTAAAAGCAAAGTCTAAATAAATTAGTTTCAATAAAGGGCTACAAGAAGCTGTATAGGCACTCATACGATGAAATTAACCTAGTTTGTGTTAATTTAGATTCTTTATTTGGAAGAGGCTGAAGTGAACCTAGTAAAACCGGTTTAAATTACAATACAATTTCTGAGCATAGACAAGAAGATTGCCTACCTTACATGCACATTTTTTTCCTTATAATTTACAGGGGGGCAAATATTATACTCATGGAGATTTGCAAAACAAAGGGGCCATCTGAAGTAGCATCAAGAAAATAAGAGTTTTTTTTAAGTTCCCAACTTAAAAGAATGAAAAATAATACAGTCAAGAGTGGGACAGAATGCCCTTTCATGTACAATTAACAGAAGCGGCGTTCCTAAGTATAAAAACATGTCCTTGTGTTAATTATCAACATGCCATTGATACTGTATTTTTCAGTAGCACAGTAGGACTGATTCTGAGTTATATAGGTGCAAGGCAGTAAATTTATCAGGGCTCCAAAATTTAAAGTGGTACAAATGAGAACTGAAGCTGCTTCACTGAGTAACTGGAAGGCCTAAGCTGTGCTTAATTCTTCTACAAGTCTTGCTTCTGATCCTATTAAAACCACTGAAGGGGTTTTACCACTAACTTTCACTCTACCAAAACTGGACTGCAGGGACAGCAAGTGACTTCCTCCTAAGATATTCCAAAGGTTAGGCAGTTTGAGGTCATTCGCTTTCCTCTTCACCCTGTGTCATCGCTTGCACCCATTCCTTAGTTCTGAGTAAGGAGAGAAAAGGGACAGGAGTAGACCAGTAACAGGGATAAAGAGTATTTGGTTGTGAGGGGTGCAAGAAAAGACAACTGGAAGAATGGCTAAAAGAATGAGGATATAGACTAACAGGGAGAATGCTTGCAATGGAAGATAGCACTGAGATTGGGTTTCATAGTGCACTTCAACAGAGGCAAATGAGAAAGAGCATTGATGACAGTCTACTTTCCTAATTGCTTTTGGTTCTGGTCCTAAATAGATAGGAATCCAGTTGGTGGCTTCGATAGGAACAAGACAATCTTCTTGTCTGAAGAATCACAGAGAGAAAGATACAGAGAGCTTGACTTGTTCAGTCATCAAATCTTGATTATTTTTTTTAAACCTTAACTTACAGCACAGAAACTGTCAGAATCCTTGAAGACAAAATTGTTAATAACTTAAATGCTCTAAAGTTCTTCACTATGTAGCTGTTGACCTTTGAGGAGTCTGACTGCTTACTGAGATTATTTCATTATTATTTGCACATTGACTTCCTGCCAAAAAGTCAATCTGCTTTTCCTTTGCATGGTTTTGTTATTTTGAAGGTCTTCATCTGTGGAATAAAATCCACTATGAAACAAAATGCTGGCAGAGTTGGAAGCTTTCCAGTAAAAGCTTTCCCAGGTTAAACTCTGGTGATGCTGAAATATTACAAGTGTTTTATGTGGCCTCCTTTCCCTTGTGCCTTACCTAACATAGCTGTTCCTGAAGAATGGCAACAGTTGGTTTTAGTTCCCACTGCCCCCAAGAGAATGTTCTACTTGTGATTTACAGGATGGAATTTATACATCGTTTGAACTTCAGACTTGGGCTTTGCTTTCATTCTTTTATCAGCCTCAAAACATTTTTTTAAAAGATGTTTATTATGAGCTTAGTGATCCCTCTCATAGAGTTGATTAGGTATGATGTGAATGACAGTATGGATCTCATATCATATTTATGTGCTCAGGATTTCTGCATTGGTGAAGACACTTACAGAAACTGTCTAAAATAACATGTGAGTATCACAATGAAAAAAGCACAAGGAAGGGCTGTATCAGGAAAGGCTAACTCGAGAGCAGGTTAACTACCAGTGGCCACCAGGAAAATGTCAATTTCTTTCTGATGCAGGATGAAAAAGGAGGAAGATGGATGTACACTATCTCTTCTTTTTTATTTTCTTCCCCTAGTTTCCTCCCCAAAAGGAGAGGAAGGTCAAAATGTCACCTGAAAAAGCTGACTGGAGCTAGCAACTTTCTATAGGCAGTTAAAGATGTCTGAACTATGAATGTTCTATTTATTGAGCCTACAGGGCTGAGATCAAATTTTTTATGATACACAGAAATTGATGAGCCCGTCAAATACTTAAAGCCTGGAGGATGAAGGTATGTTTTATACCTTATCATTAGACTTTGAGTTTTATCCTTTGGTGTATTGGCAAGGCCTGCATTTCATGAGGGATAGACTAAAGTAATTCTCATGTTCCAATCCAGGGAAGTAAACAAACAGCTATATTCTTTGAATGTTGCAGATTCAGGATCAGTTTCAAGGAGAGCCCAATTAGAAGCATATGAAGGCAGCCTGGCCTGTCTCCCTGGGACAGGGCACGCATGACTGTAGGTATTCATCTAGTGCCTGCCAGGATGGAGCTCTCTTCCTAATTGGAGCTTTTGGATGCTATTCCAACCTAAATGATATTGTGCACAGTAAGTCAGCACAGCTCCACTGATCTTGCTAAATATACATCTGACTTGCACTAGCTGTAGGCTGTCTCTTCCTAGAGATGAGAACCGTGGGCCTTACTCTGCTCTGCAGGTAGTAAGGGAACTTCAGGCAAGTGTGAAAAGGCATTATTATTATTCTCAGTTTTTCCCAGGTTAATACAGTGGAACCTCTGGCTCAGGAGATTCCTAAACCTCTAGCTGTAATGGCTGGAAGGTTTTAGATGAAGGAACTCTCTTTGCTGCCTATTTTTGTATTCTTTTTTCCAACAGTTTTGCTACTGACTATTGCTGCAGATCAACAGTTCCCAAACTTGTTTGCCCCTGCATCCAGGGTATGGGATAATGGGTGATGGAGCAGCTCTGAGAATCCTTTGCCAGAGAAGGGAGGAGAGTGTGAAAGATCTGGAACAAGAAGTGTTGATGGGTATTAGGAGCTTAGAGCTTAACCACTGCTTCACAGTCTTCCCCCATTGAGATTACTTTCTTTCAGAACCTTTGCTAAAAATGCTGGGGCTCAGCTCAATAGCTCTGACCCCTGGTTCTGTCCTTGCTGAGTGCAGTGCCTGCCCCTTTTCTCAAGTTTATTTTTACTGCTGCAACTGCTGTTCCAGGTACTCACTTCCCCAGGCATATCTGCTCTCCTACTTCCAGAAGCTCTTCAGTAACCCACTCTTAAAGGAAACAGTCATGTCTCATCTGCTGGGTTCTTCCCATATTGTTTGATCTGATCTGCTGTTGTTCTTTCATACAAATTACATTCACATTTATTATGGTTGCAAATATTATGCATATTTGTACACAGATACATACCACACCACACACGTACAAATATTTGCATATATAAGTATGGTAAAAATGGAGTCAGCATCTGAGAGAAACAGATTTCCTTGATAAGCTAGAAATAAGTGACAAAGCCTACATGTTTATCAAATGAAGTGCTTTGGGCTGGATTTTGGTATCTGCTATAACTGGGACTGACTGGTTGGGTGAGGACAGCTGTGCTAGGTGCTGAGGTGGGAAGACAAGCAGACAGTTGGTGCGGAGGAGATTGCACCCGAATAAGGTGCTGTGGAACGGGGGAGGCAACGAGAGAAAGAGAAGAGAAAATTAGGTTTGAGAGCCAGTCAGGTATGGGAAAGAGAGGAAAGACCTAGCCTCATAATCACTTTGGTAGGTACACAAATTGTACCATTTGGTAGAATTTTTTTTTAGTTTTATTAAAAAATAGAAGTAGGGGAGAGGCAAGTGAAGAATTCATACACACTCATAATCTAAAGTTATCTTAACACTTTAGAAATACCAGAGGTACAATTGCCTGTGCAAGGGTTGTGTGGGAAAATACACTAATTTAGCACATTCTCATTTTATTGCAGAGGTTGTGAGACACAGTGAATAAAGGAGGGGATTGCAGGAAGAGGAAAAGATAGTCACAAAGGAATTTAAGGCTTCTCTAGAGAATAGAATTTTATCACTGTCTCTGCCAGAATTTGTGTTGCTTGGCAACACACTTTAATCAAACTTTTCAAGGGTGGTCACTAATTGTACATTGCTTGTTTCCCCTGAGGCCTGATTTGCAGAAGTGCTGAGCAGTTACAGCTAAAACAGGTCAATGGGAGAAATGTTTTGTATGTATGAAATGCTCTGCAAGTCTAAGTACTGTAAAAATTGTACACTGGGGCTACAAATTGGCTAATAAAAAGTAGAGAACATCTTTCTCTGACTCTGGCATTCATTTGTACATTTGTAGGAAAGGGACACCACCTCTTCAGGAATGCTCAGGAATCAAACATTTTGGGAGGTTGAATCATGTGCTAAAAACCCATGGTACTTTTACCTTGAAGTGCTAGGAAGATTGGCTGAAGTGGCCTTTCACGGCACTGCCTGGTTTGCTTCAATTAATGAGCCTTTTGAAAGTTTTCTTCTGCACTGAAGGTCTAAGCAGCAGCCATTTCTCTCTATCTCGATGCCAAGTGTTAGGTTGAGGAAAAAAAATACTGAAATAGTCATTTTAAGGAAAGCATAAAGCAAAACCAGTCCGCTCCTCTTATTGAGCTTTCTACTTCCAAGTGTTGGCCACACCTGAATTTCTACTAACTGATCTAACTTCAGAACTATTAAGTTCTTACATAATTGTTAGGTGCAGGTCTGGGTTCAGATCATGTTCTGTTGAAGTCATTGTGCAATTTGACCAGACTATAGTGGAGGAGAAAGAAGATCAGACTGTTAAAAAGACAGCTTTTGCTATCTGTACAGAAGGAGGCAATGCCCAGAGATACCATTGCTATGTAATGACAGCGGTCCTCTTGCCTGCTGTGGCTTAGACTGAAGTTTGGAAACCTTTTCCTTCCTACAGTCCAGACAGGTCTTTTTGATATGTTCTTGAGGAGAAAGAGCAAACATTAAAATTAATCTTCATTTTGTCATGTTACTATAGGATAATGCTAATGTGACTGCGGGCCATATGTAATGAGGTAGCTGGCTTCATCCAGCCCCTAAAGAGCTTCTTAATCTGTGTACTGATGATAATAGACCATCTAGCTCTTCTAATGCATGGAAGACTATTAAAGAATTTCTATATTAGCCTTTTATAAAAGGATACAAGCATGTGTAGGTGGTAAGTAAAACATGTCATGTTTTAATCCATTAGGAGTGACTGTGGTTCTTAATTCAAAGCCTAGAGAACTGTAATTTGTTTAAACAGTACTTTCTATTTCTATAGTACCTTTCACTTGAATATCTCAAAATGTTTTCCACTAATTGTTATACAGAAATAAAGAGATGCTGCTGCTCAGTGTGTAGAACCCTGTTTGGGTAGGTCAAAGACGGTTGACTCACAGCTCACTGCCAAATCAGAAAGGTGGGGCTTTACACTGGATTTCACAGAGATAATTGCCCAGAAAGACTATAAAGCAATGAAAAAGCTGCCTTGAGGGTTTTGAGTCTTCCAGCTCCAAATCTCATATCATTCTTAATGCAGATTTATGTGAGGCAGGGTGGCTTAAAGCTAGTTGATACTCAAAGTTGAAATAGTATAAAAGATGCCATTTTTTTTATTATGTTACTTAAACCCAATGCAGATGTCTGTGTTAGCATTGTAAGTGGATTCTGACCTCATTTATGTTGATTTATGGTTGAAATGGTGTTTACGGTTGTGGCACTAACCTGACTAGTGCTGTACTAGTTTCTCTTGACTGACTTCACATGAATTGATGGAGCCTCTGGGTTTGCAGACAAGACTTTGACTTCTTTGGGAAACAGTGCCAGGGAGAAAGGTAAGGGGGTGTTAGATGATGAAACAGCAGCTTTAATACAAAATGCCTGTTCAGGGTGATAATTGACCTGAGGAAATAGGCTAGTGTATGTCCCTCGTTACCTAGTACTGTCAATGCCATTTCACCACAGCACTTGTGCACATGATGCCACACTAAATTCAAGAACATGGCTGAATGCAGATGGAAGGAAAGTGGTGCTATTGTTTAAGCAGGCATTTGGAGTTCAGGGTTTAATATTTTCCTTAGTCTGTCTTTAGCATTTCTTTGTCATTTTTTTAAACCTGGGACAAATGAAAAGTTCAGGGGAGAAGAGAAAGATTGACACTTGAGATCGGAGGTGACGTGATTTCAGAATTGTTGTGCTTTTCGAGACAGTTGAAATTTGCTAAGCTTCTTGATCACCTTGACACTTACTCAAATTACAGCAGTGCTATCTGTGGATTACTGCTGTGTTTAATAGCCACAGAATGGTTAATGCCTGACATTTTAATGTGTACTTAGCCTCTGATCTGTAACAAGTCTATAATTGCATATTGAAAATTCTTTAAAGATGTATGATGAAAAGTGATTAGTGATCTCTTTTAGATTATTGACTTAATTTCCAAAATGGAATGCCTAGTCTTTTGGGGTTTTGTTTGTTTTAATATTCAATAATGTAGCTTGATGGTCCACAAAACAGTACATGGTTTTTTTTTACTCTTTGATGTAGAATAGCTACCAAAAGAATTAAAGGAAAGAAAATGTTGACGTCCTTATGTGGTGTCGTGGTTTGCCCCAGTCAGGTGGAACAACAGAACCAGGACATGTGGTAAAGTTACAGTTTGCTAAATGCCAGTCATGCCAAAGTGTCATTTTACTCATGCCAAATTCACTGTTTTGCAATTGTATTAATTAAATACCACCCAAAGGAGAAAATTTCTTCTTTTACTACAAGCTATTTCTGGGGTGGGGGAGAGGGAAGGGTGTAGATCTCCTTTCAACTCAAATCCAATCCACTGTTATCCCTACAAAGACTGTTAGAATAAATACTGCCCTACAACTGCTAGGATAATATTGAGAATTATTGGATTGTCTTTGAAGAAACATATTTTAAGAAAGCATGAACCCAAAAATTTATTATTTTTGTTTGTCTTCTGGTTTTTTTGGAATAAACAGACCTTAATTACTTCCTTAATATCAGAGGTTGTTGTTTTGTTTACTGTCTTGACATCTGCCATACACTCAGGCTGCTTTCTGATGGCAGAAAATAATGAAATGGTGAGTGTTTGTAAAGTAAATATTATCACAATTGGGTGGACCTGCTGATGGGATGACCCCATATCTAACCAGCTGAGCTGTGCAGCACTAGTACAAGTCCAGTGCCACATTCTTTATATCTACCTTGAGTTGCAGTTGGGGAAATCACAGTTAAAGAAATCCCTACTCAAAAAGAAAGACTGGGATACAGATGGGTCACAGAAACATGTGTGTTTGTTCTGGAACCATAGTCAGTGCATATTTGAAGTCATCAGAATAATTCATATCAGTTTACATGTTTTAGTATGCGCCTAGCATAAGCTGCTATGAGAGCACCATTTATCAAAATGTTGCGTTCTGCAGAGTGCTGCGTCAGTGTTGTTAAATCTTATTAATCTTCACTCGTAAAGCAAAACTCTTCAGTTACATGGACTGCTTGCATTACTAAGAGTTATAGACTCAAGCTACTTATGTATGATGATGTACCAATAAGAAGGCCGTAAACATGCATGAATTTGAGAACCAGGAGGTGAAGGCAGGACGTGGTCAAACATTGCAAAATGGTGACACATACAGAAAGGATTTGGCCTAAGGTCTGAAGGTCAGTAGAATAGTTTGAAATACGTGCAGCCATGGTTAAACTGTTTGCTCTCCAGCTAAATAATGAGGTCTCTCAAGTTCTTGACTAGAGATGATCTGCTGTATTTTGTAGTGTTTCTAGTATATGACCTCTACAACTTTTTGGTGCTGCAAAAAGTACAAAAAATAAATAAGAGCAGTCTTATCAACATATTGCTGCACAAAGTTGTGTTGTGGAAAAAACAAACAGATGCCACATATACAGTACCATAAGGATTTAAGAAAACACATGATTCATTTTAGCTATGTGGCTGGATCAACTCCAAGCATGTGTGAAGGGTGGGGATCAGTCTGACTAACATAAGTTCACATCTTCTGGTACTGAGCTTAGTTTCCTGTATAGCTGAGTGTAAACCTGGCATTGTAGCACACCAGTTGCAGTGGACCTGGCCTGGTATGAAGCTGAAAGCTGGGTAAAGGACCCTGGTGTAAGATCGTTTCCATGCATCCAGTTTTGTCATCCAATTTTGACCCTAAGCATCTGTCTAACAGGGCTCAAAATCAAGTTTACAGAGTCAGTAGTAGTGTTCATCGCATAATTGTGTGGTCACCCAGCCAGATATAGTGGACTTTTGATTTGTGTGCATTATTCATCAGCTCTCACTGGGTTTCCCTAGTGGTTAGTGTAGAGTTTCATGAACAGCTAGGCAGACAGAATTCAGCCCGTTTCTCCTGGCTACTGCTGTGACAATTTTAATGTCTATGAGACTAATCAAGTTTGTTTGCTTTAGATTAATTTCAGTATTCCAAACATTTTTTAAAAAAACCTGCTAATCTCCTGACTAGTATACCTAATATTTGGGAGGTTATTTCAAGTGGACTGAAGAGTTTATAGAGTAGCTGAGATGTTATGCATAAAATGCAGTGTGTTCCAGCAGGAAGATCAAAGGACTGGAAGTAACTTACTTCCTACAGAGCCTAACTTCTCCCATCAGCATCATCACTGACTTCTGCATGCCTTTCCACCCATTCCTTGTCTACTTGTGCTCCTCACTGCCCAGGCACAAACCAGATCTAATCCTGTAGCCACAGAGCCAGGTTAGCCCGGTGCTGTGTATTGTAGCCAATATGGCCTGCTGAGAGACAGAGCAGTCTGTATCTGCTTGGATATATATGCCACGTGTGACTTCAGGCAAATCATAGTAAAGGAAATTACAAGCCAGTTGTCAGCAGAATGTGGTTGATACTTTTCCTTTCAGGACTGCAGATGCTTTGAAGGGGGAAGTCTGGTTGGCCATGCCTTTTTCATCTGGACCTGCAACCCTTTCTGCATACATAAATCAAAGGCTTAAGTGACAAATGTTGAAATACAGGGAAAGAAGTACGTACAGGACATGAAGACATGGTTTTGGTTAGGTGCTGTGTTTATGGAATAGATCTACAGGTGTGCATATCCCACTGTTCTCTGTTCCCATCTACAGTGCTCAGCATATGCGGAAGACTCAACAGGCATTTATTTGTTGATAATCAGGTTATGGGATGTCTGTGTCTCCAGGGTATGTAGTGTGTTCTTCAGGCAGCTGCACAGCAATGAATTTGCCACAGTTATCCTGAATCATTCTTTGACACATTAACTGATCAAAATTCAATACAGTAAGAATCTTAACTGAAAGAAACAAAGCTTCTCTGAATTGGCCTGAATTCAAGAACATTTCCCCCTATTTCTGTTGTTCTGAAAGCTGTTGTTCTGGCGCTCTTGGTCTTCCTGCTGTTGGAGGATATTACTTTGTTTTATTGCACTGTGGTTGTGTTTTTAAAGTTGAGTATCTGTACATATCAATAGATGGACAACTGTTTAGCATTTTTATAAATTAAATGATGTAGGCAATGAGTATGAACAGGTTTTTCTGTACTGCTGTCATATTCTGTAGTTCACACAACAGTTGGTAGGCAGCTAGTCTTTATGGCTAAGCTACTGGAATTAGCCTATCTGCAGCTTGTCTTCAGAAGTTCTGCCCTATAGAGTGTGCAGTAAGCAGGGATGCCACAGCTCCTAGGGTTTATTTTATTTTTTTCAGTCAATGTCTTGGCCAAAGATGGAACATTGAACAATAAAAAGGGTAAAACAAGAAGCAGACCTTTAGAAGTCTTTAGAATAGAGGTAAACATAAATAAAATGTGAAAGAAGCCTGGGTAACAGGTGCAGTACTCTCTGGTTTTCAAAGGACACTGGAAACTACCAGGTGTCTCTGCTTTAGATATGCCAGGCTGATACGGAGGAAAACATATACATGTAAAATCTACAACTTCTGTTTCCAGTCCTGGGTTGGTTTAGCCCTCACTAAAAAAAAAAATAAAAATTATTTCCTCTTGCTACAGGCAACAATAAAAGTCTGTCTAAAACTTATGTGCATTTTGACTTGGAAGAAACAGGACCACATGGGTGAAAAGAAGGAAAGCTAGGAAATCCCTGATTAAATGTTTGCAGGGAAGGGTATGTCCATACAGTTCCCTTGAACTAAATTAAATTTTTAAATTCTTACCTTTGGTGGATTTTTTGTTTTTCTTTTATCTGTGTCCAAAGTCTCATCTCTCACAGACAAGGAGGGGAAGCTATGAACAACAGATACCCAAATGAAATTTTTTTCTACCTGGGATTTCTGCATCAGTAGTTCAGAAAGTGATTAAAATTCTAGATCAGCAAAATGAAGCAGGTACAGGCATCATAGCCACTGTGAAATATCTTCCATTTTAACTTCAAAACTAAGTGAGAGAGAGGAAAGAAGCATATCACTGCTTTTGACTAATTGCTAAAGAAGTGGCTGAGAAGGATGAACAGGGGACACCTTTACAAGGACTGAGAAGCCAAAAAATTTAGTAGGGTTCAGAAGGATAAGCTGCTCTCTACAGTCACCCAGGGTAGGCAGAACTGCATCATTTCTAGCCAAGAAAATTGGTGGTTGGCATAGGAATAACAGAATAGCAGCAGAGTGCCGGAATAACACTGCTGTCTCAGGAATCAGTCCAGAGAGGAGGAAGGGTATGACTTTTTCCAGGGAAAAAAGTTAAACATAACTATGGACAGATGGATGATAGAAGTAATCTCTGAGGGATATTCCACAGAACTGCAGGGAAGCAAAAATGGTGGTGGGAGGCATGGAGAGTGATTTGTCTCTTGTCGAGACTGGGAGCATAACAGTAAAAAAAAAAAAAAAAAAAAGTTCTTCCCAGTCTTCACCTGACAGGTTGGATAAACAAACAATGCTTCCAAATTAGTACAATTTTTTAGGGGTGTCTCTTGAAAATAGTCCAAAGTAAACCAGTAAAAGCTCTACATTCAGGTATTTATATGACTGTCAGCACTGTAATATTTAAGCAGTAATTAATGAATTGGAATGTCGATATAATAGAACTTGGCTGGCAACTGAGATGAATAAGACATGTTCTTTTCTTATCTGTCTTACCTTATCCTGGCAGCTGATCTGCCTAGAATGATTTTTCCCTCTTGCTGCTCTACAGTTCTTCCACTGCAGTTCAACTTTTCTGCAGTTATTTCCCATCTCTGCTTTTAGAACTCTGAAAAAAAGCTGCTTTTCTTCACTTTTTCGAGGTTTGGATAACCTTTCACTTTAACATCGAAGGTTACTTGGGGTAAACAGGTAGTAGTGAAATACATGTACTCTGTTTTATGAATAGGAGTTGACTCTTTATCATTTGAGTTACAGGGACATAAGTGGGTTGGCATGTCGATCAGACTACTTTATTTTCTTCTCTACTTTCCTAAGCTCCCTCTTGTATTGTAATTTAAATTTATGCAAAGTAAGTTAATGCTGGTGATACACAACATGCACGTTTGTCTTGTGGCCAGTTTAATACTAATGGGATTCTGAACTGTGCACTTTGTTTTATTAAATGATTTGGGGTTCATTAGTGATGTAGTGGGTAAGTATAAAGGCACTTTGCAACCTTGGATAGCTTTTTATGATGCAAGGCCAGAGCCTCCTTTTACTTTACGGGGACTTTAAATAATCATTTCTGTTGGGAGTTGCTGTAACTTGCCCCAGCTATCTCAGAAGCAAATATCCTTCTTTAGTCTTTTTTCTTGCCTCCAGTAATATAGTTATTTTCCACAGTTTTTCCAGGAATGTGAGGGAAACGTATAAAAATCCCGTATTGTTAACATGGACCTTGGAATTTTTGATAGCCTATGGCATCTCACTGTTTGGTAGCACACAGAAACAAACCAATGATCCTAACCCTTTTTGGCAGTTTAAAGGGAATTTAATGAGTTCATTGCTATTAAGATTCTTCTATACTTGCCATGTATACTAATGGGAATATGCATAAATCTGCATGATGTAGAAACATTATTTTGAGCTAGTCAATATCTGCTTTAGTCTGAAACAATACTTCATGTTGAAAAATACATCACAATCTTGTTAACACCACTGAAAGTACTGCTGTGTATTGGAAGAAAGGCTGTCACTCATCAAGTCAGAAAAATTAGCTATGAAATCCCCCACCCCACCCCCACCCCATTACATTAAGAAATGTCTAGTAACCAAGAAACAGCTATTGCTATGAAACTGATAAATTGCAGTGGCGATGGTGAAGAGCGGTTGCAATAAAGCAACATTATGATGGCTTCAATTTTCTGTCATGATGCCACTGCCTGAAATGGATCCATATCTTGGCTTATCCTCTGACATTAGATTTCTTCTTGATGCTAGCAAAGCTGTTACTATATGGCCAGAAAAACATTTTTTGACTTTGTGATCTCAGAAAGCGCCAGGACATAAGGTTTAAGTGCTGAGGATTTAGGTAGTCCAGTGAGCTATTAGATGATCTGTATTAGTGCTCTGACTGTCAACCCCAGGATGACGAGAAATCTGGGTCTCTGAATCCAATTCAGTATAATCAAAATAATTTTGCCTTCCCTTTGCCATTAGGTTTTGAATGACTTTGTGTTGTTTGTTCTGATTGTTTTTCTTTATATGTAGCTATGTTAGCCAGGAGAAAATGACTCTTCCTGTCTCAGGAACATGCATGATTTTGTGTTGACTGAAGTTAGAGTAATGTAGGTACAAGACCGACAGATTGTCATTCATAGTTCTGCTGAGTTTTCAAGGGAGATTGAAGGCAGCCTTCTTTCTTCCTTTTCAGGTATGTCCCTGTGTTAATATTGTGGAAAATGCTCATAATATTACTGCTTAAGCATTATAAATTATCTGCATGTGATGTAGCTCTTTAGAATGTTTCCATATTACGTTCTGGACTGCAAGTTTTTGTGTGCTGTAGAATTCCGTGGGATTTGAGGCTGCTGTGTATATTGTAGGATCAAGCACCTAATATTGATGCCGTGCCATTAGTCTTGGGGTTAATTGGAAGACCTTTATTTTTTCCCCTTGAGTTTGCCTAAGCAGTGATGAATACTTAAATTCTGGGCACAGTTACCTCATGGGAAGACTGCTGAGAAATAATTTCCCTTTCCTGGAGGCAGAGATTTGGGAAAACAATCCCTCGCTGTTTGTATTATTACTGATTGGTAACTTTCTGTTTAGAGAGTACAGAGAGCAGCGAGGTTCAGAAACCTATTGACACGCCAATATCATATGTGCTTCTGAGGAAGGAACTTAGTGGTTTCCTTTTAAAGGAAGCCCTATTAATTTAGCATTAATAATGTATTGAACTTTAAAGGCACAAGGATATTGAGGCCATTTCTTTGAAGTTGCTGTGTGTCCCCAAACCGCATTGAAATTAATGGGAGTGGAGGGCATGCAGTGCAAAGTTAATATCACAAGATATCTTGCTTTTTCTTACTGCATTATTTTATAGAGCTCTTCACACTTTATATCTAGACATGATTAAACAACCATTGGAGAGGAACTACCCCATCTGACAAAACACAGAGTAGGCTATAGTATAATGCTGGCACTCCTATCAGAGACTCTGGAAAACACTGAGACAACCAAATTGTATTCACGTGGTTTAGGACCCTTGAAACCCTAAGCATGCCATCAATGACTGAGATGAAGGGTGCTGAGTCTCTGGCGTTACCCTTGGACTTTAGTAAGGCCTTCGACACAGTCTCCCACAGCATTCTGCTAGAGAAGCTGGCAGCCCATGTCTTAGACAGGTGTACTCTTTGCTGGATTAAAAACTGGCTGGATGGCCGAGCCCAGAGAGTTGTGGTGAATGGCATTAAATCCAGCTGGCGGCAGGTCTCAAGCAGTGTTCCTCAGGGCTCAGTTTTGGGGCCAGCCTTGATTAATATCTTTATTGATGATCTGGATGAGGGGATTGAGTGCACCCTCAGTAAGTTTGTAGATGACACCAAATTAAGCGGGAGTGTTGATCTGCTTGAGGGTAGGAAGGCTCTGCAGAGAGATCTGGACAGACTGGATCGATGGGCTGAAGCCAACTGCATGAGGTTTAACAAGGCCAAGTGCTAGGTCCTGCACTTGGGTCACAACAACCCCAGGCAACGCTACAGGCTTGGCGAGGAGTGGCTGGAAAGCTGCCTGGCAGAAAAGGATCTGGGGGTCCTGGTGGACAGCCAGCTAAACATGAGCCAGCAGTGTGCCCACGTAGCCAAGAAGGCCAATGGCCTCTTGGNGTGATAGGACAAGAGGAAACGGGTTCAAGTTGCGCCAGAGGAGGTTTAGGCTAGACATTAGGAAAAAAATTTTCACTGAAAGAGTTATCAAACATTGGAACAGGCTGTCCAGGGAGGTGGTGGAGTCACCATCCCTAGATGTGTTCAAAAGTCATGTAGATGTGGTGCTTAGAGACATGGTTTAGTGGCAGACCTGGTAGAGTAGGGTTAATGGTTGGACTAGATGATCTTAAAGGTCTTTTCCAACCTAAACGATTCTATGATTCTATGAATTTCCCACACTGCTTGCAATCAGTATTATGTTCTAATTGCTGCAATACAACTATGTATTTTTCTCCTGCATTAACTTAATTTCTTTGATTTCTTGCAGTAGTTCAGCTTTGATACAATTTCAACTCTTGTGCCAGAGAAGGAAAAGAACTGTACCTCATTCAAAAGTAATATGAATCCCATAGATATGTATGGGGTGTGAGGAAGCAGAGGCTCACATCCCTAGTTGCTAGTAATTTGTAGGTAGAACCTTCAGCATTCTTTAATATCAAACAAAGCTGCTCAGCTTTCCCAGACAGCATAGAAAGCTATATAGAAGTTCCCCGTCTCAGTCATTTCAAAAATTAAATTTTGCCAAAGAAGAAATTCCGAAAAAAATATTATTTTAAAAAATGAAGCAAATAACATTAGGTGTAACACTGCTTTAGTATTCCAGCCATGTTAGCCAAAAACTACTTGGAGAGGGTGAACATACTTTTACATTATGTGGTCTAACTCTTGTACAAGTGTGTTAGTCACATGAAGAGGACAGCAGCTTTATAGGGGTGTTTGATGTTCTACAAATTGAGTTAGGAACAATGTGCAGTTTTGTCTTCAGTTGGGTGCAGTGACATAAAGTAATTCACCCTGCAGTGCAGTCCATCATTTGCATTGGTGTACTTAGGTGCTCAGGGAAGAGTGAGTCAAAGCAGTTTTAACTTTTTCTGATTAAAAGCTTTAGATACAACCCATGGTTTTATTCATTTATATTAGAACTTGAATAACAGTTACATGATTGGGCATATATGCTTTATGGAAAAGTGTTTGTTAGAAGTTGGGATCCACCACCCAAACCCATATATTTATACAGCTTCCTTTAACAGCATGATATAGCATGCAGTTACTTAGCATGTTCATCTTGTGTTCTTCATAAACATTATTGGGAATGATTTCTGCTTACACATAAGCTTCTTTAAACTGTTTTTATAGTATTCGGAAGTCAGAAAGCAAGGAAGTTGTTAACTAATCATATTTCTACAACTGAGTGAAGCACAACGTGTAAGCACCTAATGAGTTTCACAGGATCCCTTCTACTAAATCGTGCTATTTCCTTTCTTGAACAATGGGATGGTAACTGGTATTACAAGCCAGTTTTTACAGGTAGATAAATGAAAGTGCGCAGTCACCTGCAAGATTAATAGCAGAGGAAGAAGAAATCATGTTCTGGAGTCCTGCCTGCCAGTTCCATGCAGTGGCCTTTAGATTGGCTATCACGTGCCTTTGCCCCTTTCCTTGCCTTTAAGATTTGAAATTCTTTAGTGAAAACGTTCACAAATATATTTGACTGGAGGGGATGAGAATAATATCTGCACTAGGTGCTTCCCTCTGATGAACAGAGCTGAACCTTATACGTACTTCTTACTTCCTGCAAACTGAGCTATTGCTAATACTACAAAAGTCTTGCAGAGGTCTGGTGAGATAGTGCTCTAAGCAGAATGTGTCCCCTAATGTGGGCTTAAGTACTTGTAAACATCTTAGTTTATGGTTCTTCAGGCAGCATTTAGTGACTCTGGACACTCCATGGCTCTCATCAAAAGCCAACTGCATAGAGACAGTAGATGCAGCTAGCTGTTAGCTGTCTTGTCATGTTATGTCACATTGTTTGTCACTACTGCCAGCATGCATATGAGTCTGCTTATATGAAATCTCACCCTTTAGCCCAGGTTTTTAATTGTAATCTTATCAGGAAACAAAATTAGAATAAATAGAAAATTCACAGACTAGTCAAGTCTCTGTGCTATAGCAGAGTTCCAAGGATAGTGCCTTACTTTTGCCCTCTGACGCGATAAAAACAGGTCACGTTCGTGTTGCTTGTGTTGAATACTGTTTGGAATTCACAGCAGCAGTGAGAGCTTTTACACATGGGGATGGTGGAAGAAGGATTTATGGAATTGGAAAGTATTAACTTAATGAAAGAGCATTTGCATGTTTTCTGAGCAAAATGTTATCAAAAAAAAGGAAATCTGGCATAGCTGATGAAAGCATTTTATTTATTGATCCCTTTATAATCCTTTGTTTTCTTTTCTCCCTCATGGTATGGTGATGCATACAATGTAGGCTGTAATATTCATAAGCAGTCTAACCTTTCTTGTCCTGTAACTATTCACTTATAAATGATGCTTTACATAGCGCCTGAAGTGTGTGTTGTTAGGTTCTTTTAATATAAAATGGCTGCATAAAAACATCTTAAATAATAGCTACAATTACGTACAAACTTGTTTTAAACAAACTGAACATTAATTATAGAGGGCTGAATCTTCAGCTAATTGCATCTGTTTAGTTCCCCTGCTGTCAGGTTCACTTTATACATGTGTATTCCATTTGCTTTAAGAGGCATTTGTTGATGTGAGCCAAAAGCTGGTACTTGTATGACTGAAGATGTTGAAACTGTTTTTTTGGATTGAGTAGGTCTGTTTTTCCTCTAAAAAGTTTAGGCAACCCATCCTTGGGTTTAACAGTGTGCAAAATACCCATAGAAAATGTAGTAATTAAAACTATTTAAAATAATTACAAAGTATGTACATTACCTAAGATTCTGGAAATGGAGTTTAGCAAAAAAGATTAAACTTTTTCTTAAAGCTTTTTTTTTTTTTTTTTAAACCATCGTGTACTGTTCTAATTTTCTATTAGAACACATGATCTTCTGAAACACTACAGGAAGGAAGATTCCTCTAATTTTAATTTCTGCAATAAGGCACAGGCATCTTGGATTACTTGTCAATGACTGAAGATACCTTCAGAGTGATGAAGTTACTCAGAGTGAGCTATGGAACTCTGAATGGAAAGTCAAATAGTATTATATAGCTAAGCAATAGCTTCTGCTAGATGGAACAGAAACAGGATAAGACCTATAAAGCAAATAGTCTGTGGGACACAATGGGTGGATATAAGTGAAGATCACACCAGCTTCTAATACCATATAAATACATCTTTCATTTTCAGTGTTCACCATTGTAATAGTAGATTTGAGGATTTATTTTTCTTCTAGTAAGCACTATGCCATTTTTCTGTGAGTTTCATATCAAAGTATTAGCAATGAATTAATGCTTTGCACTAAGTTCATTATGAAACTACGTGGCTCGTAGTTGCAGCTGGTTTTCTTTTTAATCTCATAACTATGCAGAAGAGGTAGCAGTGATAAAAATGTTACCATGTATTTAATGCCAGAGCAATACTAGCCAGGTTATGACACGCAAAACTCTTAGGATGTAAGTTGAGTAGGGATAAGCATGCAGAGTGATTCATATAGCAATCAGAAGAGCTCAGATCAATAAAATTCAGATGAAAAAAAGATTTTTTTCCTAACTGCTGTGAGCCTGATTCTCCACGGTATAGCATTTTTCATCTGTGTGAAATGGCAGTAAAGTGAATGGAGACTTCTGATCAGGCAGGATTCTACTCTTGGTTTATGCTGAGATCTGAATGACAAATGATGGCATCAGTTACAAGCCCTTTTATCTTTTATTTAAATATACGAAGTAAAGAAGTAATTGTAGATTGACTTTTTTATATCTTGCAAATAAGCATATTTACTGAGGGGTATTTTGGATTAATTACAGCATTTTATACTATATCAGCATTAACATTCCAACAAGATGAAGACCTCTTTGTGCTGCAAGTTATACGCAGATATTTGACCATCTGCATCCTGGTACCTGGTATCCGATACAATGTTATCTGATCATTTTAAAATAGCTTTACTGACTGAGCAACAACATCTCTTTGAAACATAAGCTTACTCAATTTAACCTCTAAGATAGATATAGTTAACTGATTACTTTATGGGGCATTGGCATCTTTTGCTCTTTGTATTTACTGTATGTTTTTATGATCCTGTACAATGCTGTTTCCCTATACACGGAAGTCACTAGGAAACAAAAATGCACAACATCTTGCTGAATTTAGCCTGTAATTTTATGGTCCACAATGAGACATACCTACAATAATCTGACAAAATGAAAGCAACACGTGTCATATCAGCTCCAAATAAATATCCTGTCTCCTGTACAGCAGCTGCATTGAAAGAGATCTGACATAATGGTATTTTATCAGCACAGCTACTAATCTCAGGTCCTAGTGATTTGAGTACTGAGGGAGAGAATGCTGTAGCAAATGGAGGTCATTCAATATCCTCTAGCACTTTGGACAAACGTGGCACTTTGGACTGTCTATACTAATGGCAGAATACAGTACTGATGCTAATACTGCTGTTGCAGAGCTACTTGTGCAGGTAATACGCTCCTAACAGCAAAGTGTCTGTTCAGATGGGCCTGTTTATTTTGGTGCCTTGCAGAAGCAACAATATTTCTTGGAAGTTAAAGGCATACTCTAGTTACTGGTAAAAGCAGAAGTTTCCAACATATCAGAAATGAATATTATTTTTTTTAGATATTTAACACTCTTTAGGAATGTAGAATTGCTTTCTAGACCTTTTGCCTCCTCAATATCTTATGGGACACGTCATGCCAAAAAAAGGAGCTGCCATGAAGGAGCTGCAGTGTTCTGGTATCAGAATCCACAAAGCAAGTACACAGGTGTCTCTTTGTGGTCCTCAAGTGGCAGTATTGCAATAAGAGGTACAATAGTTTTACTTTAACTGAAATAAGAAGGATGGTGAGAGAATTTTGCTATTTTCAGTGTCATGAGGTGGCACATATGAAGAATCCTTTTCCTTGGCAACAATTCCCAAGCCATAAGGTTGAACCTGTTTACCCAGGAACAGTGCCATTCTGTCAGATGGGCATTGATACACCAATTGTAGAGACCCTGTGTTTTGTGTGCATCAGGTGTCAGTGCCCCAGATAGGATTCTCAGCAAGGATTGACCATATGTCTGTTCATTCTAATTTTGTATTCCCTTGTTCCATTATTAATTCATGTATGGGTCTGATTATGTTTCAAAAATAGAGAACAGCTTTTTTCTCCTTTAATAAGACCTCTTGCCCACTTGTGTAGCATAGAATTGAGTAATGGTTTAGGAGAAGTTTTTTGGAGGACAAACTTTCTTCCTTGGCCTTAGCAGACCTCCTCCTTCTGCGTTCAGTGAAATGAGAGCTTTGTAAAATCTTTTTCCTTTCTACACAAAGTCCCATCAGAGTAAATCTTTGGCACCAAGCTGGATTTCGTGTGCACAACGGAGTGGAAATCTGTGTTCAGTCACTTTCTGCACTATTTTGCAGGATGTTTTGCCTGAACTGGTATAAAACATTGAGGTTTCAGGGTTCAAGAAAGAGCATGGCACTGGGGATTGTCTCCCTAGTCTAGGTGATTGTCTCACAACAACCACCTGCCTTTCCTCTTGGTTTCCTCAGTGGCCTCACTTTTCTGTAAATCAGCAGGACTCCCAGCATTGCTCTTGCTGTATCTTAGATATTTTATATGGCTGTGGTACAACATCTTATTTTGCTTATTGTACTCCTTTTTATGTGTTTCATCTTTGTGTGTATTGAAGAGAGAAGGATCTGATACCTGTGGAATGTGCAGAGTGATGCCAGGTCATGCTCTTCTCTGATAGCTGAAGCAATTGCACAGGCATCCAATTATGTAGTACAAAGCTTTGATAATCTAATTTTCTTGCTCATCTCATGCAGTCTGTTCCATACTAATACAGCAGATTTGAAAAAATATTATAAAAATCTTAGTTTTTCTGATATTCCTTTTGGAATTAGCCTTACTAAGTGTTGGGACAACACACTGAAGCAGAGCTGCAGAACCAGCCTCTTTTGATTCTGGTTTAATTTAAACTCTGAATAACAGATTATATTTTTCTTCTGGACCTGGCATGTATCATTTACATTGGCCACAGAGTGGGCAAAAGCAATACCTTTTTTGATTGTATATGTTTCTATGAATGCTGATAGTAAGCACGTGCATTTGAAAATACCCATTCTCCCTGCAGTCTTCTTAACTTGCCTCTATCTACAACATAGTTTTTTCACCCACTTTTAGAATGCAGCTGCCTCTGGTTAGCTGAACCAGCTTTAGCCGTGTGTATTACTACAAGCTGCACTTTAATGCAATATAATTTTCTGGGAAATTTTTAGTAGAAGAATGATTGCTGTGCGTTGTTGGGACTCACCTATTCGTATCCTCTCCTATTGCTGAAGCATCCTGAAATCTTTAAGGACTTCTGTTGCAGAACATAGAGGCAAAAAAGCAACCTGCATAAACCAGTGTTGAGATCCAAAAAATTGCAGTCAGACTGGATATGAATATTTTGCTGCTCAGATATTTTGATTGTGGGTTGGGATTTGCCATATTTCAAGTGTTTGTATAGTGCAGTCCAGCACAACAAAGCCATATGCAGTTTGAGTTCTCTAGGCAATGATATAAAAGCTAAAATAATGAAGACAATGTCATCTGCAAACAGTAAAGGGTGCACAGTGGAATAGTCCTTTCAATTTCTATTTCAATCTTGCAAGGAGAAATCTGCATCCACACATAACCCATTCCACTAGTGTGTTTGGATTTCTGGTAAAGCAGTGTTGGTCCTTCTGTCAGTATGTTTAATTAACTTCAGCTTTACTTTCCTTTCTGCAATTTACAGTCAGTTAAATCATAAATATTGTTTTGTTACTGATAGAACAGTATGTAATGGTCCTCATCTTGTATCCTTTTTAGTTTGAATGTCTCATCCTCTTTGTAATTTTTAATGACAACCATTTTTATTATATTGCTGGAACTTTTCCCAGGGTAGTTGTGTCTTTTGTATATAATATGTGATCTAGAAATGAAACTGCAGCAGAAAGCTGCTAAATCCAGCATCTTCTGTACTTGTGTATTTATGTTAAAAAATTCTTGGACCTAGCGCAAGAGATTGAAAGTATCTTATAAAACCAACCCAACCCAAAGTTTTAAGTTAATGATACACAAGGTAGCAGAGCTTTCTGTAGCTCAGTGAAAGAGAGTTGCTCTAAATATGAAAATACTGGGCAAAATACAAGTGAAGGCAGAACATATTTGCATATCAGCTCTGATCTGCTATCTTATGGAAATCAGCTGCACGTCTGTATGCCCTTTGAAAGTATTTCCAATTAACAGAGATTTTACATTTTGACCACAAAATTTGCTCAAGTTTTTATTTCCTTCAAAACAAAGAGAAGTAATGACCTTATGAGTAGCAAACTGACTGATCGAGACCTTTCTGCTCTTGGCTTTTCAGGAATTTAGAGAGGTCATTTAAGCAACAGTCTCATCAGGGGCAAACCTTATCAAAGCATTTTTACCCCATACTGAATTTATGGGTGGCACAGAAACCATCAATAGTGCTATAGATCCTCATTCATTCGTGAATTTTTAAGTTCCGTGATCAGTTTTTCAGAAGCTGGGTATGTTTTACTGTATCAGAAACAGCGATAAAGTCCTCTAAGATACAGATGCTTAGCATAATTCAGTAAATTGAGTAAACATCACTTGGGAACTTGAGGAATGGCTTTTCTGTAGAAGATGATACACTGTTTAGAGTTTCCAAATACTTCCTATACCTTGCCTTAATTTTATGGTTTCTTTGATTATTTCTTTCTAGCTCAACAAAATTCACCAAAAATCCATGAAGGCTGGTGGGCTTATAAGGAGGTGGTCCAGGGAAGCTTTGTTCCAGGTAAGTGTAATTTAAAAATCTTAATTTTTATCAAATATTTTTTCATTGGAATTAATACAGTTGGGTTTGGGGGAGAGTTTTTTGGTTTTGTTTTTTTAATCCATTGCAAAGTTTTGAAGTACACAAGTACTCAACACCACACTGTAGTAAAGTTTAGAAAGGTTTTTGTCAATACATCGTCCAAAGACCATGGCTGTTTTCTGGGAAAGAAATAGCTTTGATGACATTTCTGGTTTCTTGCAGTAAAACTAACGTGATGCTACTTTGTGAATGTGTGTGTCCTGTGTATGGAAGAGAGAAGGGGAAGACTGAAAAGCAGTATTATTAACTGGATAAATTTATTTATCTGATGCAGCACTTCTAAATAATCCCATTTCTACAAATTTAAGAGTATAGTAGGAAAGGAACCTAATTGAAACATGAACCTAACATGCAAGTTCAAGTGATTTTTGTTTTGGAAACAAGAAACAGTGAGTGAAAAAATGTGAAATCCTAACTGGATTTCAGTAAGATTCAGTAAATGGTAAATAATCAGTAGGCAGCTAAAAGGATCTAAATAAGCAACATCATCTGAATTTGATAGGCAGAAGTGAAATTCAGGCCAGCAATAGCCTAGCATTGGTCAATATTGATAGAACTCCTCCAAAACATGTGTACTAGTTGTCTTAATGCTATATACTCCTTAAGTATCACATGGTCTGAGTACGCCTTAGCTTGTTCTTTTTAGCTCTGGATCTCTCTAACACATTTCAGGATTCAAGCTGCCTGAGACACTACTAGTTCTTAGACTGACAGTTTTTTATTTTGTTTTTGACCTACATTTGACACCTGATCTTTTTGTGCTCCCTTTCTGTAAATTATTTTATTGTTTCTTTCGGACAGAATTACTTTGTTGGGTCTTCACTGTTTCATTTGACTAGATGTTTCCACTTAGAAGAGGAATCAGGAAACTTTAGTAACCTCCATTTTCTGTTCAGTTGTGGAGCTGATTTGACAGTACATTCCTCATTCAGTATACACAGAAACATACAGTGATTATTTTGTTTAATATGTTTTCAGTGCAATTGAGATGAATATGCATTGATTTGTGTATATTAGCCCTATATTACAAGCTAAAATAGTCCTTCAAGTTCTACAATGAATGCACCATGAAAATTGCTACATGATCTTTATTTCCTCAAAGTACTAGAAAATATTACTTGGCCATTGTGTGCTCTATTCCTAAAAATCTGTAGATTTGATCTGTCATCAGATGTTTTCACTGTTGTGCCAACAGTTAAAATCTGACAGTCATTCAAAATAGCCAAAATGCTGATTATCTTAATAGGAATACTAGTAAAAATAAGATTAAATATTTCAACCCACAAGTTTGTGGCACTGAAATTCTTGTGAAAAGCACATATGAAAATCAACATCTACAAGCCTGGAGCTTAATTACATATTGATGTAGCATAAAGTAGCTTTTCAGATTTACTTGAGATTGGTTTGGGCTGTCAAAGACGCTGCAGTGTATTGTTACGCATGTTTAGTTCCTAATGTTGATAGCGGGGGAAGAAACCTGGAGAACATAATCACCTCCTTGCAAGAAATTTCAGCCTCCCTGATGAAAGTGAATGAAAAAAATATTTGCTTAACAGACTTTCTAATTATTTCAGCTTAAAGTTATTGAAAAAAATAATTGTCAACATGTAAAGAAACATACATGTTCAGGTAATGCTTGTGGTATTCTAGTCTTAATGCTATGAGAAATTTGGGCTTGGGAACATCCTTAGAAGATAAAGGAGGAAACAGTCATGACTCAAACTTTCAAGAAGGAATACTTTTTAGACTAGTGTGGAGAGACACCTCCTTTCTGAGAGAACCCTGAATTACCCATACATGTTGAATATTGGACTAACCTAGCACACATCCTCAAGAATTGGTCCAGAAGGACGTTTATGAACATCTTACTGAAGCAGCAATAAAGAAAGCAAGGGTAATTTGGGGGCACCTTTCTTGCAAATTGTCATGTTTCTTTCAGATTCAACTCTGCAACCTGTAAGCCTCAGCAGAAGAGAGAAATTCCATGTTGGACAAACAACTAATTTTTTTCAGCAGCACCTAGATTTTGGAGTCTTTGAAAACCATATTTAAAGCATTTCAAGGATGCATTTTATGTTTATGATCTCAGACTAACACATCACAAAGAATATGTTAGTGCATATTAAGTTTATCCATAATGTTAGCAGTCACATATCAGATCTTGCATGAGATGCTAATTAGCACCTGAGAGGTGATAGCTTCGAGGCAGTCTGAGGAGCTATAGCTGAAGTTGCTGACTGATGTGCACTGAAGCAAACAGCTATAGCCATCTGCTAAGATGTTGCCTTATCACAGCTGTTTGTCCTGTCCCAGGGCTGGAAATTACCGCCCCCAAAGATAATAGAAAGGAACATTTGTGCAAGACTGTCACTGCAGTTCAAAACTGGCATCTAAGCTAATATGATTGATGTAAATACAGCTCTTTAGCTGCTTGGGGAGCAACCACAAGCATAGAGATGACTAACTGAGGGTAACAGCATTGTAAAACACTCAAGGATGAGTTGCTAGAGTTTGTCTGTCACAGCTTTGGCTGTGTGAATACTTTTCGCCTTCTTCAAAGCAAAGTCACTGTCTTTGTTTGAACTATCACTTCTTTCGTGTACAGTTGTGTAAGAATGCATTTAGGAGTGTATCACAATATGCCTAGGTTAGAATATGCCATGCATAAGTTTTTCTGCTTAATACTCTGTATTGGATGCATTTAAGTCAAGTCCTAACAAATGCTCTGGATCCTGCTCAAATTTGTCTTTGAGCAGTTCATAAAAATCAAACCATACTTCACTACATTCCCCAAATCCCAAACTCCCTGTACTCTGGGATAGATTTTAGAAAAATTATTTTAAATCCATTTCTAATGTAGTATGTTCATCTGGACACAGTTTTTTCCCCAGATTCTGGGATTCAGAACTTAAATGACATGTTGTAAGCCAGTGCCTAACAATCACTGATGCGTATCTCACAGGTAGAAGAGGGTGAGGATATAGGCAGAGATGAGGTGCAAGACCCATCACACTATCTTTCCCAACTTCCCTTCTTGCACTGCTCAACAGGGAAGACAGCATTGGCAACTGACAGGTTCTCTTACTACAGTAAGTGTGGTTCAGGTCTTTCTTAGTGCCAGGCCTTGCGAGTGAGGGTGCAGAGCTGTCAAGTGCAGGAAGAAAGGTGCATCAGTGGCTGGATCTGTGTATATACTAATATACTACACTCTGCCATCTTGCACCTTTTCTAAAAGCAAAGAATTGCTCTTATGATTTAAATCATGTAGGGAAACAAACTAGAAAGTAAGTAGTGCTTTAAAATGTTAATTGAATGCAAATTAGGTTCCAAATTAAACTTCAGGGAATGTTCAAGGATGAAGAATGAATACTTTTCTTTATACATAGTGATTTGCATAATAATAAAATAATCTATATTATTACATACTTTCACTACATAGACTTTTTCTGGTATGGTATATCAAAGTAGTTCATGATGGGTTAAAATACATTTAAATAACCTTTTTTAAATAACCTTTAGTTTGGCTGAGTTTTGCTGTGACTATGTATATTTTATGTCACTGAAGTAGTGCAGTATTTTCGGGGTGGGAAAGACAATAATATTTCAAACTACTCTGTACCATTTTTTTTTACTTCAAATAGATGCACATAACCTTTGATACTCATGTGTATCTAATTGTATTGATTCTGTCCATACTGCTGCTGGTTATTTCATAGCATCATAAAAGTGGGCTTTTGGTAAGCATACAATACAAAGGTGGTTAATTCTGATCTATGATCACAGAATTCACTTGCCAAAACTCCATCCTGTTACTGAAACTTTGGACTACATGTTAATACGAGGGCATAAGTGTTTCTTGCCCTGGGAAGACAGTGTCTTTGTGACTGTTACTGAATTATACCAAGCCTAAAGTTACTTTAGAAGGTGATAGTGCTAATCTTAGCTAAGAGGAGGAAGTCCATCTCTACCAAATAATGAGTGAACTTTGCTGAAAGAGCAGATAACGTTCTTCTCCTTCCTTATAATAAAGGTTGTAAAACAACTTTAATTCCAGATAAAGATCTGCATGCATTATGATGCACTGCTGGCTGCAGGTCACCAAACCAAAGGCTGCTCATTTCCCTGAGATTCTGAGATGAGAAATCCCCTGCTCATAGTTCCTTTCACAACTTATTTTACTATAAAAGGGAAAAGACTGCTAGAGATTGATAGTGCTGCTCCTGCCTTTTGCAAGGATCATGTTGATGGGATTATGCCCTAACATAGGCTAGCTGGCAAAGCTACGCTAAATCAAAAGGAACACAGGGGCAGTGTTTGTGAAGCACTGAGAAACTCCCTCTAAGGAGGAAATGCATGAATTTGGTAATGATATACAAGGAAAAAGAAGCCTGAAACAATTGACAATCGTCATCATGAGTGCCAAAACCTGATTTTAAACTTCCTGCTGTCACCATGTGCTTTTGTTATGGCCCACACAAGCAGTTCAAGTGTCCCTAGTTTCTCCTGTGTGGGCTTTAAGATTTCTTTTTATTACAGCTTTAAGATTTCTTTTAAACTGTAAATTTCTTTATGTATATATGTCCAAAAATAACCTTTGACAGGCAGGTCACTGTAAGAACCATGAACTGTTTGCCCATGCCTGAAACTGAGAGATATGAAACTTCAAACCCAAACACATCATAAACTTTCTGAAAAGCTCATATATTACGCCGTCCTCCAATCACATAGGGGTCTATTTCATACATTGAGACTGGTGATCACTTAGTTTGGCTGCCTAAATAATAAAAACTATAAACCTGCTGATTGCTATTCCCGCACTGCTCACTTTTGTACTAACTATAAAGTTTCTTCTAGTCTTATTTTGGAACTTCAGGAGGCTGTAGCATTGCTCACTGTCTGGTGCAGTTTGCTTGTCAGTGAAAACAGTGGTGCTGTCTGAGCTACAGTAGTGTTTTAAACAATCTGCACATACTCTTCGAAATCATTCAGTCTGGTGCCAACTCTGAAGAATTAACCAGCCATATATAATTATTTATTGGAACAATAATAGCAGTTTTTCTTTTAGAAAGCAATATATTGGAACACTTCATTTCTTCAGGGTGATAGAGCATAGATTCTGGAAATCATTCACTTATTGATTGGAACTTAGGTTAGTATATATAATATTTCAGCTTTGGTTGTCAGTTAAAGATAGCTTGAAGGAAATATATTTTGTACCAAATATGTTCTTGGTTTCTTACTTCCTTTGGTGATTCTGCAAAAAATGACTGTTTACAAATCATGTAACTAGAAAGGAAACTTTATTTTTCTGTATTTTTGCATGGAAGTTAAATCTAATTAAAATGTAAAACCATTGTCTCACTTTTCAATGAATTGTTGATACAATTCATTATTTTAAAATAGCAAGCAACAGATGAGTTGACTGCTTTTAATTTGGAAGAAGAAAGGACCACTATTGAGGGGAGACATTTGATGGCCTCAGTTCTAAAACAGATGTGGGAACATCTACTTGTCTTCGTATGAATTGTAACCAAATTACAGCATTGAGTTTGAGACACACTCACATTAGTAGTAGTGCTGTACTTAATGAGACTATCAGAATGAGTCTGTAATTTTGAATCTTCCATAAAAATGTAAAGAGGCTGGTTAGAGAGTGACTCATACCTCAAAGGTTTGATTTATCCCTGAAATTAAATATGAAAAAAGTGGAATTTAGCATATTAGGATCTGGTTATGGTTCTACATAATACTGTACCCTCACAAGGAAGTACAATTCCACGTGATACCACTTGGTCTCCAGGCTTAGTCAACATTTAGTCTTATTAAAAGAGTTTTATGGGTACTACGTCTGAATTAAAGCAGAGTTTTCCAGATTAATGATTTCATGGGTTGAATTTTCCTGACAAAGCCTGCAGTGCTCTTGTTATGTGGCTACTCACATTTTCCTGGGAGATGAAATGTCCCTTAGGAAGTCACTGATATAACTGAGAGAACCATGCCATACTTCTTTATAGCAAGAAGTGTATTTAACAATCTCAGTCTATGTCTCTGAACTTCTGATCATGCAAAGCTTTAAGCAAATACAAATATTTTGTGAGTTGTTTTATGAATTTACCTGATTTTAATACAAATGTAAATCTGGTTGCTTTCACAAATAGATGGAGAAATAATGCAAGATACTGTGTTTTGGTGGTGATCTGCAATGTTCTTCTTTAATAGCAATCATAGCAGTGGTAGAAGAATCAAAGTTGACATGGATTGTGAAGATGTATATGTGAGAAATGGGATTTGTTTATTTATTTAAGAAAATGCTACAAGTGGCTGATGAACAAAAGTGTTAATTTAATGACATTCAAGGATGTGCACTAGGGATGCCTTGCTTCTGTCATGGGCACATTCTTAGCAAGTTCAGGTGAGAAGACACAAGGTGTTCATTCATCTGGCAGTGGTCCAGCAGTCTTTTGTTTGTCCAGTAACTCTTAGTAATTAAGCAGGATTAAGGGCTTTGTCTTAAACGCTTTGGTAGTGATCCTCCTCTGGAGTTGCCAACCAAGCTGAATTCTGAACTCTCATCTACCCTGTAAGAAGTTCAAAGTGAACTTCAAAGGCATGAACTGCTTTGGCTGATAGGACAGCCCTGTTTGCTGTAAATTTCAGTTGAGCCATTTCTCTTGCCAGTGACTAGCCTTTAGAAGAAGGTGCCAACAAGGGTGGCTGCATTAACTAGCAATATGCTAAATTCTTGTTAGCTACAATGGCCTCCCCACGCGCACAGGAATTTTTGTTCTAATTGGTTCCTAGTTTCTAGCTAGCTTTGAATTACCTAGAAATCTCCCTAGAAGCTTTCTGTGAGACTGTTTCCTGAATTAATAACTATGGTCAGTCTCAAGCCAGGAAGAAAAACTGCCACTATAGCTTTCTGAGTGATGTCTTATCCAGAGATGCAAAGGTGATGAGCAGTGAGAGTTTTTTAGAAACTCCCTTTCTAAAGGGAAAAAAAGGGAGGAACAAAAAGGAGGAAAGGGAATAAAAACAGGAGATTGATGAGGTAAGTAGGTTAGTCACATTATCTTGTCCAAACTGCATTATAAAAGCTGTAATAGACTATGTTAGGCCTAGTCATATCAGCTTCCTTCCCCTCTTTATGGCCTGTGTATCTTTAATGTTTCATTGATGGGTAGTCTAAGCTCACAGTTAATAGGCAGAGTCAAAGAGAACCTACTGTCTGTAGATGCTCTATGCTTGATAGTAATAGGTAGAATATTTCTTAATCAGAAGGAAATAGCTCCAGCTTTTATCACTTTCTCTATTAGTTCTGTTTAGCAATGAAAGAAGACTATAACAAAACTTTGAGTCAATGCAGAGGAAGGTGTACAGGACCATACACTACGCAGTGTGGTTCTCCACACTGGGCCATCTGACTGTGGAGGAGGTGTCCTGGCAGAAGGCCTCCAGGGAATACACTCAGAAGATGGGGGGAATACACTCAGAAGAGGACAGCTCTATCCACTGGCCTGCAGCATGGGCCTTCTCCCTTTCACAATGCCTGGTGGCACTATGATTTGGTTCCCACAGCCTCCTTCTTAGGTGACTAAGGAGCCCTAGGGTTGGGGATTATCCTTTACAGATGCTTTTGTTACCGGCATGGAACTCAAAAAGTTACTTTCTTGAGGTCCTTCCCACTCCTTTGAATACCCATTTATGCAGTCCTTTTTACAAGGGCCTTTTGAAGAGAGTAAGTGCTGTCTTACACATGGCCTGTAGCTGCAACCATTTTGCAAACAGATCTCTGAATACTTTTTCCCCCCTAAGCTTCCTTCAGTCCTTCAACAAAACAAATAAATAAATTTTAGAGGGCAAGCAATGTGAACTAACCACAGTAAAGAACTCTGAAAATCTAAAGTTTTAAGCCTTGCCAGACTTGGCGGTCGGACCACAGTTCATCGCTAAAGTGGTCTCAGATCCCTTTTCCCTTCACAGCCTAATTATCTTTCTTGGGTGTTTTTTTTCCTCCTAAGTTATGATTAATATCCCCAGAAGAAAAATTTCATGTAACAGGTGTATCTCAGACTTTGCTTCATTATACTGACAGGACCAAATGATTCGAGTTGTCTTCATGTTTATTTCTAGCCACAGTCAGGCACTGCAAAGGTCGAGCCTTTCCTTTCTAACAAATACTGCATTGGATAGCATGTTGTATCTGGCTGTGTTACCACCTGTCTAGTACCTCTCCTGCTGAACCTGCAGGTTCCTCCTGCTAGGACACAAACAGTATCCCTCTTCTACTTCAGGAATGTGCTAATATGGGAGACCTTCAAGGCAGTAATCTGCAGATCTTTATCAATTATTGTACCTCACACTTTGCTGTTAGGTTAGATGTCAATTTTAGAGATAGTACTACAATTACTTTTTTATGAAGTTGAAAATCTTCTTTCCCACTACCCTGAAGTCGTTGCCATTTACCTTGCAGTGACACTAGTATGGGTTATAAGAAGAAAGAACAATTAGCTAACGTGAATTCTTTGAGACAGCTGTAGTTGGTAGGGCTACCACAACCTGCATGGGTGATGACTTCTAGCTGGGAGGAAGTTTAAGAGATGGCGGTTACCATTTGGGCATTTAAGTCCTCAAACAGGCGAACAGGGAGCAGTATCCAACTGCTGCCCTACACACTGTGCTGTCCTACATACTGTGGAGTCTATAATTACTACAGAATCTTGAAGGCTTACAGTTACTGTTGCTTAAGTAACTGCTCTTTCTGCAAATTTAATGCAATTTATTTTTAAAAAATATTATCCCAGCCCACTTTGAACTTATTAAAAGTGAAAACCCAGCAAGCTCACCTCTGTGATCTTTCAAGGGTTCATCATTCCATGATGAGCACATCCTTTTAAGCTTTTACTTAAAAAAAAGAAGGGTCATTCCTGTGCAGGACCTTAGATGTATCATCAAAAGTTTGGGGTTTGGCATAAAAAGAAGGCTAATTTTAGGAATCTTTCTTTCCTTAGGTTCTTCACTGTGACCTAAAAGCAAAGGAAGGAATTCCAATATAGATATTGGTATATACCGGAAAGGGTTTGTCGTATTCTTGACAAGCTAAGTATAAAAGCAGTTGAAACAGTGGTCCATGACTAAGTCATTAATAACTGAAAGCTTGTAAATCCTTACTTTGAAGGATTATTCAGGATAGTTCTAAGTGCCAGACACCACGGCTCCTGCATGCTGGTGCTGCTGAGTATATGTATTGTTGTATTCAAGAAGTTTATCTTATCTTATGCCTTGACAGGCTACTCTTCACACAATATCTTAGTAGTTCTTGTCACCCTTTGGCAGTAGACATTTTGATGGTATCCATGTCTTAGAGGAGTAGAACTGAAGCATAAAAAATCTGATAGAAGAATTAGTGGCTGCTCAGAGACCCAAGGAACTTTTCTAAGCTAATAATCCAAACTGAAAGTGAGTAATGATATCTGCCATGGTTGATTATGAAAGGAGGGGACTTGGAGCTTTGGCTATTAATTACCTTGTAGTAGTAGTAGTCTTGTGTGTGTGTGTGTGTGTATGTGTTTTTGTAGAAGACAGACAGTAGCAATCATCACTCCCTACATTAAAAAACCCCTTTCTTTATAGGTTTTCATTGTATAGGGTAAAATAAGTTAGTGTCTCATAGAGGAAGAAGTCACTGAGAATAACAGGGGATAGTATTTTTCGGTGCTAATAATGTTCCTCTGCAGTGACATGTAATTGAACTTAATCAGAGAAGGGTTACAGTGCTTCCGCTTATGTTTGCTTAGGTACTTCTGCCATAAATCTGTATGGGATGAGATGGAACTGGAAGGGATCACAGAATAGCATGGAAATAGAGATAATGAGTGACGCTAAGAGGTTGCCTCACCGCTCCTCCTGTCATTATCCCTCTTACAAAAAATACTCTTGTAAAATGCTTTGATGAAGAGAATTACATTTTAAGAGTACTACAATTACAGTTTGCAATTATCAGTTAGGAATCCACCTCTTATTTCACTGAGACTATTTACATCAGGTTATTTTGTTGACTTCAGGGAGATTATTGTAACTGTTACATTGGTGATGAACCCAGCACCACTGAGGACTTTATATTAATACAGCATGCAGTTTTCAATTCCTACATCTCATTAGTACAATTTAGTGTCATTAGTGTAGAATTTGTCACTTCATACAGAAGAAGACATTGTCACTGCAGCTACACCCTTACCTGTGGTTAAAAAAAACTCCTGTGAAATCAGATCACACCACTACTCTGCTTGTTGTTCGTTGACAATGAAAGCTTTACTATTACTCACAAAGAACTCTCCTTTTGAACCTTGTCCCCTGCCTAATGGAGAAAGAGGTCAAAGAGAAAAGGAAACGAGGCTGTAGATACATCATACAGTATGCAAGTACTTTCCTCATAGACTGCTATGATTTAAATTGTAAATATGGAATCAGAGGATTTTTATATTGTAGTATTTATTCAGTAGCCTACAAGAACTTTATTTCTGAAAGTACCATGTGTGTGTACGTGTAGGATTACTTAGGCTTTTCAATTAGGAGATTGCTATTGACTTGATAGTCTGAAACCACTCATTTGAACTCAGTGAAAATTTCCTCCTCTTGTAACACCTCTCTAAAAAGGTCAGTTGTGAATTCACTGAACCATGAATCCATTGAACACATTCAGGAGCTAAATCCATGCTCATCATTTACCATGTCTACCTGCCTATGAGTACATGAAATTATTATCTGGAGAAGTTTTACTGCTGTTCCTTATACACATTAAAATACAGCTATCATATAACATCACCCCACCATGGTATTTCTGGGCATATGCTATTTGTGGTCATCGAGAGATTTACTGTCTCTTACGAAGAAACTCACCATAAAATACAGTCACCTACTTAATGCATTTCAGGCTACCTGCTGACCCTGGTCAGAGCTGTAAATCGCGTTATAGTTAATGACTGTGGCCAAAGAAGGAAGCTTCCTGAATGTTATTGATTGTTTTTTTCTACTACTGAAAATATTACTTAAAATTGTCACCTTTTCCTTTCTGAGCAGAATGTGGTTTTATATTAGGGCACTTTTTCACTTTGTATTTATAAAATGTACAAAAATGCATTAGTTATTCCAGACCAAGCAGTCACCAACTTTATAGTCAGGATATAAACCCTGAAAATAACAGCATAACATCATAATGGGAAACCTGACAGGTCGTTAACTACAGCTGTGCAAATGGCACTGCTGTAATTCACAAGCGCATACAGCCTTTCAGTATCTGGTCGAAAGAGAAAAACACTGAAGTATATAGCATGAAATAACCAGGTCACACTGGAAGTTGTTAATTGACACCAGAGCACATAGCTGGTAGATGTTCCACCCCAACACAGATGTGATTCTTTAGGACCTTTTTATAACCTCCCCCTAATTTATTTTTTCTGTGTCTTTAATATCTAGGAGCTTCAGTTATTGGGGCTTAGGTGAAGAATGAAGGTCTTTACACAGAGAGGTCATTTTACAAATGGTAAATGAGATGTAGGTAAAGAAAGATGCATAAGGTGAGTTCAAGGCAACAGTATGGAGGCTGGGAGAGAATTAAACCACCAGATTAGATACCTGTGTCATCACGCTAGTCTGCCTACTGTCCCTATGCTGTTGATTAAAAAAGGAAAACAGTGTTCCTGCAGATCCTTTGGAGAAACCCATGTCTTTTGGCTGACTAAAATGAAGTGGTACAGCTGCCCCAACAGAGAAGCAACAGTAGGCAGCAGGATGGGCGCTGTGGACTTGGCATACCTCCTTCATGTGCATTACCAGATTTTCCATTTCAGAGGCTCATTTTAATAGAGTTGAAGAATGTTACATGATTATTTGCAGTCAAGTTTTGGCATTATCTCATACTATGTTATAAAAAGTGAGGAAGGAAGAAGGGTGGATGTATGGAGGCCAATGCAGGCTCAATAGCCAGTTGCACAGCCACTGTGCTTCAGTTTAAAGACAAACCCAAAGGTTGAAAGGCACCAGCATTTAAACAATGACATTTCAATCAGATGGTGAGGAGATGGAATTTTTCTTCCTTGCTTATAGGAAATACTTTGGTCGGTTGCGTTTAGGAATGTCTCTGAAATCCAGGCGTTACTTTGTTTCTATGCTAGAATAATTAGAAAGCAAGTCTTGCTGAAGTGGTTCCTACAAAAGCCAGCCACTGCCAGTTTTGAAAATCCTGGGTTAGTACTTCTGTCTGAAAATAGGTCCCACTGAAAACAGTCGGATTTGCTTGCTGAGACAAGTGCTACATCCCTTGAATAAGGACATCAAAGGCTGATTCTTTAAAAAAAAAAAAAAAAAAAAAAAATCAGTATTTTCAAGTTTGTATTCCTTTTACAATGGTTTTATTTAAAACCATCTCTTTTCAAATTCTTTAACTGGAATTAAATTACTTATTTACACAGCTGTGCAGTATAGCCTCCATAGCCTCCATCTCTTTTCTTCTGGAGTGTTTACATGGCAATTTCATTAATAATGTGCTTTTTCAGGATATCACATTTTAATACTGTATCCTTTGTTTCTCATGGGGAGGGGAGGGGTTGAACAGAAGGAATAAACCTTTGTACCTGGGATCGTGCTAGTGTTACCACAGCACTAAGAGGTATAGGATGAATAGGATGCTCAATTCTAAGAGGAGCTGCTCCTTCAAATCTCAGTCAGATGCAGTTAAAACCATATCATGGGCCAGCTGCCCTTCTACAGCATGCAGATAGGAATGATGGCTAATTCCCAGCTTTAGTCCCAATTTAGAACTGCAGGATTTAGCTGTTCCGTATGACTCAGAATACACCATATGACATTGCAGAAAGCATTTGAGATAACATAGTCAACCTTTCTGTATTTTCAAACTAGGCTACATAGGCCGTGGCTACAGAATACCCATTCACTATTGTATGTCAGGCCATTTCCCAGGAGTAAGTTCCAATTCCATTTTGCTTTTGCTATCCAGCAGTTAGGCATCTTCAAATGGCTTTTCTTCCTAGTCTTAAATTAAGCTTTCCTAAAATAAAGAAGAAATAAATGACTGAAATCTAACAGGATATGGCTGAAGCACTTTGCATGGCCTTGGCAGGCTCTATTATCCACATACTGACATCTTTAGAATTACACGGTATTTTAATGTGCATTTAAAATTGGTTAACAGGAATATAAATTAAAGCAATAGAGAAACTAGTCTCTCAAGATTTTATTGCTCATTGTAATTTCATGTTTATGGGCTTATTGCTTTGTGGCAGGACTTGTGGCTTTTTAGTTCTAGAGGGTATTAGTAGTAAGAAGATGGTGCCTCACTCAGAGCCTGGTGAAAACAATGGAAGTCCTTCCACCTGAACAGGCTCTCTCTCAGGGCCATAGTCACATTATTGTCACTGCTGACTGCTTGGATTTAGTTTCCCAGTTAAGAACGCTGTTCAGTGCAAATTCATTTGTAGATAGAATTTTAAATACTGTATCCCAACTTATTTTACATTATTTTTCATGCTACTCCTATGTCTAGTTTAACTAAAAAAAATAATTAAGAGGGAAAAAAGATGAAAAAGAAAATCATGTATTTATTAAGATGTGAAATGAGATAAAAGTTGTGCGCAGAGCTATGATTCTCGTGCTACACCTCTAACTCAGTGTAATCACCGTGGAATTCTGGAGAGGACCAAAGGAAAAGTACTAATTAAAGTGGCAAAATTGCATTGAATTGAAAGACATGAAGGTCTGCTCCTGTATTAATGATGCTCAGGTTTCTGTCTGTCTTGCCATTGTTTCTCCTTTGTTGCTGATTCTGTAGCTACTCTTTCCACAGCCGCCTTTGAATTAGTAGTACATTTGGGCAGGCACAGGTACATGGTTAAGGAAGGATACAGAGCTGCAAGTAATATTTGTAGAAGATAACAGCATGAGTATTTATTTTTATTTGTATCCATTAATTATAACAAGCACTTCACATTTGCATAGTTTTTGTATCAAAACTCTACCTAAAACACCACTAGTTTGTAAAGATAAAGACGTGAAGGAGCTCCAGAACTTGAATATTTTAAAATACTAAAGAAAGAAAAAAGTTAACTCCGTTTCATAAACACTTCTTGTTTTATAAAGTCCAGTTTGAAATACAGAATATTTTTTTCTAACTGTTTTCACTTTCAGAACTGGTTAGCAGTCTAAGTCCCAGTGGCTTTTTAAGATTGATGGCCAGATCTACAAACTCTATACAGTGCTTTAAAATGCAAATGACTGGCCAAGAAAAAGGAGCTAAGTACAGAAGATACACGGTTTCTCCCAGAAGGCTCTGGGAATTGGGCATCCAACTTGCTTAGACAAGAAGATAAGCAGATCCCAGGAGGCACCTACTGTGTCATTTAGTGCCTGAAGACCATCGTAATTCTGACTGTAAAGTTCCAAAGTATCTAAATCATCTTTAAATAAGAACTTTAGTCCCTGGAAGAGTGTTCTCTTAGGGGTTGAACCCCCTGCCTCCCAAACCCTGCCACATGTTAAATGGAAATCCAGAGAAAGTTAAGTGACATTAAAGTAGTATAGGCAGAAGAAATGGGTTCAAGTGAAAGACATTCTTGTTTCTTGCCTCCTGCTGGGAAGATTTCTCGTAACTGTTTCTAATGTGCCCTTCAGGAAGCTGTTACTGAGATACTTGGATTTAATTTTCAATTTCCTGCTTGACCTTGTTCTGCAACATGAGTTTGCATTGGTTTTCACACATAATGTACGTAAAGACACCTTCAACTGTTTAGTACATAATACTTTTGCTGGGCCATATATTTACAGCAAGAATTTTGTGGAGCATGCTGTTCATAATTGGAGAAGAAGGGATTCTTAGTTGCAGGCTCTTAAATACAAAGCTGTTGAAATAATGTCAGCTGGCTTTAAGAAAATATTTTCACAAGTGTTTTAAAGGTGTATTTTTGCTTACCAATTACACACCTACAGTCACATTTCCCAAACTATTAAACTGTAGAATATCATCCTCTGTGTTACATTTGCCTCTGTAGAGAAATAGTGCACTAAATCTTGTAACGTGACCTCTCTGCAAACATTATGTTTATGGCATTGGAGCGTAGAAGGGGGGTGCTGGGTTCTTCTTTGCATTTTATGTGTTTCTGGTGCTTTTGTAGACAGAATAGTTGTCAAAAACCCTGCCATTTGCTATCCCTATATAGAAAGAGCATTTTTGTCATGCTTTTCTGTACAAAAGGCAAAAGGAATGGCACAAAAACTTATGTCTTGTTTTGTATTAGTAAAGGAAGGCTCTACTTTCCCTCCAAATGGCCTGTTCTGTGACTTGATGCATTTGCTTTTATAGTGAGAATCTGCTGTCAGAAACAGTGCATTGGGCAGTCAAGCCCAGTACATATTCTTCTATGATTATGAGATAAATTTTTTACTGATGTGACTTTTAAAACTGTCTTGAACTGCACGGGAGTCCTCCATATTGTAGTGTTAAACATGCAGGCAAATTCATATTTTAGTGAAGTACTTCCGTGTTACAGCAGAAGTTTAACAAATAGAACTGAATTCGGGTGTCCTTATTCAGAGAATCTCTAAATTTGGTATATGGTTTCACTCCCTATCTTGCCTCTCCACTTTGTGATAGATATTTTCAGTGACACCAAGATGATACTGTGTCTAACCCTCCGAATGGCTATGAGTAATGTTCTCACAGTACAGCTTTATTTTATGTTCTCCCCCTGCCGTACTTTGTATGAAAGTAACTGTTAAATACATAGAGAATTTCATATTATGAATGGGAATAATCCCAAATATATTTATATCTCCTCTTTGGCAGTCTGAGCTAATGCCCAATTTTTTTCTTTGTTGGAATCTGAATTCATTATAAGCTTAACAGAAGTGATCAAACTTTAGTTTAGCCTTTTCTTGAGCTCAGTTGGATTTTTCATCCTGAGAGCCCCACTGCTTCAGCAGAGACATTCAGCCACCTGGTGGAGCTCACAAACCTACCTGGTCCAAAGAATAAGCAGAAATAGCTATCTTTAGGCATTGCACTGATAAGTGATGAAATTCTGCTTCTTGTATTTTCTTCCTCTAAAACAACCAAAACATCCAAACAGACCCAGCTACTGTGTAGTGCAAATCAAAATATCAAAGACCAGAGAAGATCATAATATTAGATTTCACTAGCCTCTAACATCTTAAATTAATTGTTCTATGCATGCTGATACTAGGTTTCTAGGTTTTTTAAAATAGGTTTTTCAGAACCACCTCCTTTACTACATGGCTGTCCAGTTGGGGTGCATACAGATGTGTGCATGTGTGTACATACACCTATATCTATAGAGAGTTTTAACACTTTTAACACTCAAATGTTTGCTATGTAAAATGTTTCTCTATAGCATTCCTTATGTAAGACCTACAGCTGTGTAACAATAGCATAAAATAATACATCTGTGGTAGAAATTAATCTAATAGCTGAAGAACAGCAGATGTAAATTATACTACAAGACAAAGCTTAATTCAGTGGATTTTTATGATGTGTGGAGATGGATAAATTGCTCCTTGAATGCTAACTGACATCTTTGCATGAAGATGCAAAAATAATTTCAAGGTTGGTTTTTTTTTTTTTTTTTCTTTTCTTTAAATAATTGAAACAACCATTGGGATGCACAACCTTTCATTCCAGCACTGTCTTGTCAAGAGGCAGTCACCTTATTTATGCATTCTTTTGCGGTTTTTAGCGTTTTATATTTTTATGTGACTATTATAATTATGTACAATATATTATGTGTGATTATTCTACATTAATATCAGCCAACCAATATTGGGAAAAGCCTATTGTCTTATTTTTAGATGTAAAAAGGTGAGTCATCTTGGAAACTTCTAATGTCTCTCTGGCACTTTTACCCTGTTTCTCATCATTTCTAAAGAATTCTTACTCTGTTCTTTTTTGTAGTGTCATCACATTTGGGTACCAGGCTGCATGTGATGCACGGCGCTAGTTATGTTCATGTACCTTCAGAATACTCTTATTATTATTTTAAAATAGCTTGTACATTGTCATTTGCAAATAATCCAGTGTATTGTATCCAAAGCAATGTTTTCAGTGATAGTCAAATTGAGGATTTGAGCTGATTTTAAATTTCAAACACAACATGAATTATTGAACCCTCAAACAACAAAACAGCCTGATTCTACTTTCACCTACAAAAGTACATCCCAACTTGAGTTGTGCGCTATGAGAAATTTTGTACGTATTTCTAGTATTGAATGTACTACACATAATTCATTTGATAAAAGATCATAGGAGTTTGCGTATTTGATTCTCTCATTTATAACCTAACAAGCATTGCAGTGTTCCTTTGCAGACACCATAGAGAGCTACTAGGGCTAATCAGCAAAGGGAGAATAGGATGTTTTGGATAGAGGAACAGCATATCCATATTGTGCAAAGGATAGCAACAGAAAGGAAGAAAGTTAGCATTTTCACTCTGATTTAGCAATGCAAGTTAGCAAGCACTTAAATCCAACATCCTTTCCTGCTGCTGTATCTAAAGTTAGGAACGTACTTGTAGGACGACCAGCAACCCGCAATGGAGTGTAAGAATGTCAACAGCAGGCATAGCTCTGATTGCTAGGTCCATGAGCAACATTTTTATGCAAAATTGGTTTTTGCTTTGACTGAAATAAACGGAAAATTTTATTTAGTAAAAACATTAAGACCAGAATCTTTTAACTTTCACAAAACTGGCAGCTAAATCCAAGAACATATGTCCAATTTACTGTGTGGGCAAGGCATTTCTACAGAACTCTAAAAATAAGCTGTTGTGTATGTTTTCTGAAGGTGGGAGTGACCTTCTGGAGATACTTGAGCTTTTAGGAATCATCTCTAACAGGAAATGAATCACCTACTGAGTTCACCGTGTTCTGTAGGTATTTCTTGTTCTAAATTTAGAGCCTGTGGAACTGAGTCTCTTCTTACAATTTTTAGTTCGGATTTGCCCTGGTATAAAGGAAGTGGGGAGTAATCTGGGTGTGGGGAATTGTTTTTGGATTCTACCACAACCAAAATAATAGTGATATGAGGTATAAGAATAAAAATTGGTCAGTAAAAATGACTACCCTTTTGTTTGCAGGTGCACATTATGTATAATTATGTAAGACTTATTTGTAGCTCCTGTTCTAATCTCCATTTTCAAGCTGATTATAAATATCTAAATAAAATGAAATAAGAATTCCGTGTTATAAAAGCATCCTGAAGCATCTCTGTCTAAAAGCTCTAGCTAGCTTCCTGCGTGTTTCAGGTTTTCATATACTTTTTTGTTTCTCTGCTCTGCATGGTATTGCCATTCAGTGCACATAATAACAAGATACATTATTGGAAGTACTTACGGAGTGTTCAGGTATTTAAGGCACCAGTGATGGAAGCCTGTATGCATTTCACGTCACTGTAATCCTATTCGCAGTAGTGTTTTTGTACTGTCATGGCCTCATCACAAGGTACTACAGTTCTTAATGTCTGGTTTCTTGCCACTCAGTTTTGTTGAAACGAATTTATAGATACTGCACCTAATCAACTGATTAAAGCCTACACCAGGGCCTTCTGCTGGTTTACACTAATGAGACTTTTCCAGTAGCTTTCTCCAAAGTAGAGAAATGAGAAAGAAACCATTCAGCTTAGTTACGAGCAAGTTTATACCCGGCTAGTTCAGTGAGAATTCAGCAGTGTTAAATGTGACTATGAGTAAACAATAGGTAGTGAGCCTCAAGATTCAGTTCTCTCCAAGAAAGAAGAGGGTTCCATTTCTCTCTACTGGAGAAACAGTCCTATTTGATTGAGAGAACAGAAAGGTAATAGTCAACATGAGAAATCATCACTTGTCCTCACAGTACTGAAAAGATTCCAGGATCTGGAAAACAATGTAAATGAGTAGATATCCTTCAGCTATAGTCTTTGGAATGGGTCACGTGGAAGCATTCATGTAGGCAAGCCAAAAAGATCGGAGAAAAGGCACTAAGTCCTAAGTAAACACTTCTAGTACTACTGTCAGCAATTCTGCTAAGACTTACCCTGCCATGCCTTCAACACGACGAGTCAAGAGAAGCCCTAGAAGTCTGAGCTACTTCAGAAAGAAAATCTGCTTCTCATCAGCTTTCAGAGTGAAGAAATACCAAGTGGTACTTGTTTTGGGATATATGCTATGATTTCATGGGCAAGCTTCCCAGAGATTGTTTGATGGAACAGAGAAGCCTCATGGCAGCAGGCCAGCTGGCATCCTCAACAGCACTTCATGATCTTTGGAACCCAGGAGAAACAAGCAAAACTTCCTCCACAGATGGCTATCAGCCTCCTCCTCATCCGTTCCTCAGTCTGTGACTCTGGAATCAATATTTTCATAGGCAGTTCAAAATTCCAGCTGGACCTTCTATGGACATGCGCTCTTCCAGCCTCTGTTGGTAACCATTTCTTCCATTCCGTGGGCTTAGCTAATGGTTCTTGGTGTTGAAAGTCTTCACCCCCAAGCAACAGGGATTGCACTTTCCAAGGCAAAGTTATTGCATTATCCAGTCTCTTTTGCTCTCCTCAAAATATCTACCAAATGAAAAGAAATAAACTTTGCAATGGCAAAGTGACTCAGATTCTAACTTGAAGAACAAATAATTTTCTAGCTCTAGTTTTTGTATGTTTGCCTTTGGTCCTTGTTCTGGGTTCCTTAAACCCATCCTTCAAAATACAGAAAGAATCAATGGTTTTACAGAGGGACCTCCTATCGTCTGTTGATGAAGATACTTTGCCTTTCACAGCACTGTGAAAGCTGAATTTTCATTTTAGTTTGGCTATGGCACCATCATATTTGAGTGGAAGAAAAATCAAGATTAACCCAGCCTTCTAAGTTGCTAATGTTATGGACAACCCTCTGGTTTTTGAGAGACTTGCATAATAGGTCATTGAGATTGTTGTCTGTGTTTCACTGAGTTAAAGGAAATTTACCCCTAGGCTCAGATCAGATTCAACTGTTTTTTACCTCGCTCCCCTCAATCTTTCCAACAGTCCTGACACAAGGCTAGGTCTTATCCCCACAGGAGAAAGGACTTGCTTCAAAGTAGCCTATCAGTTCTGTGCATCTATGATACAAATTATACGAGACTTCATAGGTGAATTATTCATAACTGTATGTGCTGACCACTGTTGTCATTATAGTTCTTTTGGAAGAGGCATCTCAATATCAAAACATAAAGTTGTATCATGAAACAGAGTTTCAAATACAGTATTTGCATTCTTCAAATTTTGTTTTAGAACATTGTAATTAAAAGAATACCAAAGGAAAAATCATGTCAAAGCCATGAATAACCTTAATTAGAGGCCTTGCTGTACCCTCTGATCTTAACTGATGGTATTCTTACAGTTTGAATTAAGAAATATCTGATTCACTTTCATTAAACAATGTTTTATAAGCATTTCCTTTACTGTTTCTGGTTATAACATCAACTTAATTATAAAAAATTATTTTCCTGGGGACACACAAGTGTAAGCAATGGAAATAAAAAAAATTGGTAATACATTTGTACAAAGGTACTTGCTCTGGGGTTTCTATTCTCCAAAAACACTTTAAAAAAACTTTTCCTCTGTTGTCTTTATGAAATAAATGAATTACGAAGTAATATGGAATAGTGAAAATGTTGCATTTCTGTGTTTTTATATGCATTAAAACTTATCATCCTTGATCTCTGCTACTATTCAAATATATTTTCTGTATTCTGTCACTTGTGCACTACAGTGTTTCATTTAATTTCACTGAAAACCATTTACATATGGCCAGGAATAGGACCATCACTGGAAAGCTTATTCTTAGAATTTTCAAGGCTGATAATGAAAGGGCTATGTGTCCTCTGCATTGAAAATAAATCGGTAGTTCTTTGTCAGGCCACCAGCATTGCATATTTTAAAAATGCTTATCGTTACTTATAACTACAGAAGCTTGTGCCTTTATACACTTTGCATACTGTATTCCATATTCTTTAATATATATGTTAGTACCAAATTTCAGTGAACGTAATTTCAGTATGTTTTGCCAACTCATGTCTTAGCAAAGGATGAAAGAACACTGCGATCTGGCCTTCTGACAGCATGGTCCAGAAGTAACCCTTGTGTCTTGACAATGTTGAGGCTTTTGTTGTTGCTGTTTTTAAACCATTGCCACTTTCCTAATTAGCTTTTGTCATGTTGTCTTTGAACAGCTAAATAACTGAGATCCCTTTCAGGTGTGTTGTCTTTGAGATTAATTGTAAACATCTGCCAACTGGTGAGGACAGTAATTCTTGTAGTTGTTCAGTAGAGCTCCTAAAAGCATATTAGTTTGTTTTCTAAAGTCCTGCTTTACAATTTCTTTATGACCTCTGATTCTGTATCTGGATTTTTCCTCTCTCTCCCTCATTAACAGTGTGTCTCTGGTTTTATGTGCAATACTTAAAAAACAGTAAAAAAAGGTAGAAAGTAGAAATCAGCAACAAAGTAAAATGAAGATAGTCAGTTAATGTTGTATTTCATTCTTAAGATGGCATCAAAAGTCTACATTTATGTAATTTGCAGACTCTGTTTCTATTGTCAGTGAGAAAAATCAATGGAAAAGTTACACTGAAGTCTTTCTTATAAGGGAATAAATGTTTTCCAATATCACACCAACATTTGAGAAAACCAGAAATATTTCTTTCAAAGACCAGTACATGTAGGAATAGATTAAAATACATAAGCAACCTGAACAGATGGTTAAAAAAAAAAAGAAAGCTGATGGCTGAGAAAAGGTCCCTCTGACATTCACTATTAGAGACAACAGTGGCTGTTAATAAAGCAGAGTTAATTCTATAGCAAGGAGTGAAATATTATTTAATCAGCAGTACTTCATACATAATTCAATTAACTGCCTTCACTCATCAGTATTAACGAGAGCTGGAGCTTGGATTAATGCGCTTGAGCTTCATAACAGCACTCCCAGTCTACTTAAATGCTGCCAAAACTTAATAAAGCGCTGCCAGTCAAATTACAGTATCTGAGCCCAGTGCATCAATGTGCTGATATTATAAATCATCCTATGCTCACATCATTGTTTGCTAATTCATATTTATGCTGATCTCTGCACTAAACAGTTTAATTAGTGTACAGTGGTAGAACAAGTTAAAGTTCTTATCCCTTTCTTGGTGACATCTTTAGGATCGTTCAAGTTGTTGAGCAGTAACTATAAATGATGTATCCATGTGCTTTCAAACACATAATTTTTCAAATATAAACTTGAATCAGATGCATAGATTGCCATAGAGGGATTTCTATTAGGCGGAAAAGTAAGGATGCTAAATTAATTTCTGCTCTGGTTCTAAAGAACATTTCTAATGCGGTCTGTGCTTTTCTAGGCACAACAAGGATCTCGTCCTCAGTTACAATGAACAACCCTGATTGTGCTATTTGCTGCTGCTAATACTCCTTGTGCTTTCTCTCACTCCAGGAAGAGAGAAGGGACAACGAAGGTTTCCAAAATATTTTCCTGTCTGCCACTGAGGGATTTGATTCTCAGAAGCTGATGAGGCTGCCTCAGCAGAAGCTGAGAAAATGCTGCTTCGGTATTGTATCACATTTAGTGCAACCTGTGGCCAACCTCATCTAGCAAACTTCAGAAGAGCTAAGCCCAACCTTACAGAACTACTGAAGGGGAAAGCAGCCTGATGCTGCTTACTCCACCTTTAACTCTTCTGAAATCAGTCTCTGCTGCTCCTCAAAATGCTTGGCCATGATTCAGCTGGGTGAATTGAGGCCAGACCGTGGCACCCAAAAGGAGATTGAACTGCTGAAAAGTTCTTTGAAATGTAAGCTCTGGAAGCATTACAAGCTGTCAGAAGAATCAGAATAAGATAAATGACATTATAGAGAAAACATAGAAGAGCATGCTTTTTTAAATGCTTCTTTTAAATCTTAACAGAAGAAAAGAAATGAAGATGTCAGAGGACTACAGTTTTTGTATACAGCAAGGGCCTGATAGTTTCAGGAGCCCACAACACAAGTTTGAGGGAAATTTTGTTTAAAAGGAATTTAGAACTGTAGATCATTCAGAAACATGTTTTGCAGGACAGAAAGGCATGTGCAAGTCACACTTGACTGGATTCTACTTGAATAGATTCTACTCTTTACTTTGCCTTTTGAAAATTATTCCTGTTGTCTGGAGTGTGTGAAATCCAAGGAAATAAAAGGTGTCATAACTATTCGGTTCCTCAATTCACGAGGTGAAACCAGCTGAGGCTGAATTTGAAGTGGTGTCATTTTGTTGGGAGCACTAGCACAGAATTTGGCATCAAGTCTCTTGAGGACAAATGAGGATTATAAAGACAAGCACAATAAATAAAAGCATGAGACAGCAACCAGAATTTCTCAGAAGAACAGAGAAACTGGGTCTATTAAGCACTATGTAAGGAGGAACAGTATTTATGCTATGTGTTCACCAACTAGTGCCATCTGAGGATTTAGCAATTCATCCAGAAAATATTAGATGGTTAAGGCTAAGTTGAATATATTTTAAAAACAGAAAATAGTGCAGAATCAACCCCTCACTTTTTAATAAAGTCAGCATAACTCTATTAATTTAAACAAAACTTCACCAGTTTAGAACCTTTTCCATACAGTTTGTATTTCTCCTTTACCATGTTTTTGATGGGGTTTTAACAGGAGAAAATGGAATGCTAAGTTGACAGCAAGTATTTCCTGATCCAGTATCATTATCAGAACCTGTATAAGGGTGGCAGATTTTCAGGGGTTCAGCAAAGTGCAAATGCCTTACAGGTGGTAAAAGTTAATCTCTTAAAGGAGCATAAAATGAGCTACATCCGCATAGAAAAAAAATAGCTTGAATCTGCTGATAAGGTTTAAATCATACTTTATCCTTTTGCCTTCTATTTAAAATAAAGAAATAAAGATCATCTGAAGGAAAAATACAGTGTCTACAGAAAATCTGGTTTAGACTAACCAAGAGGCACTTCGGCTTTCAGCCATTTTAAGCAGTAAAGTCAACAACGAAAGGAGAACCACTTTCTAATTTCGAAGTTTCAGGCACTTCTGGTGACATTCAAAATAAGATTGATCGGAAAAATCAGCAGACAATACCTGACATGAAAAGTGCTAATGCAAGTAGTATTTCAAATGGAAACAGAAGACTTGGTGTGAATGGACAGCACCAGGACATTTTTCAGCAGTGGCTATGTTTGTCAATGATATTAAAAGCTGGCAGCAAATACAGCACTATTGACTAGACTAACGATCTAGACATACTCAGTTTAAAAACTAAAGAATAAGTAGCTCATGCATTTCACTGTAGCAAGAGAGAATATGGCGCTTGCAGTGATGGGGCATGTAGAAAACCTTCTGTATTCTTAATAGTAACATTGTCAAAAAACCCCCAGTATGTCAGAAGTTTTAGCAGTTATCAGAAAAAATGAGGAATAGATCCTCCTGCCAACCTTTTCTACTTGGGAGTTTTATGCCCTCCACAGGGGGAGGCACATAGGCTCCAGGCTGAATGTCACTGTCGGCCATAGCTCCAAAGTCAGCTGTAAATTTACAGATCTCAAGGCTAGAAGATGCCGCTAGATAATAGGTATGGATTTTCTGTACATCATGACTGTGTGTCATCCACCTACCACCTGTACTGAACCTAATAATTTGTCTGAATAAAGCAGTACTCCATAAACTTTACTGCTGAGCAAACAGCACGCTGTTGGCAACATCATACTTTGCTCTCCCTTTCAGCTCATCAAAAGATGACTCAATTACCATTTAAAAGTTTATACTTCCTATGAAGTCAAGGACTGTAGAATTAGTAGTCAGCTTGAATGTGTTTTGAAAAGAGTAAATGTATCTTAATGTGAAGAACTGACAGGTTTGCATGTAAGCGTTAAAGGACAAGCTGCAAGCTAGTGTTCATGTTAATTTTAACTAGCATTACGTATACGGTGAATAATGGGCAGATGAAAATGACAGATTCTGTCAGCATTTAGGAGGGGATGATCATTCTGGTAATGAAGAAAACATTTGAACAAGCTTGCCTAACTTATGCAGTTGCCCAAATTCAGAAACACCCAGATTCAGAGACTCAAAATAGAGGAATCTGAAATCACAATATATTTTCCTTCTGGAAAAGTCAAGGGAAACAGTAAAACTGGTAATCAGAAATATGCTTGTGAAGGTTGGCATATTTTACTTTCTTAAGAGCTGTGGCAGGTATTTGGCTCTAAGGTGCTTTTAACTTATGGCAAAATTTCAGGGAAGCCGCCTTAATTTTATGTCTTGTTTAATGTTGAGCCCAAGTCCATAATGTTGACATCATCTTGTTTAAGGACTGAAAAGAAGCTTACTTAATTTTATAGCTATTTATTGTGCCCACCTGCTCCTGTACAGTCAGTGGCCAGAATAGTCATTCCCAAATTCAGGATCTGTGGAATTTGGTTTTTAATGAAAACTTTAACAGGATTTCTTTACAATTTAGAAATGCTAACATACAAGGGATAACAAAAACTAGGAAAAAGAAGAAAGAATTTAAACACTTATTTGACAAACTCAGGAATTTCCATTTATTTAATTAAACCTCATTCGTGACAAAATATGGGGATGTGTTCGCAGATTGAGAAGCTGAATATATTTATGAGTCTCCACACTTCCATCTTGAGAATTTTTTTCCTCGTGAGAATGTTATTAAGTGTTAGCCACAGAGCATCCTGTCAGATACTGCCTAAGTTTAAAGGAAAACCTTCAAAGATCTTTTTAAGGGAGTTTAGATAGCACAGCTGACTTAGGAAAGAGATCAGTATGTTAGTATGAGAGCAGACAGGAGCAGACAAGTTATCTGCATTCATCCGTCGTCAAGGTAATACACCAAAACTGGGCTAATAGATGGTTTGTTACAATCAAATTTTCATGAAACTTAGACTACAAATGTATGTTAAATATAGAATATTCAGCTTAAAAATAAACTTAAATAAGACTATCTTGTATATCGCAAATTAAGGTTTTATAGGTTTTTTATTTTTTATACAGGCTAGCGAGTTGCAGGAATCATCCTAAATCTTACATGTTACTTAAAAGCACATTCTGACAGAGATCTCATGGGAGTTCATATCAGAGCTGTGAAACGGAAATCATCTTCTCCTAGGTTTGGGTGTCCTCACTGGGTGATTTTCACATTAGTTGGGTGTCCATTTGCTTCTTGATACCTAAATGAGTTCTCAGGGATCTTAAGGTCTAGGATTTAATGACCAGCTGGTTTTATGTGAGCATGAATGAAATTTCTGGCAGAACATTTGTGGACAAGCACTTTCTCCTCCGTTACAGAGGGACCAACCATGATTTAGCAGGAAGTGCAACTCTGCATTAGAAGTAGACGGGTAATGCATGTGTTAAAGAACCACCTCTAACATACACATAATGAATAGTTCCCAGGAGAAAGCTGGAGTCCATAAAAATGTATTGGGTTTTTAATACTGTTAACACCTGTTTTAAATGTGAGCTTAATGCATCTTCCGCCTATGAAGAGTAGCAGTTGCCTTGGAAGTAATATGTTTGTTTTGACTGCAGAAAATAAGGTTCATCTGCTTAATGGGTTATAGAGTGTTTTCAGACTTTTAAGGAGTTATAAGAAGTGTTACCGCAGGGAAAAGAGATCTTAAAGAAACCTTACTAGGCTGCAAAAAACCTGTGCTTCCTAGTTTTTCAAAGAAATTTCTGGAACTGGAGACTCCATAATCAATGGCATCTTTGGAGATACCCAGGCAGGTCCGTGATGACTGCTGTGGACCTGTACATTAGGCAGTCCATCTGAACTGCTTTATCCAGACAACACTTCATAAGCACTTTTGATTTAAAATGCATCACAAAATCCTTCCACCAATGATGGCAGCAAGAAGCTTCAGATGGTATCAGAGAAGAAATTTCCCAGAGGTTACAGTTTATGGAATTTTTCGTTCTGCAAATTAGAGTGTATTTTTTGAAGGAAGAGAAACTGAAAATGGGCAAACTCAATTGTGTGAACAAAAATAGAGATTCCTCTTCAGCCACCTGCAAATATCCCTCTGTTTAAAAGGTTGTGTCCACTTTGATTTTATATGCTACACGCATATGAACACGCATGAAACATGCCAAAAAGGAGAAGATAAAGGGGGAATTTCAGGGATTGTAAAAGACAGTAAGCATAAATTTGGAATTAGATGTGGATAATTTATTTAGTATCTTTTGGCAAGTGATGTGTATTCAGAATGTATCTGTAATTCAGGGAAGCACTTAACTGCAAGCACTAATTGTATTTTAATAAAACTGTTGTGGCCAGAAAAGAAAGGGGTAACTTGGTAACTATGGCTTTTCTGAGGAAACAAAATGTTGAAGAATGTTTTGTGGAAGAAATCATGAAAATATTTTGAAACACAAAAGAAGAAACAAGAGGGAACTTTAGATAATCTAAAACTGGATGGTTTTTGCACCAAAAAAACCTGCAAGACAACCATTTTGAATCACGAAGAGTAAAACTGTTTTCTGCAGAGCCAGATAATTTACTGTTGTTAGCTACTTCTTTCTTGTTAGGAAATATTCAGTACTCAAATTGTTTCCTTTTGAAGCCGTTAAGACTTTCAAACTTAGGATGTGTTGCCACTGAAATCATCACACTGAGGTTTCGAAAGAGTGATTATTACTAAAAAATACAATCGTAGCAAATCAATGGAGTAACAAGAGCACCAGGCATTGTTATGGTTCTGAAATATCACACACCCAAATATAGCAAAAAGTATTACTTCACATCCTAAGACTGAGGAGCAAATCACTAAGCCATGTCCCAAGAAATGATGTATAGAGACCATTTTCTTACTAAATTGGCCACAGTTAATGCTACAGAAAATAAATTAATACTCTTCTTGTACATTAGGTAGTAGGCTGGTTATAAGTGGTCCAGGAATTGTCATTATATTGCTCTGCTGGTTTCCTTTGGCAGCATAACAGATACGTCCGTTACCCTAGCTGACAACAGCTAATAGTGCAGAACAAAGAAAAAGCATCGCTATTGATGTAGGTGAAGCTTCCAATGACAATTGCCTAACGGTGAGGCTCAGACCTTGTCCTGTTTCTCTTGCACCACAGTTAAACAGCCAAAGTAATTCTGGGTACAGTTAAGACTTGAGGAAGACAGTGTTGCTAACACTAGCCATGAGAAAATTTTTTTTGTTTTGATAATGTCTTGTGATTCATGTTCAACTTTTTACTTAGGAAATATTTCAGAAATTAGCACTTCCCATTTTCCTTGTAACATATTCAGTCTTTTCTGTTAAAGAAAGGCTCATAGACTAGAGTAAGTTTAGTCACTGCACAGTTTATAGTTGCTAAACCACTGTTGCTCTTACATTAAAATGAATGCAAACTAAGAGGGATTTTTATTTCAGCGTGTACCGCTACAGTTCAGCAAATTTCTACAGCTGTTTGAAAAGTAGGGCAGGAACTGAAGTGTTTTGATTCTTGAAATACCTTTCTTACAGCTCAGGCAGAAAAGTCATTGTACGTACTGTTGTGAGAGATCAAGATAGAAAGCTTTTCTTAAAAAAAAAAAGTAAATTTCTATTTGTCCTGTCAAGTCTCAAAAAAATCGTTCCATTTCCTGTCTGCCTGGAACAGTGCAGAAACTTCATTAAGTAAACCGGAAAGAAATACAATTTTGATTGTAAGCCCCGTGTTTACTTTTCTTTATTTGGTCAGGTCATACTGGAAAAACTTGAGAGTGAACTTCATCTGTAGTGAATGAGTATTTGTACATGGCAATTTTAATAGGATTTACGATTACTGACTTAGCTTTGGTAGCTTTGTGTTAGAGGAAGTTCAAACAGAAGCAAGAACACTAAAGATAGCTAATCTGTACTTACTAAGCCTTCTGGATATTACTTCTACTAGAAGTGCAGAAATAATACTAAAGCACATTGCATATACCTAGAATACATAAGGCTGTTATAGGAAAATAAGCATTATGTTTATGAATAACACAGTTTGTATTCACTTTTTAACTTAGACTGCAAGTGGAAATTATGTCAACAAACACTAAGTGTATTCAGATCAGCTAATATAATTTGTGTTTAAAAAGGAGTACTTCATTTTTTTGCTAGTGTTACAGCCAGACTGGTGCACTGATGGAAGATACTGGCCAATATAAGGAACCAGTTTGGTATGGTTCTAAATGACCTTTTGACAGGTGCAGTTTTTCCGAGTCAGAGAGAATGTTTACTTCGGTATGTTTATTCAACTGATACAAATGAAAACTGAAAAATCAAGTGGGAACTTAAGTCAGAAGAATTTTTTTATTCAAAAAAATTAGGTAAGAAGGGTTAAGAGCTGGTAGTTCCAATGCCTAAGGACTTACAATTAACAAGTTCAGTTAGTCCTGTTTCCAGGATTAGTCTGTTCATATTATGATTTCTAAAAATAATAGCAAGCCTGTGACACAGAAGTCAACCTAAACTTGTATTCTCAGTGATGAGGCTACAGATTTGCCTGTAGGTTTTTCTGGATTACCTAGTGTATTTGATAATCATATTTGTAATAAATTTTTGATACAAAAGTACCATAAGAAGGTACTTTCAACATTAGTCATCTTTGCAGCCTTTTCCATGTGCATGGCCATAAATTTTCTACACCATCTGGATGTAACCATTTAACGCTTTTCTTCCTAACCTCTTTTTCTCAAGGAAGCTGTGATTTTATTCTTCTACTGCTAGAAAGACCATCAAATGCTGTATCCACAGGCTGAAATTATTCAGAAAATAAGATGTATTTGGTTCTGTGTGAAGGTCACAAGTAATAAAGCCTCGAAGGCACTATCTTCCGGTGAATCTTTGCTGCCAAAGAGGCAACATACATTATCTTTTACACATCTCCCTTGGAAGCAATTGATGCTCATTCCTTCTGAGCTGTTACAGTCTCTGGCAGAGAGAAATAGGCTGTCAGTAGCGTTCCAGAGCTACAGGCCTTCTGTTCTCCCTGTGACATACTGGGAAGTAGATTATGGTCTTTGTGCCTGTGAGAGATTTTACAATTCCTGTGCATTGCACCTCTGACTAGTCTCTCCACTGCTTTGCTAAAACATATTGGGTGCTGCTGTGATGCTCTTCAAGGTGGAGCAGTTCCCTTGCAGACTGGATGATGCTCATGCACTGCTGTATTTCTCATAAATAGCATGCTTGCTACTGTCATTTTTCACAAGCTGAAAAAAGTCATTACAAGCCACAGAAAGAAAATGTCACATGGTTATTGCCTTATGAACTTAGGCCACCTGCCAGCACTGGTCAGATGAACAGCATTTCTTGTAGTGCTCTGATTGACAGTACTATGAGATGTGCATATACACCCACAGCTTAAGAAAACAGTTAGCTAAGGAAGGGTTCTAGAAGATTACTGCTGTGCTAAACAGCTTTTCAGTCATAGTTTGTGGAGTTGCTATTTGGAAATAATAGAGGGCTCTCCTTGCCGTGGCTGTTTGATCTAACCTTGAGTACATACCTGACATTCACAACTCAGTTACTCCTGTTGGCTTTCCACATCAAGGCGGTGCACTTCCATTTTCATGCACTGATGACAGCATAGCAGCACATTTCCAAACCCTATCTTCCATCAAGAGGGAGCATCCACGCCTTGCCTGTTACCTGCATCAATTCTTGCTGATATATTCAGAGCAAATTTGATCCTATGATTGAGTTTCTAGATTGAGTTGTGTGTTTGCCTGCAGCCGGAACCTTCCAGAGCAGTTTGGGAGAGTCACTCGGTGTCTGTGCATGTATGTGTTAGCGGTGAGATCAGGCATGATCAGAGTAGAAACAGCAATAGCAGTGTATCAGAGTGACACAAGAGCACGATAGTGTCACCCTACAACACTGAGGGAAGATGGTTCCTTTAGCCCTCATCTTTAGAGTAGCCATGCTGTTCTGGCACTTTGGCTTACACTAGCAGTCTCCTTGAGCTGTTCTCAAGTAATCCTCTCAGGAGAGCCTGTCCGGTGGGTCTGTTCTCTGACCTGATGCTCAGTCCTGTGGCTACTGCCCTCCTGCCAGCAGCTGGGAGACTGCCATGATGCATAGCCCTGCTTTATTGCACAGCCTCCATGCTTGTCCTTCTCTGGCTCCTTGTCTGTGTAATCCCTGGCCTCTTCTTCCCCATCCATTGAAGAGCCATTTACAAGGAGACTAAAGGCACTGAACTCAGGGGAAGGACTAGTCAGGTCCTGCCCATTTCAGATCCTTGGCACAATATGCAAACCCTTTAAGAACACATGATCTGCCCTCCGGCAGCTAATTTTAGATGGAATAATTATGACAATACCTTGGCATGATTTAAACTCACCACTTCTGATTTAATAATACATTGTAGCACTTGAGAAGGCCTTTTCTTAAGAGAAATTCAAGCATTAAGAAAAATCATGCATGTCCTGGTCTTGCATACTTTGATTTCTTAGCACCAATGATTAGTACCTGTAATGTAACTAAGATATATATATTTACCTATTTTTTTTACAGAGTTGACTTAAAATTTAGACAGCAAAAGGACAGGAGAGTAGAGATTAAAATCTATATTCTGTGCTAAGTTCAACATAAATTTCAGTCCCTACAAGCTGTATCTGTAACTGCTGGAACTTGCAGGCTGTTCATTTCTTACCGAGTGTGCAGAATGGCAGTGGATCAGCGTGCACCCTGCCTCACCTGCACGCTGCCCCCGCACTCCGTACTGCCCCTCCCTGCACTGCTTTGTAGATTCCTGTCCATATCTGTTCCCATCACCTCCAGCACTCTCTCCTCCCTTTTTCCACTCCCCAGGCAGTGCCTAGACTATTTATTTGCTTGCTTTTTTCAGCTCCTTCTGGTTTATGGGGGGGGGTGGGGGTGGGGTTTGTTTGTTTGCAGACAAAACCAGCTTGAGAACCTTTCCAGTTAGCCTGTCTGATGGGAGCGCTGCAGAACATTGCTCTGTATTTGACTGCAAATACAGAAACTTCAAAGTAAATGGGAAAACACTCGCTGGTATCATTAAATACACATTTAGGTGAGTATTTAAAGAACCTTCACAGCCTTGTGAAAACCAATATATTTGCAAAATGTTTCCTCACTGACAGCAGAACTCAGCAGTTTCGTTTGCTGTATCTCTGTCCAAAAGCAGCCTCAGCAAGATCAGCAAGGTTGTTTGGAAGCTGAGATTCACAGCAGAATTCAGAACTGAACACATTAAAGGACTGAAAGGTTTGAAATATGACCTTGTCGTTAAGAAATTGCAGTATATTTGAGCAACATGTATGGCAATCAATCCAATGGTAGAAGAGTTCCTAATAATGGCAAGTTCATATAGGATGTTAAAAACAGAAAACTTGTTTGAATAATAGTTATGCAAAAACTTGAGTAAGCATGTCACATTTGCCTTGCATTTGCGACAAAAGCCAGTAGGACCATGGACAAACCCTCTTGAATAGCTCTAACAAGCAGAAGCAGGTTTGGAGTTTGAAGAGGGAGGATGTATATAACACAAGATGTCTCCTATTGGTTACATTTTAGCCATTTGGTGAAGATGAATAGTTTCATTTTTTCTCTAGTTTGTAGGGGATTTACAGACAGTCTTGTACCAATGCAGTTTCTTTCCTCTTTAAGAAAGTTACTTAGCATTTGTGTTGTTTGTACAGGATTTTTCTGGACTAGACACCATACTGATAGAATTTGCATATTATATAAGTGACCCAGTTTTTGAAGAAAAAGTGAATCCTTTCCCATCTTCCCTTACTTCCACCTAATTTCGGAGAATGCATTTCAGCATTTCTGAAAGTGTGGCAAATAATGACCAGCCTTACACTCATTATACTAGTTACCACCTAACAGTCAGCTGATTGACGATGCGAGGATTTGTTGGGTGGGAAACCGTTGCATTTCCTATGCAGTGTATTTGTCCCATGGTGTGCACACAATACTGAAATCAGATAATGTGGCATCAACCAAAAGAATACCCTTGCACTCAGCTATGCCCTTACATCTCAGACTAATTCCTATGTAAAGAGTTTGCAAATGTTGCAGAGACCAGTAACACTGTTATTCGGAAGAAAGAGAGAAGACAGCAAGTGAGGCTTATCTAGAAGATCCTTACTTCTTGGGACTCCCATGCAACTAGGTTCATCCTGAGTCAGAGGGACCACTACACCTTTTCTGCTTCTGCCTATTGCACACACAGGGTAGCAGAAACATCCCAGGAGTGTTTCAAATTAATTGCTTGGTACAAGGGAGCTAGAGTCTCCCTAAACCTGCGGGTTTTCCTAGATAACGATTAAGCTGGCTTCTGTGCACAGCAGCAGCTCATCTGCAGAGGCTGCGTGCCACGTGTTATACGTACAACATACTATCAAGCTAGCAGTGACTAGTTTCTTCCCTAACAGAAATACCAGATCTTCAGAGTGTAACTGCAGTTAGGAAAAGCAGTAGATTACACACTTGACAGCAGTTAGCTGAATAGTTTGATGTAACAGCTGAGGAGAGGCCGAGGTTTCTTTCCATTCCAAAATGTTTTGTAGTAATGCCTCTGTTTAGAGTTGTGGCTTAGGCAGCACCATGTTGGACGTCTAAGAGATCAGTATTACCCAGACAACTTTTTTTCCAGCCTGTGAGTAGGTGCGTCTAGTCAGCTGTCCTAAGGACTTCTGGCCTTTCCAAGAACAATCAAAGTTACAGAGTTTCAATAATCTCACTGTGGAAACAGCATCCCCAGGCAGGGCCAGAGCCCTGTGGAATGGGGTCAGAGAAATCCGATTAGTCTAGAAAATACCAGAGCACAGAACATCAGTGTTTCTGTCTTGAACTGTCATTATGGATATGAACCGCAGCACTCAGAGGTGAACTCTTTGCTTGCTCCTCACTTGTCTTTGCAAGTCAGCAGAGCCGGGACATTTCTGCATTGCTTGCTGTCACTGGTTCCAAGAGTCTTGTGGGACACTGAAGTAGTACACAGCTACAAGTGATTCTCAAGAGGCTGCTGTCACACACACAAATGTTCTGGAGAATGGGACTGATTAACCCTTACTGGATGCTCCTTACACCTCAGTGTCTCTTTTTTCAAACTGAATCCTGTAATGGCCTGCAGTTTCAAAATGCGATGCTCATTATACTTATCCTCACAAAGAAGGTGCTAAGTGATGCAGACGTGTACTGAATTTGACAAGAAATAGTTAAATTCCAGCTTACTACTGAGAGGTATGTTTTAGTAACATTATGCCGTGAAGCACTGAGATATCCAGAAAGAGTACTTTTGATAGAATAAATAAGCTGTCTTTTGTAATTTTGTGTTCCTTCTTTCATTTATGTTTTTCAGCAAAAGGATCGATAGTATCCCAAAGACACTAAAATAAAGCTGAATCTACGAAACAGAGCTCAAGTTATCTGCTGGATAAGCAGTCTTTCCCCTTTCCTTAAAACAATAAGTTCCAAATTAGTTTTCTCTGAACAACTTTCTCCTGTGTTCCAATTTCATCTATGTGAAGCTTTCTTCACTTTTCTTCTGGATCTTTTTTAAAACCTAAGATCTCATTCACCTTGCCTCAGAACAGTCATTCATTTTAATAGCAACAGCCAAAGTCCCCAGTTTTACAGCATGAACCACAGCACAAACAGAAAAACAAACGATGAAGAAACATGAAGAGGAAAGGTTACTTACAGAGATCATGCAATAGCTCAAAAGCTGAGTTTCCTGCATTTCAGTGCAAAGCCCTGTTTAAAGGGCAGAATGGCCATGGTAGCTTTTTTGCATTTCATCTTTTTCCCTTTCAGTCTACATTTAAATCCAGGTCAAATTCTCCCTCTTTTCCATGCCCTGAAATAACAATGGGCGTCAGGCAAACTTAGTTGTGATTGCCAGCTTGTTCTTTACCCGCTTCAAGGGGAATCTGTTGAACCCTGGCAGTGGTTGATGACTGAGGGACTGACCAGACTTGATTAGAAACAGCCAGCTGAGTGGTAGGTAATTGATGCAGCTAGTTACTCATACAAGCATCCCAGGCACTGGCAGATATAAGGGAGCCCAATGTATGACTGAATGGCAGACACGGGCACCGATCCAGTCCACGTGTATGCTCAGTGTCTTGTGTCGAGAAGAGGGGGAGAGGGTGTTGCCTTCCTCCCCTCCCCTTTTTCATTTTTAGCTCTTTTACCAAGAAGGATTTCCTTTACCCAAGACTGACATTCTAATGAGCAATCTGTACCAACTCCACTAAACATCATAGTGTCTTTTTAACCTTTAAACCAAACTGTCCTTTAATCTGTTTTCACTTCCATTTCTTGACATAGTTACGCTAAATCTTTCAGCAGTGGGAACTTCACTAACATTACACAGAAAGACAGTTTTCCCCAAGACTGTATATTATTTTAATTGGAATGAGAGAGAGAGAAGTCCATCAAATTTTCAGGACAGTAGTAATAATGGCCCTAGAAGATTGTTACTGAAGTTGCTTAAGTTTGGCCCTGGATATACCTCTGCCTACAGATACACCCTTTCCTGCTCCTTCCATATTAATAAAGCAAAAAGAAGAGATAATATGAAAAGGATCTATAAGTACCTTTTTAGCACCTATACTTTTAGGAAACATTAAAGTATTATTTGATTGTATAGTTTTAGTGTATATGTTAATTCACCACGGTGTGGCAGAAAAAAAAAAGACTCTAATTACATACTGTTGTGTAACTGCTCTTTACCCTGAGATTAACATAATTTATAAAAGTGAATTAGTCTGGTTTAATTGGTGTAATGAAAGAAGCAATAGTGTTTTCTACAGTGGTATCCCAAACGTGTAGGTGAAAATAAGCAAAAGCTTTGCAAGGTTAGAGGTCACTAATTGTGATTGCTAAATACTTTTTTCCAGGTAATGCTCTTAATTGAAGAAAATGTTTAATTAGGCAGAAATAAGCAGCTGTAATTTAAAAGGTAAATTGAAGAGAGTATTGCAGGATGTCTCTATTAAAGGCATAGCAGAAAATTAACACTTTTTAAAAGAAAGTATCTTTCCAAAATCTTAACTCCTCATTTCCCCCTTCCAGTCTTCTCTTCTTTCTCATTTAGCCAGTGCAGTTGTTGAACTTCTCTTGTCATTGAGAATCCTTCATACAGAGGGAAGATGACATTTGAACAGATTGGTATGAAATTAGCAATATGTAATAAGCTGCTGTTAGAGTTCTTTATAATTTTCATTTTTTATGTTTCAAGATTTATTGATGAAAATTTTAATATTTTTTATGATCTTTTGAATAACGGTAATGCTGTCTTACTCTTGAGGATGGATTTCAGCTATCAACTTTTTGCTTCTTAAAAAGAAATCAGAATACTTTCAGTTCTCAAATTTGAAACCATTGTGATACTGTCTAATATTATTGCAGTCTGGAGATTTCTGTGACCAATTACCTGAATGCCATCCTATACTCTGTCATTTCTTTGGTGTTCCTGATTTATCTCTCAAAGCCTTTATGACTTTACGTTTGGCTTTTATGTAGAAGCAAAGCAGGTCATGTGATTATCCAGAGGCATTAGTATGGTAATTTTCTTCAAGTTGAGTAGGTGGAAATAATTAATGGACTGTTTTATTGATGTACATAGATAGCTGATTCTCTCTGTGGTTTCAATTCCCAGCTTCAATAAAGTAGCTTGAGATTTTATCTGAGCGACCAGTAATTACACAGGGCAAGAATAATTGCTGCACAAATACAATCTGATTGTGTTTTATGCTGTTGCCAGGGTTATCTTAAAGCTTAAATATATAAACAAGGATCTGCTGCATGAGTAAGTTGACTCCTTTTATTTAAACTCATGAACTCTACAGTAACTGAAATTCAGAAAATCTGTGCTTTTGAAAGTTGAGCAAACTTCAAAGAGGCAGTTATAGCCTTAGTGCAGTGCAACACAGAAGTAACTTTACTGTCTTGACTAGACTCCATCTCCTATTATTGACAGTGACCAGTAGCAGATACCTTTGGAAAAATAAGCAGCTATAAAAATAAACACCGTAAAAATTGGATCACATCTGCTACTTTTTATCTCCGAGACTGGTAAAGATTTTAAATAAGGGTTTTGGCAATTCAAGTTACTGTGGTATTCAGTCTACAGTTCTGATCGACCTTAATGAATTTGTTCATTTTATCAATTTATACTTGAAGTCATTTTTCTGATGCTTGATTTTGAGACAGTTTCTCAGATTCATTCCCCATAAAGAAGCTCCTGTGTGGGAACCTCCCTAGCCCCCTTTGTAAGCAATAAGGAAGAGAACTGTTAGAGCTTTGCTGCTACATAATCTTTCATGTGCTCCGTTTACAACTTAATCATCAGCTGGCCCTACAGACTCAGACAAGATCCTTGCCTCTCATACACTTGATAACAGTTTTTACACCTTTAGCAAATAGTTCTTCAGTATCTTCTTTTGGCTTGTCTTATTTTAGTTCTATATTTAGCTTGTCAGAGTTTATCAACTTTGCCATTTTTCTTATTTGGGCACCATTTTTTTGAAGGATGCTGTCTTACTTCTAGCCACTCCCTTTATTTTTCTGTTGAAGCTTGCTAGCTTCTTGGTCCCTATTAAACAAAGGCTCAGAATAAACACATAACACCTTAAAACTTAGCTTATATTCTGGCAATCCCAGTGTCCTTTTTACCATTTAGGTGTTCTTCTTAAACAAGCTTCCTCACTTTTATGTAATTCTTCATTGCGTTACACAAAAATTGACTACATAAGGGTTTTAATTCATATAAAGATGTTGAATTCAATGAATTCTGTTATACAAAGTGTTGCTTCTGTAGTTACTTCCTAAACCAGAGTCCCTGCATTGCTCAGACCTAAGTCAGAGGCTGTTTTCTCAGTGAAAGGTTTGCACAGCTAACACTATTTTAATGTCCTACTTACTCCAAGTGCCCAGTGTAGAAAGCATGATCATCAGATCAGTGAGATATATGAGGCAGACAGGAGGTTGGTGGCAGAACAGTCTCATTTGTATGTAGTTCTGAGGATGGCAGCTTTTTTAAACATGTTTTTCTCCCAGATACGTTCTTCTCTATTTGATTTGCTGCTGTACTATCTCATTTATTTATATGAGGCAACACAAGGAACATAGTAGGAAGTCTACTGTGTTTTTCCCTGAACTTGGAAGCCATACTGAGAAATATGGGGATATTTCATGGATATTACAAAACTCAGCAATGATAGAAGTCATTTGCCTACTGTGCATGAAACATGCCTGCCCTTTGCTTTTGCTCCCAGAGCAGTAATAAATCATGTGTGTTGCCAAGATTAAGCACTTTTAACAAAAGTTAGCTTAACAAAAATAAGCTGTGAACTAAGGATAAGAGAACCCAGGAAGGTAACACAAATGTATGAATGGGAGGGTGGAGCAGGGAGAGGGGGAAACTTAGGATTCTTTGAAAACTTTGAACAACTTGAGAATGGCTCCTGCCAGTGATTCATCATAGCACAGAATAGAGATCAGAGCCTTAAATCAGGAGAAAAGCAGGGAGAGAGGTAGAGTTTTATCATTCTCGTATGTTCTATGGCTTAGAAACAAAGATTATGATTTTGGTGTAGAAATCTTGCAGAGCAGCTCTCTGCAATTGCAGGGATGTTTCAAAGTAAATGCAAGTGTCTTTAAGGACGCCCTAGATTGTGAAGTTGAGAGCTGATGGGGTAACGCTTCACCAGGTATGGCATGGCCTTCTAGTCTTTCTTGGTCATTTCAGAATGGAAAGCACAGTCAGGACTTGAATGTAGCAGACAGAGCCCAGGGCAACTTTGCTACCAGATGTGCCCCCAAGAGTGCTCTGTCCCCAGAGCCACGTGTGCTGGGAAGCGCAGAGTCATTTCACCCCACCCCAAGTGATGCATCTGCTCTCTTCTGAGCTAGACCAAACTATTTCAGTCAGTGCATCATGAGGGCTCTTCAGGAAGTGCTACAGACAAATTCTAGCTACAGACTCCTTATGGCTTTGCTAAGAGCGAGATGCAGAAACAGAGCATAGGGTAGAACTCTGAGAAACTTCTTTATAAATAAGCCTTCAACAGCAAGATGAGTGATTAGGAGACAGTGCTTAATTGTCCATGACCTTTTCATGGCCTAGACCTTTGAGTCCAGCTGCATTTTTTTTCTAAGTTCAAGTAATATTTAAGATGTTGTACACAGCATGCACCTCTAATCCCATACTGGGAAAACCACTGTCTCCTATGGATGCAGACTGTGGACGTGTCCATCAACACACACTACACAGTACCATTACACTTATCTGCAAGTTTGCTGCGCCTACAGAAGGGCATCCTTATGGGACACTGTTCACTCATTGCTTTTCTCTGGAGAGAGGAGGCTTGTATTTATTTAGGCAAATCCCTGGTACTCATCACTAGGAGAATAGCATTCAATCCTTGCTTTATTGTTCTAGCTGCTATTATTTCACTGTTGTTATGCATAGGCTTGGTAAAAGCCATCTGAATCCCTCATTCTGTTGTGTCATGCTGATACTAGAGCATCTTCATATATCTCAGTATAAATTGTTCCTAGTAAATTGAAAGAAGAGCAGTTGCAATAAGATACAGACTGAATAAATATGTCAGATTTTTGCATAGGTATAAAATAGAAGTAATCCCCCTCATCTTCTCGCCATATAACACACACCCCAAAGAAGTCTGTTGTCTATAGTGTGCCAACATACAGAGGAAAAACTTTGAATTTATCCAATTTTCTTTCTGTTATGAGAAGGATGAAGGCATGACATCAATCAGACAAAAACTTATCCCCTTATGTCTATGTAACATGTTTGCAGCAAATCAGCTCTCAACCAGCATAAATTTAGGGGGATTTATAGACGAAGGCAGAGATGACATGATCAGTATTCAGAAACTTTTGGTAGAATAACCAGTAGCTAGAGAACCTTCCTAAATGAGATTGTAAGCTAGTATGTGGGCTGTGTGCAAACTAGGTCGTAAGAGTAGCTCCTGTGCAGCACAGGAGCCAGGCTGCTGTCTGAAATGCTTCAGAGGTCCACACACAAAGATGCTGCATATTCCCACTCATACATGACTGGATTTTCATGGAAATGCAACATAATTGTGTGGAAGGAGATACTGTTTCAGTAATGACTTTACCCCTCGTAGAACCTTGTCTGTTAGCTAAGCTGGAATAGTAAAATAATGAACATTTTGATATGTTTTCCTAGATCCATACACCGATTTCTTTAGACTGAACAGTTAATTCAGCACTTCTGTTTAATTTAAACCTTGGTTTCCTACATGAAGCGTCCTTGGATTTTTGCATTATGGTTCTGAATACTTTTCTGTTATTTTGAGCATCTAAGAAGCAGCAGCACTAATTACTTTTAATTAAGTGTAATCAGATATTAATATTGCATAATATCCCTGTCCACTAGTTAGGTGTACAGTCTCAGGTCAGTCATCCTTAATTAACCTTCAGTTGAAGTATAAGCAAAGTCATTCTGATCACTGGGGTGTTTACCATCCCTCCACTTTCTTTCTAACCATACATAACAGAGCTAGCAACAAGCACCTATTGGAGGGATTCTTAAGCCTGAGCTTCCTAGGTGTTTAGAAAGAAATCAAAGAGTGCAACACAGACTTACGTGCCTGGGTGACAAGTCTAACCTTTGCGGTGCAGCAGGACAATATTGGAGCTCCACCTTCTTGACTGTCCAGTAGTGGGCTGGTGTGACAGGCAGTGCACAGAATGCAAGGCTTCCCTGTCAAAAAACAGAAATAACATTTTAAAACATCCCCTCGTAGCAGCTATTTTCCAGTGCAGCTTTTCTGGGACAATCCCAGTTACATCACAAATTCTTTAAGTAATATGAACTTTAAGATAATGGACTGTCCTGTTTGGCTTGCCATTTTATTGCACTTACCATGTCTAGTTTATTTAGTTTTTAAAAGCTTGCTAAAGAATTGTTTTTACCAATACCAAGAGTATTTCTGCACAAAAGATTTTTTTTTTTAGTAATACTAGAAAGCATTCAAGCAACAGATTCCCCTTTTAATATTTTCCCTCTTGAACTTACAGATCTACACTTTCATCATTAATTTATTTATTTTTTAAATAACAACAGAGAAGGATTTATCAAGGGAAACCAGGCTATCTCAATTAACCTAAACTTACTTTAGATCTCGGCATAAAGAGGGATTTTTTTTCTCCAACAAAACATGAAATGAGATCCTATGGTATTTCACTTAAGAAAAAGTACAAGTGTGCACTGTTTTATTTTTAATTGCACTACATTTATTTTATTCCATTTTAAAACATTAGCACTATCATTTAGCATACTCCAGGAACTTCTGTAGTCTTCTAAGTCTCCGGTGGAAGTGGGAATTGACTGGTAGGGCAAACAGAGGAGCCAAATAATTTAAGACCATGCTGCCTGTTTATTTTTCTGATCACACAAAGCTTCACTTGTTCAGAAGGCCTTCCATCTGACCTTCTAGGGGGTAGTTGCACACGGGGTTTATTATTCAAATAAAATATTACTGACATAATTTGGTGTGTCTGAAATTCCAGCCATTTTCAGTGCTATTCCCTGATCTTTGCTTTCCCAGAGCCATAGAGCGTTACACTATCATCCCTCCTTACAGATTTCGTGCAGTATATGCTAAGAGTAATTACCCATTTGGGGCTTTGCATGTGAGCTGATTTGAATCTCCATGTCAGGTGTTAAAAAAAGATATTTCACCACTGAATTTAAGATATTAGTAGTGCATGTTCACTTCAAAAGTGTTCAACTAGGGAATACGAGGAAACTTTAAACTTTGCTAGGCATAACACGTCAATTATGGCTGTACCACTTGGATCCCTTCAGGGCTGTTTGAGCTCACATGCATGTGTAGCACCTGTACATTCACAGACAGACGAGCACAAAGAAGAAGCAGCTTCACCCGAAAACTGAGTTTTCAGATATTCTGTAATAAAAGTAATATCTGTGGACGATAGCATATGAACTACTGCAACAGGCAGATACTCAACAACTACAAAACGCTTTCCATCACTTCTGTGTAGGTACTTGTGCTGAAGTTTTGCTGTGCAAGTAATAGCCTATAAAGAGCCCTGAAGTTAATCTACTTTTATATGAGTTGCATGAAGCTATGTATTAACCCAACCAAATTTTTACACCTAAGTACACTCACACTTTGAGGGCAAAAAGAACTGAGTTGTTCCATAAAACGTTATAGGAAAACACTCACCAAGACCAGCCATTTTCCTGAGGCTACACTGCTCAGAAGATAATTTCCACCGGTCTCCCCTCCAAGGAATATCATCCCAATGGGTTAAGTGTACTACAAACGTGAGGTTCAAATCCAAGCAACACTCTGTGTGGCCCCCACTGGAGCAGCCAAAAACTGCAAGCAGGAGCAAGCATACCCACTGCAAAATCCTGCATACAATTAGCAGCAGCAGCCAAAAAGCTTTTTATAAGCAGCTGATGGCTTGTTTTCAGCTCCACCCTCTGGGCAAAACACCTGTGCTCCTGCCCCAAGGACTCAGCCACACGCTTCTTCCCCCAGTCTGGGTTTGTAGACTTTGTCACATACAGTTTGTAGGTTAGAAGAATGCTTTGATGCTTAAAGGTTATGAAAACTTTTAACAAAATGTAAAAAGCAAAAATAAAGCCAAAAAAGGCATTAGCATTCTCACCTGTGAAATCTCCACCTGCTACACAGAACTACAGAATAATTCTGATAAAGTCAAAGTTGCCTTATATACTTTAGACACGGAAAAAGTGTGCAGATGCAAATTTAAATGTGCCCTTTGTGTATCTTGTTAGTTGCTCTTTACTTATTTAGGCAGAAATTTTTTCAGCATCCAAAGAGAAGTTCAGCTTGATCTTGTCTATAAATTGGAGATTAGATACAATATGGACCTTCAGCTTGCAGTTACCTGACAAGAAGCAGTATGTAATTACAAAACATTTTTCTTCTTTTTCCAATGAGGGGCACAGAATCTTTGAAAGTAACTCAGCTTATCAAAAATCAGGTGTTCTCCGTGTTCCAAGCCATTGCATATACAGGGAAGGAACTAGCCTTCACCATCAGAGTATGGCTTTTCCAACAAGATTTTATTTTTAGATCAAACCTTTGGCTAAAGAAAGTTTTGGGCGAATGGAACAGAAATTAGTAGAACCTGTCTAGAGAGCAGACCTGTTCCCTGTGATCACAATGTGTCACCTTCTCTTATAATAATGCTGGGGTTTTTTTGAAGAATTCTACTAAATATGAACACTTTAAAAAAGTTGTGTAGAATGGAACAGTTTCAGTCTAAAGATGCATTTTATGTATGCAAAATTAGCATAAGGACTAATGAATCACATTCCTATTGCTCAATATTCTGTAATACTAACAGCAAAGGAGCTATTTATAACTGAATCTGGGATTATATCTATGTACCTTCAAAAGAGGAAAAAAACCCTTTCTTTCCTGATACAGAAGTATATGAAACAGTATGTTTTGGTCTTTGTGTATGAAGCTTTAAATTTCACATACTAGATGAATTTGCCTCTTTTCAGTTTCTATGTACGTATATAGACAGTATGACAATTTTAATTATCTGGCTGTTGGCCTTGCATGTGTTTCTCTAGTCTTTCCAGACTTTTCTTAAACTTGCACTTTTTTATATTTTGCAGTTCCCTCCTTTTGGGGTTTGGTCAACTCAGCTTGGAATCTTTGCTCTGTTGGGAAAAGACAGTCACCTGTCAATATTGAAACCAGCCACATGATTTTTGATCCCTTCTTAACTCCACTTCGCATAAATACAGGGGGAAGAAAGGTACGTGTTCTGTCATATTCTGGTATAAAAACAAGAAGTTAGTAGACTTACAAACATTTGCTATATTTTATATTTCTAAAGGATTTACACCTTTATCTCAATCAGCTCTGAGAATAACAACATGGTGCTTTGCAAATCACACAATTTCATCACTGCTGGAGACAGGGCAACCGTACATTTTAGGTGTCTTCTAGCACATATTTGTATTTTCATATTAACTGTTACTTGAAACTCTGCTATCTGGAAGAATAGTATCTCACTTAGAAAATCCATGTTTATAATTAAATTTGGTGTTCATCCTGAGTGGCATTTTAAAGGTGGTATTCTAAAAGTGTTGTTTAAGATGGCCAGGACCTTATTCTATTCATCTCAATGAGGATAACATTGCAATGCCATCACGTTAAGGGGTAGGAAGGGATGAATGAGCTTCTTTATGTTATGAAATAAAAGAAACTATGAGATACGCATCTCAGCATGGGACAGGCAGACAGATGTGTTCAAAAAGTAATCTAGTTTCGGTGTTATCTACAGCATATTGGCACTCCTAAGATTTTTTTTATTGGACATCTCCTCATATATATTAATTAGAAAACAAAATGGCAACATCGTAAGTAAATCGTAAGTAAATCTGCAAGGATATTGGATCAGACAGAAATGATAGGTTAGCAAAGACTATCTTACATAAAATCAGCATGATGGTTTCTTCTTGAAAAGTGACTGCCACAGCTGACAGTTCATTAAGCTCTACTTCTGACCAAACTTTACCTTTTTACCCAGATTTGGGAAGTATATCTTGATAAACTGAGGTATGAAACCAGAGTAATTCTGGGTTAGATAATGTGTATACCTGTGGCTCAGGGCACCTAGACTTCTAGGCTAGTCCACGTAGATTAAGGGTGGAGGCAGGAAATGATCTTGACAAAATGATAGTCTGCAAACGGGTGGAGATTGTTGTTTGAGGTACATGTACGTATAGAAATACTGGTGATAGATGCTAATCAGTGATCATATCCTCCCTTCTGTACACTGTATCTAAGATATGCTAGGAGCTGAAATTTGCACAAGCTTTGTATTGTAGTAAAAACCTTAAGTTCAGTAAATGTTTCTACAAGTTTTTGCAACTCAGATATTGAAGCATTGTGCTAATGCATGCATGTAAGTCAAAATAATTCACAAGAAATTATTTTTGACTATGAGTTTGAAAAAAACTCAAGCATGTGCATTTGTGCTTGCTGACCCAGTGCTCAGAAGCAGAATTGAAACTGTTATATATCAGTGTATACAGTGAAAAAATGCAGAAAGTTAACAAATCTAAACAATGAAAGCAGATTTGAATCCCAAGCACGTTTCACTTTTAATAATCTCATGCTCATGGTTCTTAAAAGTACTTTCTGCATTGCTAAGGTTAGGTGCTAACTCATTCTTTCTTTTTATGTTTACTAAAATAATTATACTCACTAAAAATTAGGAGTACAGACAAATTTTAGAGTACAGCACCAAAAGTAATTGCTGAGATCTACTTGGTTCCTAAATTACCATTCAAAGAGAGGTAGTCCTTTGAAAGCATTTCAAAAAACAAACTGATCCTAATGATTATGCTTAATGATTTTTCTTTCACTAAAGAATGTATTCACAGTATGGAAGTTTGGCGACAATCCTCAAATAATGAAGTTATCAATTCTGTTTATCCAGCTGAAGGGTTGATACTTTTCAATTCTAAAATTATCTTATAAATAAAACATCTTGAACCTGTTAGCACTCTTGGAAATAGTCATTAGTTCACAATGATTTTGTGTTGCTTCCCTTACGTGGGGGTGCTTAAAAGGGTATTTTAAAGATTTTGTTGCTTATTCCATGCAGGCAGTTCTCTTTTATTCAATCTGTAATACAAAACAATGCAGATGAAAAGGCATTGCGACTTACAATATCAGAACAAGCAGAGACTCTAACAAAAGGTTATTCCAGAATGATTTATCTTCTCCTGTTGTCTTGACAAATGAGATTTCTGCTGGAAACAGCATGAGATGTTAGGAGTTTGCTCTGTACTTCCCATTGAAGTTCTGATGGTATATGTGCACATACATCAAAATCGACGTAAGCTTCATCACAGAAATGATAAAATGGTGGTATTGTTACTTACTAAAGAACAGTAGCGCTTCCAACTCTGGCCCAAATTTCAGGGTAATATGTACATTTCGCTTTTTAAACAGAAATGCACAGAGATTTTTCCCTTTGATACAAAAAAGAGTTTTATTGACTCTGCTATTTATGTAAAGGCTGACATATTTCAGGTTATTTATAAATTACAGTATGACATAATATGATAGTCAAGAATAAAATTACATGGAAGCTGTCAATGAGTTGAAGTCAGGAGTTTCAGAATATTGAATGCCTTTAGCAATTCTAAGAATTCAGTTGTTTTTTTGTACCAGGATTTGTTCTAGTTGTGGTTAGTCTGTTTTAGAGAGGTTTCTAAAATGGTTGCATCAAAATTCTCCTTTGAGGAAAAGATTCCAATTTTAATGCCTTAAAAAAAATTCTTTGCTTATAGTTAAGGCTTGAGTGAGGGTTTGATTTGGCAGGTAGTATATTTGTGTTCACTTTTTTGGTAATGTTTTTCATAGGTTAAAAATGGAGGTGTGTTTCATATGGGCTGAAGCACTTCAGTTTTCAGGGCAGTGAACCAATTGGTGTAGCAGCCATGGAATTTCTTAGGCAAGACTTAACTGTGATTATGCTGTACGTGAAAGGATTTTATGGGACTGATCCTAAGAAAAATAGTGAATAAATAAAAAAGGGATTTGGTATGGTTTCAAATCACAGTTATAATACGCTAGCTTACATATATAGTGAACAAGAGAGCTAGTTGCACAAAGAGTCAAAATTATGCGCCTTTTGTGAAGAGGGAGCTGGGAGGAGAGTCAGTCCTTAAGAGAGCGCTAGGTGGAAGGAAGAGTTCAGTACAGTTAGTCTTGGAACAGTAACTTCAAATTTTTAGCAGAATTTTTTGCTATTAAAATAGAAATCAATTTTATTTGAGTTTGAAAACTCAAATATTTATTTGAGTTAGAAAACAACATTTCTACTTTGTGCGCTTCACTTGGAGATTAACTTAAGAAGGAAAAAAAGCGGTTCACCCACAGGAACAGAATCCAAGACCAGTCTAGAGAGATTCAAATAACACACACCTGGGTGATATGATCACTGACTTAATAATTCCTCTTAACTCTTTCATTCCTTACTACTTTTTTTCTCTTGGGCCTTTATTTTTTGGGGGTGGGGAGCATTGCTTAATTTCCGTAAACCTGTTTAGTTCTCAGTTTCCACCTCAGCAGACCAAAACTTCCAAACCTTTCCATTACAGAATTTATGACTAAAGATTCCACCTTAAGTACATACCTTTCCAGCTGATTCCATTAGAGAGTGTATCTTATTTCAGTATTACTAATGGAAGACATTTTAGTAAACCAGATTGAGACTTTCCTACAATTGTTTAGACCACTTGGGAATAAAATAATAATTTTCTTGTTCCTAAAGAAAAGGAATGGTCTGAGAGTATGAAGGACAACATTACAGAATCACACAGAATCAAAGGAGTTGGAAGGGACCTCTGGAGACCATACCACTGTTTTCCTGTCCTGCAGCCTACATGGGGAGAAAAGTACAGTCTGTGGCCTGTTACACGGCAGGTGACTTAATAGTTACTTCTGATCTGAGGGGGAGAAGAAAATTCTTCCCATTCCATTCAGGAGCAAAAGGGATGGCAATGCAATTGCCAAATATTTATACCTCTTGGATCCAATTTTTCACAATAAAGTTCCAGTGAGCAATAATATATTGCTTTATGTGCTGTCCAACAATTGCAGTGCGGTATCGGGTCATGTGATTTACAATTCAAGCATCATCAGATGTTATTCTGAATTGTGCTGTTATTCTGTATGCTTGTGCTTCTTTGTTTCCTGAGAAAGTGGCTTTTCAGGTCCTGAAGGCTGAATATCATTGATACAGATAATTGGATTTCAAGATCCAGAATCTCAGCACAAGATGTTTAATGAGTTTACATGCAGATAAATTCCCCAGAAGAAATGCTGCTTTTGAGGAAGCTCCCCAAGTTTCAGTTCTCTGTCGGGCCCAGCTTTGTTTCTTGATTATCCATTTTAGGGAATTTAACATGCAGCTCATTTCAGATAAACAGCCCTTTTTAATAAACAATACAAACCCTTATTAATGTGCAAATCACACTCCTCCACTCTGTCACAAAGAAAAACACCATTTTACTTTCTCTGCTTTTTTTCTTTGGATTCACATAAGCACCAAGTCAATCAGCAACCGGACAACAGAATGACTTTCCTGACAAGCCAGTGTAGCCTAGTGACATTTAGGCAGCAAGCGCTATGGGTTTCAGTCTCCAAAGCAGGGATTTCCAGACTGTCATGGATCATAGTGGATGAACAAACCACCTCACTTCCCACTAAGCTAGTCATCTGCTGGGATTTCTTCCTCCATTCACCAGGGCTGGCAGTCTCTCTTCCCCAGGAGCTCTGCCTTTGGTCCCCCAAAATTTGTCTTCTGACTTACCTCTAGCCCATCTGCCTTTGATCTCCTCATTCTCTGTGGATTTAATTTCAGGAGCCCTATTTCCAAGATTGTTTAAGATTCAACTACAGTTCTTGGCCATACTTATTTTTTTTCTCCTATAAACATGGTAAGTAACAATGTTTGCTTTAGACACTAAGTGCATTCCTGCCGAGTAATTAAACCTAGTCATGTAAACGATGCCATGTCTTACTAACCATTTTAGGTCCTGCTGAAGGACTTAAATTGTGGTTTAAAGTTCTGTTTAAAATCACTTTATTTTTAAGACAAAGAAGGCCATTGTACCTGATGTTGACCTCTGGGGAAATAAACAAATCGATTTCTGCTGGCCAAGGACTGTTACATACATTCTCTAGCTCAGTGTGCATAAATGAAAGTTACTCAGTACGATCCATAAGTCTGCCTTCTCATAGGAGACATTAATGAATGCAATCACATATTATTTAAATTAATATCTTTATAAATAATTGGTTCATTCTATGCATCACGAGATAATGGTGATATTTAGCAGTTTCTAAACTAAAATAGGATAGGAGAAAAGAGATTTATGAATTGAAATCGGTTAAATGGTTTCTCTGCCAGCTAGTTCTGATTCCATGCTGTTCAATCAATTCAGAGTATTACTAGCATTTTTCTCAAGAGTGCAATATATGACAACTGCCAAGCTTTGGTTGGTGATTACTAAAAGGACAGATACTGGTGTGAACCATATTTCAGCACTGCAGGAATATAAAAAATGAATTGTTAGAAATGGTCTAGGAGGAATGGATAGCAATAAGACATCAATGTCATCTGTAAACTGATTTGTGATGAATTTTTAGAGAGCTTAATAATATGATGTTTTGATTTAGAGTGGCTTTAGAAAGTCAAAAGTCTGATGCAAACATCAAAAACTTTAATGAATAAAAAATGAAATATAGTACTGCTGCTTAAATTATTATTTAACATTTCTAATACTTCTGCAGTATTGCACGTTCTTAGACGTGTTAGTAAGTCAATGTAAAATGAAAACAGCAGGCTAAAGTAACTTGTTTATTCATCCTTGTCATTGACTTTAGAACAGGAAAAAATGCTAAGTATTATTTCAGAGGTACCTGCAAACTTCGCTTTTAGTAGACCATTTATAGGGAAAAACATATATTCAGGGCCTAGATCTGTCTCTATAGTGGGACTTCTGCTTCTTTATCACTTCAGTGATCCTTTCTTGAGACTGAATCAATGTGGGGACTCAGATGTGCATCTTAGCGTGTTCTAAATTTCTAGTAGTCTGTAATAGTGGAGCACCACTGAAATTGTAAAGGAGTCCTGAATAAAAATGCATTTCTAGTTTCTTCATAGTATCAAGAGTTTTTTGCTCCGGTATAACTACTCTGCTTGACATTTAAACTTGTCTAGTGGCTTAAAACAAGCTCACTTGTCTGTCACAGGAAACTTCCTAGGAGATCCTAGATTTAGCAAGAAGTGATTCAGTGGGCTTACTCCGCAAGCCATATCGTACCCTGTTTTAGTGCTCAGGATACAGTCTCATTTTGGCAGCAGTACCTTTCAAATTATGTGATAAACTGTATCTCAGCTGCAGTTGTTTAGTAGTTAAAAGCAACCCATGGTATCCTTGAAAAGGTGGGTGTGCTAACCCTGGAAATGTATTCAATGGGATGTTACTTGAAACGTGAAGGGGATCTGCTGTAACGGACGTTGGGCAGTAGATCCATTAGAAGGTTGAAGAGTCTGTGATATTATTGAAGCTGGGCTAACTGATACTAGCCAAAGGTCTTGTCCATTGCTTTCTTTTTTCTCTCTTTGGTTGTTTATTTCCATAAATTGCTTTACTGTTTTCAGTTCCTGATGATGTAGTTTCAAAAAAAGCTTGGAGTAGCAGCTGGCCTCCAATTACTTAATAGTTTGATATATTCAAAGGAATTTACAAAAGTAGCAACTTTGTTCTTAATGCCCTTTTTCTATCTTCTAATATACATTGTGCTTTGTTTTGATAGTATCTTATTTGGATTTATTTCATCCTGCACTTAGGTCTATTTATAAAGCTAGATACTTATTTCAAGCCTGGCAGAAGTAAAAGTAAAATATGTCTTGTCTTTGTACTTGATTCTGTACTTGCGGCTGTAACTACTGATAGGAAAAGGCTGAAGATTGGTTTCTCTCACACTGGTCCTGCTGTCATAGTAAAGGTGTGCACGTCTCCTAATACCATATGCTTTAAATGGAATATAATTTTGTATTTTAGCATTGTTAAAACACATTTCCTGGTCTCAGAAGGATGAGTCACTTTGCTTTTTTTGTTACAAACATAAAATAGTAAAATATGATGATATTTAACTGAAAGCAGGTATTTTTGGCCCAATATCAAAGAAATGTTTTTTACTGAGGGCCTGCTGTAACGGATGGGGATGTTCTATGTCATTGTGTACACAGAATTTGAATCATATTGTCAAAGTCAAGATATCTGGGGAAGATGCTAGCATATATAAGGTTATTGTTCAGCTGCCACTGGTTCATTTGAGGCAAAACACTTGCCATGCCAACCAGAACTAATGAGAATCCACATACCTCTCTCCTCCTGGTAAATCCTGGCCTCAACATTTTACAGTTTTGTGCTCTTAGTTCAATAGCAAAAGGCTGCAATTTGTAAAGCAGTTTTTATGATTACTGGTTGTGTATATTAGAGACTTCTTTTTCTTCTCAGAAAGCAAATGTTAGGTACCTGTTACGGTCAGTTATCAGTCCTTTAGGAAGGTGACATATTCAGAACTTTAAATAGATATATAGCTATAGTAGCTAACATTACCTGTGTTTAAAAACAGCATTGCAACAGTTTCTTAAACTTATAATAATTTACACAGCATCCTAGACAGATTTTCTTTTTTGCCTTTGTAATCAATATAAGCCCAGCTTGAAATTATTTTGAACCGATAAGTAAATAATTATTTATCAACAGTTCAAGATAATTCTTCTTCAGTTCTTTTTATTTCAGTATTAGTTTATTCCCCTATGTGAGTTCAAACATCTGAGCTTTGCAGCTTCCTGGCTAGCAGGTGAGTGTGTTACATCATAAATAGTGCTTCTAATACTGTGTTGACTGTGGTTCTGGTTCTTCACCAACTGAAGTTGGTACCAAGACGGACTGTTAGCCGATCAGCCTTTATATCCTGCATCCATCAAGTATGTCGTTATATCCCAGCTGTTTTTCCTGAAGATTATTTACAAATTGCTCTGGAATTTTATAACAGAGTGTAGATTAGGAAACCAGTTTATATGTGGAGAGAGGAGACTTTATAAGGTATGTTAGGGTCTGCTGCCCATCTAGGCAGGAGATACATTTTAGCTGAGGATCTGGTTGTAGGAGAAAGGTATTAAGTCAGCTTTCCGAACAGTCATGCAGACAGCAGGCACAGTGATTGCTTGTGGCCTGCTGGTGGCAGCTGTGAAGTGTGAGTTGTAAGAGACCCAGTTCCTAACAAACTGGAATCGGATGCAGCCATTGAGCAACCTGAGGAAAAGGTTCTCTTCCATTTTTTACATAACTCCGACTTTCATCAAAAATAGGTAAAGCTATGGACTGGAGACTGGTTTGTCATTGGGTTGCAGCAACCCCAAATAAGTGAAGACAATCAGGAAATAAACTAAGATCCACGTTGACTTATCATCAGTTCATTCACGTAAAAGTTAAGGTTAAGTAGACCTGCTTTGTGACTGGAACATTAAACACAAAATAATTGCAAGTCTGGTGCTTGTGAAACTTTTTTTTGGTTTTATGTCTCCAGCATGACAGATAACAGTTCTCTTAGTCACATGTCCCGGTATTGTTTCACACTGAATACCATCAAGAAATCACCATATATTTGGCAGGGATTTCTGCCTGTGTTGCAGCTGGAGTAGGTACTTTATAATAGACACATGTCAATTCTGCTGTAAGCTAGAAAAGATGGGGATAAATAACACTGCTGCCAGGGTGAAATAGAAATTGCTGTGGCAGTCAAATGTGCCATTCAGAATTTTGAGTAGCAGTTTCGTGTTAGAGAGAAGTGCAAGTTCATTGTTTTTCCTCCTGGTACTGTTAATCGCTGATTGTTGAAGATTGAAGCAGGCATGATTTGCTTATAGATAGGAGAATTAAACTATGTATTTTAGGATTAGATGCTAGAAAGGAGCTTAAGGGAAAAAAAATGAAGCAGTGGTCAATGAACTGTATCTAATAATCAAAACAAATCTGTGGATCAGCAGCTCCTCATCAAACTGGGATCTGGATGGTAAAGCAGTGGGGGTATTTAAGCTGTGTGTCACTCAACAGACTGAGGAAAACCATCAGTAGATGATTCTGGAGCAGAGGAGGAAAATGTACATAAATTGGGGGTAAGAAACTGTTCTTAACATAAGGGAGAGCATATATAACAGGGGTTGTAAACCTTGCAAGAAAATTAGAAAGAGAAAATAATCCTTTTGCATTTACCCTTTTTTTATTTGGGATATGTTGTTCCTGTACAGAAAGTAACAGAAAATCATAGCTCATAGTAGTATTGCTTAGATGTGTAGTAGCCCTCTGTGTCACTCAGGTAAGTGTTTGAATCTGTAACTATTGTTTGTTTTATCTAACTTTCAACTGAGAGCAATTATAACTGAACAGTTTTACCTCCACCTTCTTTATCAAGTTACTGCTTGTGTCCCTGAACAAGAAATAGTCCCAAACTATCAATATAGGTCTGACAATGGAAATTTTAGCTTTTAAGTCGAAAAAACAACAGGAAGTTAAACTTGACTACCAAAAATCATTGGGGAGTCTGTTTTAACTGGCAAATATGAAAAGATTATTAAAATAAACATTTCCTTTTGTAAACTTGGTAGAATAATAGAAAAAAAAAATGTAGAATCTTGACACACCAATAGAAAATGCCAAATACATGACAGTCCCATTTTCATGAGTCTTCTCTAGGATCCAGTTCATCTGTCCTGTCTCAATCTAGAACTTTTGTCTTACAGGAAAAATAAGTGTGTTCGTATGTATGCCTTTGTGCATATGTGTATGAGACTCTTAGCTTACCTCCTTTTTCTAAAGCTGTATCCTATCATTCATCATTTCAGCAGTCAAATAAAGGCAATTGAACAGATAAGGTTTCTTCTGCAGTCTATTTTCCAGAATTTTTCAGAATCTGAAAACTCACTGTAAGACATTTGATTAAAGCATCGCTCTGAAGAAACAGCATCATTTGTAAGGAAAGTCAATAAACTGTTGATTTTTTGAATTTACGTATTGTCTCTGTTGCATCAGCTCTAGCTTTGAATAACGCTGGGAACAGGTAAAGGGATGGCTTCAGTAAAGTTCTCTTGAACTTAAATCTGTATAACTTGCATTACAGCTTAAAACTATCTGAAGGAAATTGATATGGGTGTTGACATACCCTGAGGGGATTGTTTCACAAAGGCAGTTAAAGTGACTATTAAAAGATAATTCTGTTTTTTCAAGAAAGATGACTCTTTATTTCAGTGTTATGAATTCACAAGGTCTGGCTATCTCAAAGCCGCTTTTGGGATCAAGATGAAAATGTACATCATGTAAATATAAGTAGTACTAATCTAACCTGTGACATACTGCTCAGAAAAAAAAATGTACTGCATACTGCACTCTTATTTGTTTTAACAACTCAGTGCCACCTGTCTCAGGGAAGCTATTCAGCAGAAGAGGGTGTTGCACAGAATGCACTAACTTACATGCCATGTTGCCACATAGCTATATTTGAGGTATATGTCGGGGATGAGGAGGAAGGGGAAGGAGAAGAGCAGGCAAGGGTTAATAAGGACAAATTGCGTTTCTTTACTTTCTTTGGATGTGTAGTAAAAAGGAATGGGTATACCCTTTACTCCCATATCCTTTCATCTGTGCCCCAGCCAGTAGCTGGAGGCAGCATATCAACATCATAATTTGCTACTGATAGTGTTAAATCCCTATACTCGCATTCTGCAGTCCTCCGTTCCCTGCCACACAAACAGTGCAAAGAAATATATCACAGATACGACTTTAAATACAGCATCTGCCAGGGCTATGCCAAGGGCAGCACAGCTGTGCTGAGGTGGCACTTAAAAGCTCCTTTGAAGATACTTTGCCTTAACTAAGTATTTAGCCTTAACTAAGTATTTCCTCTAGTCCTGTTTCATCTAGGACTGTTNTTTTAATCACACAAATGTACTGTTGATATCATCACAGCCTTTCCAAATAAATGTATTTTTGTGTTTAGTTTTGTAAAGCATATTACTTATATGATGGACTTGAATAGCTACTTTTGAATGACTTAAGCTTTTGATGCAAATATACATTCATGATCTTTGCTTTGAGTGTGGTACTAAAAATGACAGGCTCCCATGGTTTCTATAGCCTGAAGATGGATTGGGGTGTAACTCCCTGTTTGACACATATGGGGCTATTTACTAGGTATTGCTGAATTAGAAGCACAGAAACACCATTAAACAGGTCTCCCAGGGAAGATTTGAACACTGGAGAGAAACTCTGCACCCAGAACCTCGATATGAAGATGGATTTGGCATGGACAGAAGGCAGTGATATTGGAGAGATTCTTGGATTCGTTAGCCACCCAATAGTAAATCCATGCCTCTAAATCTCAACTTTAGGCTTAAAACTTTGGTACTTTATCTTGCCTATTTGAAATCTTCTCAATGCAAGTAAGCCACTGTCTACCCATGACCAGATGGATGTTCTATCCTGGCTTTTTATAGTGCTTACACCACCCTCCTTTTATATATTTATAAGAAGATATTGTTTGGAAGCACAGGGATGTATGCAAGCATCTATGACCAAATTTCAGATGGAATGGTCCTCTATTATTGTGCAAAGTTTTGTGCCATCTACTTACCCATTTGTCATTACCCAAATGTCCTCAGTGCTTGAGGTAGCTACATATTGGTCATAAATGATTTTTGTATCTTGTTTGACCTTTTGGGAGGCCTCTATGTGACAAATCTGTTAATACAAAGTGTTCCATAAAGAGAAGAAACAATGCAGCCTGGTTTCCTATAGAACCTCACTTTAGCTTCTTTATAGCCCGTGTCCCCCATTATCACTTCTTCGCTACTCCACAGATCCCCTCCATTAGAAGGCAAAGGCAGAAAATGCTGTGGCTGTTTCCAAGTTCCTTTGTGCCAACTAGCCTGCAAATGCACTTGCTGGTTGCCCAGCTGACTGCTGCTAACAGCAGTCTGTAATACCCGAGTTTTACCTGCCTGTTCCTCAGTACAAAATTGGTTTGGTCCTTTCTTCTACACAGTTTTCACAAAGCACTGAGGTATCTTCTTCTTTGTCTGAGTTGGATGAAACTGGCCAGCAGATACTGGAGTTAGTGCAGGAAGGTAGGAAACAGGTCAACAACTAGTTTGTTACTATTGTAATGAATTATTTGCAGTATCTTTTGTCATAGGCATCTTATTGCAAGCAGCGTATGTCTGTGAAGGCAGGAGCTATCAAAGCTAAGGACTTGTGTAACAAACAGGGAATCTCATGGGTAGGTGTATATTAAAGGAAGAAATTGTATATCCTGTAGATTGCTGCTGCTGCCATCACCATTTGCATGTCAGTGTTTGGCTGCTATTTTCTCCAGCAGAAATGCACAATTTTCAATATCCTTCAAGGAGTACAGCACTGAGAACTCAACATCATAAGCCAAATAAAGTTAATAAACTAATAAGAATGTAACATTACTTGGATAAAAATTTTAACAATGTAGCCAAGGTGTGTCTCACCCAAGCAGTTTTCATTCTTTTAGAAAAACTTTGTGTAGAAGATCCAGCAGCATTTGAACATAAATGGTATGCTGTTTTCTTATTATTGTGATAAATTCGAGTTAGGGAGCTAAGCATCACAAAGCCTTCTGAGAACCATTGCAAACTGCGATGCAAGGACACGTGTAAGGACTACTATACTTATACTGAGCAAGGTCACAGCTAAAATCCTCTTACAGCTATATGGTAAGTCTCACAGGCCAAAGGTGCACTACAAGATAATCTGCTCAAAAGTACCAAAGCTAGCTCAGAGAAGAACAAGCAGAGGTATCAGCTTAAATTATGAAAACAGGGCATCTGAGTTGGCACTGCACAGCTGGTCTGGAGCTCAGACAGCCATGGTGGGCATCTCTGCATTTGTCTCTGTGGTTTGGGGGAAACTTCTGCCTAAAAAGCTCAGGATATTTGAAGGGACTGATATTTTTCCAAATGTCATGTTCTTTAAACGCTGTTTGAAGTTGAAGGTTTACTCGGTTCCCCTTAGAATATCACTGCAAATATCACCAAGATGTTTATATGTGTCCAGCTGCTTTATCACCTCCTGATCCTACACTCCCAAAACAGTGCAAGGGAAGAGGAGGAATTATTTAGCAGGAAGAAGTCTTAGACCAGTTTCATGGTGAATGCTCACTTCTGTAAGTGAAGGCATAATATCCTTGTGAAAGGACCAATCCTTCATTCTCAATGACTATCATGTTGTATGTATTGCTGCCTGAACAGCTAACAATTACCCCTCATCCCCTACAAACTCAGCAAAAATTATAACATCAGAAACACACTTGCGAATATATTCTTCACCAAGAACTCCAAAATATGTTCATTGAAGACTGTGCTAATGAAAACCTCTACAAGGCACTAGATAAGAACCCAGAAATCATCACAAGTCAGGGAGTATTTCAGTTGCATCTCCATCATTCTTTGGGTAAAAACCTGTTTCATTTCCAGATCTTTGAAGATGCTGTTAATAATGAGGTATTTTCAATCCAGGCTTTTTCCTCAGCTAGTCCTGGGCTCTCTGTTTATCTCATTGAAAGGATTAAATATTATTTTGGCCAATGGATTTTGCTCATATCCTCTCTTCCACTTAGACTTGTCTTTTCCTGAAAGCCCTTTAGCTGTAAAACCACATATCTGTTTCAACATCTAAAATTCTTTGTCTAGTAATGTTTGTCCTTTTTTAGTGCACCATTGTGCCCTGCATATGAGTAAAGGGCTGCACAATGAACTATAGACTAAAGGGATTCCTAAAAAGAGGAACTACTGGGAGGAGCAAAATGCATACCAACACTTTAACTTTTCTTCCTGCCTCTGCCAGATACTATCTGTTACCTTTAACAGGTTTGAGACTGCCATTTTCCTGTGGGCAGCACAGAGGTGATTACTGGAGAGAGATCTATGCTGTTGAGCTGTATGCCGGTGCTACATGGTGTGGAAGCATGCAGCAGCCTTTGACGGAGCACTCCACGCATAAATTAGGAACAATATTACAGCATCTGGTGTATGTAATGGGAGAATAAAACAGCTGTGCTAGATAAAATATTGAGTATGCCAAATTATTACAACAAACTTTATAAATATTACTGTTAGTCTGACTGCAATCATTTTTTAATAGCATGAGAAGACAGAAAGAGAGGGGAGTTCTGCACATCAAATGTTATGAAAAAGAATGATACTACTGTAGAGAGCATGAGGACTAGCACCCAATTACAGCAGACAGAAACTGGCTGCAGAAAGGAAGGAAAACTGGAACAGCAATTCCAGAATGAGAAGGTGTTACGGTTTGAGAAACCCACAACGATTTATTGTCATTTAAACAATTTTTCTGTCACCCAGTGACGCCTCCCCACCCAGGAAGGGGAATCGGGGAAAAACAAGGAAACACAGGGGCTGAAATATAAATAGATTTAATAGGATAAGACAAAGTATTTAACATTAATAATACTAAAGAACCAGTATTGATCCCAATAGCAATATAAAATATACAAGGATTATACTCAGCCAATTATATCAGCAGGAAGCTGGGCACTGCCAGCAGTGGACAGCAAATGTCGGACACTGCAAGCACTACGGCTTTGGGAGAAAAGGAAGAGCTCAGAGGCCTGGCACAAGGGCAAGAAGTTCTCTGGATCACCGTCATCAAGGGAGGGAGAGCACTTCACAGCAAACTTTCTCATTTATATTGAATTTGACATTCATGGTATGAAATAATCCTGTTGGCCAGCTTGGGTCAAGTGCCTGGGTCTCGCTCCTCCTCATCCCTGTACCTGGCGAGCCTGAAAATGCTGAGACCTTGAAACCCACACACCATAGCTGGCTATAAAGTAAATATTTTCACAAAGTCAGACACTAGAGTTTTCTAAAAGTGCAGTTTTCCCAAGCATTAGACGAGAAATTAGCCCTGTGTCACTCAAACCAGGACAGAAGGATGGTTCTTATCTCAAGATCTTCCATGGTAGCAAGAGTCCACAAAGCATTAAAGAGAGATATTTTGCAATTTTTTTCAAAATGAAAGTTACATTTCATTAGCTTTTTATGGTATTTTGAGCCCAATGAATAAGCTTTACTACCTGCATCCTCTATTGGCTCATTGAAGCTAACTGGGCTATGAGCTTTCTGTCTTGATGCACTATAGATGAGCAATCACACTTTACTTAATGACTAAAGTGGACACCTTTGGTGATACCGGATTCTTCAATGAGATATGTAATTATTCTCATCTTATGCAGCTTTTATTGAATTATTATTGAAAACATAATTTCATGCTTGGTTAAGTGGTAAATTTAATTCATTCGCTAGCAAGATACAGTAACAAATATGACATTACCAGTATTACTTCTAAGAAAGGAGAGAAGTTCTGTATAGCTAGCCAACAAGTATAAATTAGCTAAGCACTTGTTGGTTAGCTTTTCAGCATTTACTGCTGATGGATTTAAAAGTGCAGGAAAAAACTTTTCCATCTAAAGCAGGCCAGTTGTGTCTGAAAGTTGTCACTTAGTTGTAATACAGGAGTTAGGTCTCGCAGGTACATTACAATCTCAGTTAGTTTTGGTAAAATGGAATTGCCACTGGTCCTGCTTTTTGATGGCTTCAGGACACAGATGTGCCATTGACTCAGGAAAGGACTTGTGGCTGCTTACGGGATTTCATGAACCACAACTGAAAATTTAGCACCTTCTTTCATGTAGTTGCGTGTGCATCTATACAATGCTTTCACAAATGCATGCAAAAGGCACAGGAAGAAGGTAAGAGCTCTCCTTTCTTAAACTGAAGTCAGTGAGATGTCTGAACATGGACTGTATGCAAGGTACACCCTCTTTTTGCCTTTCAACACAAAATCCATGAGAAAGACTTAGCTGGATGAAGCCATGGATTGCTTTATGCAGGACTGACAATAGTGCCGCTTGGAGCAGGAGATTGGACTAGAAACCTCCAGAAAGCTCTTGTCAGCCAACACTGCTTTGAGTCTGTGTCTGTTGAACAGATTCTGGCTGCTTTAATCCTAACTCCTCTCCAGACGCATTAACTGGTAGTCCTCTGCCTTAACACAGGCATCTAAGAATAGCCTGAGGAAATGCTTGCTTTCCTTGGTAAGGAAAACCTAGCTTTTAGATGCCTGCAGTTTAATGACATTAATTTCCCCCCTTATTTCTTGAATAGAAAGCAGTTCAGACTGTCCTTGACACCTCAGAGTAACTGCATTGTAAATTAAAGGGAGATAGACAAATTTTCAGTGAATTTGATGAGATGAAAGGATAAAGCATTCGCTGGAAATATATTTTTTTCATGATGGTTTAGAATTTATGGAAACTCTTACTGACTTTGCAATTATACCTGTTATTTAGCATCAGCAACACTACTTACTTCAATTGTCAACATTTTTAGCTTACTAATTCAGCTGATCATCTTATAAGCACAGTGAAATTGCATTGAATATACTTAAAATCATATATATACTCTTACTGGCTGAGCTATCAGTATTTGATTTTAAAGTTCAAGTCACTTCATGTAGGTGAAGAACCAGAATCAGGCACTGATACTTAACGCTGCATCCCTAAAAGTCAATAACACATTGAAATGATTAGGTCTTTTACGCTACTGTTGTCCAAAGTATGTTTTCTCAAGGAGCCCTACCTACCTAGAAGATATTTCATCATTTTTCTACAAAGAATCTCTGGTGATATTTTTACTTGAAATAGCACAATTTAGTCCTTTTGCTTTCTCTCTGCCTGAATTCCTGAAGCACCACTGACTCTACAGAAGCCAGGAGGATTTTTATTCTGGCCTGTCGGTGTTTGCAAGCAAGTTTTAATTCAGAACTTTTGGAATCTCTTTAGTATGGTTTGAGTTTCTTCACGACCCTTTGAAGCTGAGGATCCAACATACCTCGTTGGCCTAAATCTTTTTTCATTAACCAAATTTTGCTTAATTTACTTTAACATAGAATCTCGTTGCATAATGGAGTTGCCTTTGGCAATCAAAGGAAACTATTTGGAAGGGGATAGCAAGCAATATTTGGTTCTAGTTGAGGAATCGGTGGATATGCTAAGTAGTATAAATACTGCTAGGAAGTAGAAAAACCTGATTTTGCCAAACACCTTTGAAATGGAAAATAGCTTAATGCATAAAAAAGTGTAACATAGTGAAACTATAGCTTTTAACTGTTGATTCTGTGTTTCTGCAGTACAACTTATTGAGTCTAGGCTTGAGAAATCACTGGAAGTTGAAGAATGATTACTGAGTTGAAAATAGTAATTCAGTGAATTAGGGGAAAAAAAGAAATACTCAAAATGTAACAAAAGCCTGGTGAAAAACGAAGAAGTTAGAATTATGCTGGCATGGAAAAGTCACTTAACAGCCAAAGTTCTAAATAAAAGGAAAATAAAATTGTTAAAAACCACACCGGGAATTAGTAAATTCATAATTTCTCCTGAGTAAGAATTGGCAAACTTCTTGTCAATAGCTGTAAAATGCCTTCTGTGTGGAAATATTTCAGGACATTAAAGACAAGGAATGGTATTTGGTCCAATGCTTTTCTCTCCAATATACAATTTATGTCAGCTTTATCTTTCAGTTTTTTAATACACTGGCGTTTTTTCCATCTTATCTGTCAAAATGGCCACACACAAGTCAGGAATTCTAGTGAGACTAGACTTTTGTTGAAATAGAGAGGTGTGTCACTGTCATTGCTTTCTTTGATGTTATGCTGGCCACCATTTTGTATCTTTTTTGTCAAACTCAATAGCAGCACAGTTGCTGTATGCTTGATATTATTATGTTCTTAACCAAAGTAAAAATACCTGCAAAAAAACTTTAAAGGTATGTGAATTGAATTCAACCATCTTTCTATCTCTGCCTGTCGCAGGAGGGAAACTACTCTTTTATATTAAAAAGCCTTTGATTAATTGTTCTGGTCTCGATGCCCTTTTAGAAAATGTTCTTTACAAGTGTATGTATCCCTTCTCTTTGATAAGGGAAGTGCTCCATGTAGTATCACATTTTCTCATTTACATGCTTTCTCAGCGTTATGCTTTTTTATTATGTTTGCAGCTGTTTTAAAGCACCTTAGCTGAAGCCTCCAGAAGTAAAGTACACACAAATGCCCTTTAGTAGCCTTTCTGGCTTAGTCTATCGTGATCCCTCGTAATTTTCTTTGAATGCATACATCTTTCTTTGATAGTTGCATACAAGATTGCCAGTGTGGCTCTCAACAAACAAGGGTGCATTTTAAAGGATAAGCAGAGTGCCAGTGAAATCATTGCACTGCATTACGGTGGCTTATCTTTCGACTCTCATGGTCTGTAGTCCTCATGGATTTATTTCGTCTGTGCTTGCACACAGCTTTGATAGTGCCTTGTACCTTTGCATCATTTGGCCCGCTTAGACTGGCCGTAAAGCCTTATACTTAAAGGATAATGTTCATGATGGGGGAAGTATACAAGGCAATAAACAGCTTTTGCAGGTGATTAAACACACTGAAGCAAAGCTGAGGCATTTGAAAACCCCAAAAGCTGTTTATTGTAAGCACAGCAACATGTCAAAAAGAGAAGCTGTGCTCAATAAGCCACAACGTTAAATAAAAGCTTTTCTTTGCCTTGTCTTGCAAGGACTGGGAAGTTTTGTAGTGCTGCCTTCATTTCACTGAATAGATCTTTCCTTCTCATTTTTAATAGCGTGGGTGGCTTTCATTGTGTCACATACGGTATAACAGGAGATAGTTCCAGTGTAATTGCTTGGGATAAAAGCAGCAAAATGTCTTCAAATCGCTATGGAGGTTCTTGATGATAGTTCTTTCCTCCTCTCCCCACCCCACAAGGGGCCCCCTTTATTCCCAACTCCTTTTTTTGCCCTTGCTACTGCTCCCTTTGTCTATGTTTCATGATTTGGGGTTTTGGTTGGTTTTTTTTCTTTTCAATGGTATCTTCACCTCTACTTTACCCAGCACTTCAGAGTTTTCCTAACAAGAATGCTTGAGGCTGAAACATGTAGCCACTTTAAGGAGGAGGTTAGAAGCAGGAGTATTATGAGCCACATTTTTAATGCTAAGGAATCTCTGTTACGCAAATAGTACTGCTTTTGTAATGATGCGTTACCTAAAACTGAACAGCCTTTTTTAGCAAATATAATTTACTAAACCATACGATGATCAAGAGTATTTTCATTAAAATGTGGTGAGTTTCTTTTTTTTTTATTCCAACAGAGGTCCATTTGATAAACTCTTGCAGATTTCTGTGGGGCTTCCCATCAAATGCAGTGAATCAAACTGCACTTGCAATTTTTCAGCCTCAACTTACTGGCACACATAGTAGTAGTTAGATATGACCATGGCTATTTGTGCAAGTTAGACACTTAAGTGATACTATAGTTAACTGCTGGCACAAACTGTACGACAGAAAAATAAGTCATAGGTCAATAACCCTCACGGAAGACTGTAATTTTCTATGAATATGAATGGAAGGAAACTTAGAGTCTAAAGAAAGAATATTTAATATTTTGCCATGGTTCACAAAGAAAACATTTTTTGCTGTTTATTGCTGAGAATTATAGCATAGTCTTTCTCATTTATAAATTAGTCCTTGAGGCAGTATCTTCTATGAAAGGAAAATATGAAAGGAATAATAGAAGTTTGGTAACTAGATTAGATTGAAGCCATATGCTGTAAAACAGAATTCATCAGATAAAGCAATAGTTGGGAAAAAAATCTGGTTAGCAATTCCAAGTAGCTGTTGACTGAGGGTTTTTTTTCTTTCATCTTGTCCTTTAATCATTTCTACAAGAGCAATGTGTTTTAGGGAAACTAATATTTACTCATTTATGCATACAAAAACATTCCAATAGTTTTGTAAAAAAGCCCCTGTGTACATTACATTCTTTTCTCAGATAAATATAAATCCAGCATAATTCTGGATTTGCACCAGTATTACTGAAACACAAATCTGTCCTTGAGTATCTTCATCCATTATGTCCTGTTAAGTTTATCTAGGCCAAAGCCTGAATCACTAAAATGATGGCTAGATAAGGAGAGGTGGAATTCCTTAGCCTCACCGAGAGCCAGGAAGAGCATTCACATCATGGCAGCCCCTTGGGGAATTTGTAAGAAGTGCACGGAGATGAATGCACCATTTTGTGATGACTCCTTGAGAAGGCAAACTCAGAGCAGACGCTGGTATCATAAGGAAAGACACACATAAGAAAAATGTGTTTCATCTACAGTCGCTGGAATACATTCAAAGGTAACTGCTCATCCACAGATTGTGCTGTACCATTTGGGGAAAACACGCACATGTTGTGTCTGCGCAGGGCAGAAAAGATGAAGTGCAGGAAGAGATGTCAGTCCCTGAATGTGAAAAAATGTAACCGACAGTATTTGTGTGGGTTCTCTGGGAAGACAGGTGTCATTTGAAGATGTGCTGAGGATTTCGACTGTAGCATTTGGAACAGGAATTAGGGCTAATGATAGTAAACATACTGACTTTCTTTTAGAAATCTTATTTCCCTCTAAAAGGAACATGAGTTGTTTGTTCCCATTTCAGGTTAGGAAAGAAGCTCTCACAGACTGATTTGGACCACTGCTCACAAAGGTTAATCCTCAAACTGTCTTCTCCATTTACTGTTTTGTCAATCTCTATAATGAATATAGAGTAAACATAATCAGGTAGCTTTTTATATTTTTTGTAAACTTGAATATACTCCGAATAATACGGAGAACTGCTTTGAAGGAAATAGAATGGGATGCTTGTATTTTGTAATTTTTAAATCATTTTGAGTTAACCAAGACTGGTTTTGTAAATGAATTTTCTCTTTTTTTGCCAAAGATGTAACATTTTTCATGCATGAATCTGACTAGTGGATTATATGTAACTAAAAGAATGCTTTCGTGATGAGCAGTCAGAAAAGCCAGATGCTTTTAGTGGGAGTTTTCTGGTTGAAATAGATTTGGTAGGGCTTTTTCCCCCTATTGCACTTTCTATTAAAATGCTCATTTTAATTAAAAACATGAGTGCTATTATTTTCTGCACTATAGGGATAAATATCACAGTAAAGAATGTTTCAAGAGAAAAAAAGCTATTCCATTAAAACTTTTTTTCTGAAACATAAAGCCATTTCCATTACAGAATTTTCAGAGGAAACTTTCTAAGAGTTCTGTATTTTTAACATAGTTACATGCCTAATAAAGATTTACAAATGTTCTGAACCCCATTTTCATCAACAGAACTTAGTGCCAGCATGAGTCTATGTCTTTCAAAATCACTTCAAGTGTCTATTTGCATCTTAAGGACTGAATTAGTTTTAAAACTCTGACCCCTAGACTTCTGTGAAGTAACTGATCACTTAAGGCAGTGTTGTCCTCCACTAGATTAAATAGGCTTCTAATATTGTATCGTCATCTGAATATATTTTCACTTCAGCCACAGTTAATATGAAATATAGTGCATTTTGTATTTGCTGCATGAAAGGAAGATTGATTTATTTCAGGTAGTTTATAGACTATTTTATTATTCACATCAAGATCTCATCTATTCCCTCTGCATTCATATTTTATAGCACTTTAACTGATTGATTTGATTTGACCCAACACTTTGATGGCACCTTTGCCATGGAGGCTGCATACATATAACACAAATCATTTACTTGATTCATTTCAAAACTATTTACCTTACCCTTGGGTTATTTTGTGAACTTCTGGCCTTTTGGTTCTGACCAGATTAACCAGGCAAATGCAGGTAAAACACAAGTCCCTAGTCCCCAGGGGTAAATGCCTTATTCACTAACTCCCATCATCGTATTTACAGTGCTATACAATACGATTGTATTCATACCAACACAGCAAAGACTTCAGACTTTAGGCCTGAATTTGTCTAATTTCCAGAGCACCTCTTGGTGCCTTTTTTTCCCTGTCTGTACTGCTAGGAACAAATCAGGTCTGGCATAAATGGTTTTCATCTTCACTGAAGTCAAACGAGTCACCCATGTCTGAATTTGCCCATTTTGTGACACAGAAAGGCAAGATAAATTTTTATTCCCCGAAGCTCAGTGGTTTGTCTGCAATATCTGAGGTAACTGTGATAGTGAGGCGGAAGCAGAGCCTGGATCTCTGTTCCACAAGCAGACATTCTGCATTATCCTTCCTCAATATGAAACAATTTAGAACTCTACTGTACTTCAAACACGCACTGATCATTTAGAAGTCCTTAATAAACAACTCAGAAATGGAGCCTAGATATAAATTCTTACCAAAAAAAGTATTTAAATTACTTTTGGGAAAAAAAGGCAAAGTAAGCCTGGGTATATTTTATGATTTCTTTCCCTTTATCTGTTTTGTTTTCTTTTCTCCGTGCTCCTGCATCTCACAAATGAAGAGTTTTGTCTTACCTGGGTGGTATCAGAGGATTTGATCCTTCTGGCAATAAACTTCCTAGTGCTTTTCACAGATGTGAATGTTTCTCTTATTGGAATTATGGCTCATTCAGAACTTTCTTAAATTAATTTAGACAAGAATCATCTAGCGTTTGTGGTTGCGCTCATTCATACACTTTGTGTGTGCTGTTTCCAATACTAATGCAAATCTCTGTCTTAACTATATTAAATATTACTACGGTAGGCCATAGTACTGCAGTCCCTGAAGTGAAACTTGTTTAATGGAAAAGTTGTGAAATACACATCAGAAAGGCAAATTCACAAGCTTTCACTGTAAAGACTAACACCTGTCCCGCGTACATGCGTAAGTAAAATCCTGTCCACGTCAGTGAACCTGTAACGCCAGTGTATGATAAAAATAAGTACTAGAGGAATTCTTTAATAGAAATTACTGCTATTCTCAAAGGTATCATAAGCTTATAAAGAAATCACATGATTAACCTTAATTTCAAGATAAAATTCATCTCTCTATGTTGTTACGATTTTCAAACTGTTAACTCACATACTTAGTTCTAGGTTGATTTAGTTAGTATTGATTAGGATTGCTGCTCCAAACTGCTACTTTATAATTCACTTTCTAGATGAGGCCTTTTTTCCGCCCCCCCCCTCCAAAAGTCTAAGTGCTGGAGTACATTCTTCTGCCAAAACCTTTACATCACAGTGATGAAAAACTGATGGTGACTGTGTGTTCTCTAGGTGTCATCTTTCTTTACAAATCTTATTTTATGCTTAATCTCTGGCCTCCCTTTGGTTTACAAGCATGCTAAAACTATTTTAAATCTCAGAGAAAGGTAAAATAAAGTTTCCAAATAAGAGGCTCTAAGTTCTCAACCTTTTTTTAGTAGATGTGCTGAGGGAGGATGACTTATTTCTCTTTGACTGAAATGCTTTCAGCATCTGGCTTTTGCAAACAACAAAGGCCGTTCCGAAATGATTGTATTTGGGCTGTGACCGAAGCTATGCGGCTGTTATATTTACAGTACAGTAGATGTCAAATAACAGTCAAAGTAATTTGGGCATCACGGGAAATAATAGGAGTGATTCTAGTGCTTTCTGTGAAAACCTTCAAATTCCCATTTCATTAAAAATTCCACTCTGCAGCTGGTAGCAGAGATTACTAGGTTTCACCATCTGTGCAGATTAATGTTTCCTAAAGGAGAATGAATGCAACAGATGAGATGGCTGGCTTTTCAGATAAAACAAAAACCCAAAGTAGAATCTCTTCCCGGACTCTTGCATCTTACACCTGTTTCCTTTTAATCACATGACTGAATTGTTTAGGACAAACAATTCTAGCTTTCCTCAAAGCTGATTAAGATTGCCATCACCAAGATGTTTGTGAGCTTGTAACTGTGTAGAATTAGTGATGGGAAGAGTTAGATTTTATTACAAATGGGTTGAACACCTTCTTTCGGTGTTATTCTGCTCATATCCAAGTACAGCGTCTCCCCCCAAACACGCGCAGTGATTTGAAGGCTGGATTAGCAGCGACAAGCCAACGTGGGGAAGCTCAGTTGCTTCAAACCCACGCCCCTGTTTTCCGTCTCATCTCTTTCTTTTCTACTGGCCATAACTAAGCTTTCCAGGGAAGCAAGGATGTGATTCATTTAAATTGTGTTTTTAATCAATCCTATGTCACTACATATCTTACAATGTTATAATTTTCAAATTACATTAGCTTCACCGCACACCAAACACTGAAATAAATTCTTGGCAGTGATCACTGTATTAGGATGAATCAGTAAAATTAATAGAGTTTCTGGCTTTGCTAGGAGATGGGATCGTTAATTTGATTATTTCTTGAGGGCGAGAAAGGAAAGCACAATAGGCAATTACGGTGACCTTGAAACATCCACCATGCTTACCAAGCCAGGTATCAGTCCCTGCCTGGGTTTCCTGGTATACCGGCACGTCTTCCGTGAAATAAAAGATGTTTTGCTTTGTTCTTAAGCATGCCGGCCAACAGACAGACACTGGTATCTGAGACGAGGCAAATCGTAGCGCAGTGGGGTCGGCAGCCTCCTGCAGAGGTGGCACTCCGCAGAACGGGGAGGGGGACGGCTGCCTCGTACAGACGCAAGTATTGCCAAAGCCTCTCTCGGTGGCTGCGGAGTTCCATGTTTGTTCTTAAAAAAGACGCTCACCCATGCGTAAGGAACAGCAGTAGCACAGGGTATTACCACCCATATGGATTAAACATTAAAAAAACCCAAGACCCCAGAAACCAATTACTAATACAAACATGAAAGTGGATAATTAAACTCACTGGCAACATTGGACCTTGCTCTCCCTTGCATTTTCCTTTTATTGAAACCCAGCTGTTCTTTGGCTGTTGCCAGGGGTAACCAGCAGTGACATTCAAGGTCATCGATGAAAAGGAAGCCTTTTTCCCATGAATATTTTCCACTTTCTCAGAAACTTGCATCTTAGAATAAATTCCTTTAAAACAACATATTTTGGGCAGTATAGCACTTGGGGTTTTTTTTATTTTATTTCCATTCACTGCGCTTCTTTGGTCAGGCTGTTACTGCTCTTCTGTGTTAATTGTAACGAGAGAGATCCCCAATTGCTCATTGTTCAAGTAATGTCTCTCAGAAATGTATTACGGTGTCACCAAAGCTGCTCTGTCCTCCTTCAAGGCAGATTGGTGAAACCATAGGAGTGTACGTGTAAAGCATCCCCGAGCCGCCACACCGTCAGAGGTGGTCTGGTGCCAGCAACCCTCATCCCATTTGTATATATTCTACTTGAAGTCTATTCATTTTGGTATTTTGCGTACGTTACGGTTTTCTTTTCCCCTTTCTATATCGTTGGTCATTCATTTTTATATAGTTTTCTGCCAAGCAAATAGTTTATAGAGTTCATTAAAGCACTTTCAGAGGAATAAAGTCAGTTTCATGGGAAGATAGGGAAAAAATCCATTCTTTTAAATGGGAATTTTGTGGTGATTCATCATGCAGTTCTACTTTATATGATTTTGAAGTGGTTAGAAATATGCTGTATGGTTTAAATTGTTTTTATTCTGTTTTTTATTTAACCTGTATTTGTCCATTGCTCATTTTAGACTTTTTATGTAAATAGGCTGCTTGATTATGAACTAGAGAGAAATGAACATTTTCAAATGTTTGATATTGACTGTGAGTTCCCCATGCATTTTTATTATTTTGTCAGCTTTCCAAACCAGTATTTTTCTCTAAAAAGATGCTGCTTAAGAGATGAATATCTGGGAATGGAGGAATCAAATTACGGCTTTGCTTAGGTGAGCATAACTCCTTTTGATGCAAGTGGGAGTTTCACTTGTATATGTGGTGTGTAATTTGGAAAAGTGCGTTTTACATCTAGTTTGACCCAGGTTTTCCAATGCCATATTTGGAAAATAGAGGGAACGAGCACAGCAGACATCAGAGTCTGTATTCAGTACCTACCCTGACCTGAGAGCATAAATTTCTAAGTGTTTTGCAGCCAGCAACTTGAAGGTGTAAAGAGACCTGTCTGCTTACCTCGGAGGGAACTTTGTCTCCCAGACTCAGCACAGCTTTTTCAGAGCTGCTTAGCTGGCATCTAAAAGCACTGGAAGTGGTTTAGGCTGGATTATGGGAAGTGCAAATGACAGTACTTACCTATTTTACAAGCAGATTATGATGATTAAGTATTAATTGCTTGCAGTGTAGGTGAATAGATTTTAAAACTCGGCAGAGGGCTTTACAGCTTTCCCGTGAAGCCTCCTCGACAGATAAATGTCAGACCCCACCTTAGCAGAACAATTGTCACCGTCAAAATGTTGCCAAATGCTAGTGTGAGAGCTGACATCGCAGGCAGCGTGCCTGGATCGGAGCTGGGGACTTGAGCTAAGAGAGAGGTAGCGGTAGGGTTATCCGTGCTGAAACGTCTCTGCACAGGGGTGTGTCAGCACAGGGGTGAAACCAGCACCACAGATGGAGCAGTAGGTAAGAAGGGGCTTATACACACATCCCCCAGCATCCCCCAGCAAGAGTTTAAGATGGATGAGATTGGAATACTTTATAGAAAATACTGTCATTTTATTTTTTGTACACGCATGTTCATAGCATTCTCTAAGTGCTAAGGACTGAAAGGTGCCTATGAAGCATACAGCCTGGGTTTTGAGAGAATGCAGAGAAATTTTTATGAAGCCCAGAGCAGCTGTATGGATTGTTACGGAAATTCAGAGTGTATAGCTTAATTGGAGGAGTGTTTGTGCTTCGCTGCGGGAGTCAAGACTGCTCTTCTCTTTTGTTTTATCTTCCCTCCTTTCTTGACTTCACAGTCTAAATACCTGCAGTGGATTTCGAGTTAATTTGCATCCTGCAGAAGGTAAATGGCAGAAACTATTTCTTACATTACTGCTTTAGAACTGACTATTGGAAGTTTTGCAAGGATATCTTGTCACTCCTTACTGTATCAGGAGAGAGACGTATTCCTTTCAAATACGGTTATTATATATTACGTGTAAGGTAGCTTTTCTCTGATGGGCCTCATCTTCCACTCCCACTTGGATGAGGTGGATGTTTACACCTGGCAAAATGCGCTTGTTTCATACTATGAAAAATAATCAGTTGTCCAACAAAGAGGCTTGTTGCTTCAGATTTGCAGGTGTGATAAATCACCCCACAAGCCTTTCTTCCTGCATGAGTGTTTCTGGGATTGGCCCTGTATTTGGAAAACGACTGATAAATACTCTTTTTTAAACGCCTATGAATTTCAGAATGATGAAGGTTGCTGAAATGTAAGCACATCTGAAAATGGTAGCTTGTTTACATATCTAGGAAATAAAAGGAACTAGCAGCTTTTGATGGTGAGGGCAACAATTCCTGTGTGCTCTTGAAATGTCTGGAAAATATATGCATATTCCATTTTGTTTTGTTTATGGTTCACACACACACACGCTTGGTAATATGTGTTAGGAGAACTACTCCCCTGGGTAGATTTTGAAAGACTGGGTCCCACATTAATATAAACTCAATTAACTCTAGCATATTTTGATTTGCAGAAGATTAATATAATAATTAATATTTGGACATATCTGAGGTCCAAACCACCTTCTTCTTCCTTATACAGATTATTGCATTTATTTCAATGAGTTTTTCAAATGAATAATGAAATATCAGGACATGACCCAGAAACATTTTATAGTCAGCCATGAATACAATTCAATCAAACGCTTTGCTCAGTATTACAGACTTTCAGTAGAACTGAAATTTTCCTGCAATATATCCACAGATAATTTGACACAAACTAAGTATCTTTGCTGGCTTGTGAAACAAGATGTTTCCACATATCATGCCTTTTGTGCCACTACCCTCTTTTTAACAGGACTGAGAAATCAATAGTTGTGCTGTCAAGAGAGTGTAAATATTTCAAAAGACACTGTGGGATATTTCTGGCCAATACTTCATTGAGAAATGGAGAGTATGCTGACTGTACTTCAGGTTCATTATGAGTTGGAACCATTTCACATCTCTCAAACTCAGGGAAGAAGTGCTTAAAATACAGGCCGTACATGACTAATTAGAGAAAAAATAAAACCCATAACATGAACTAAGCCTAATTGAAATCCCTAAAGTATAGACATGTACTGATGTAAATACAGGGATATATAGCTACAGTTCTACTCAGACACTCTAAGTTTACATTGTTCATTGAATTAATACAATGCTAAAAAATTCCCAGAGCAGATACGTTTAGAAGTGCTTGGGCTAAACATGCCATATTACTGAGCTGACAGACTTCAGCTTTGTTGAACGTGCACAAACCAAACCTATTTTCTCACAGCTGTCTTGAATGCCAGAAATCTGTGTTTTTAGATTGTTCCCATAAGAACCTGTTCCACTTCTCTGATCATCCTATCACTGACTAGATTGTTTTACGCTCACTTCTTTTTGGTAGACAATTGACTGATTAGCTAATCAGGGAGATAGTTACAGACGTGCCTTCTTGGAATTACAGGCATTTCTAGACTAGCATATTCTGTCCTTTTCATACTTGACTCTAATATTCCAGTTTAAAATTGGTGAACCTGATGCACATTCCCACATATTCACTTAATCCCATTTAAAAATAGCCACACTGTTCCTGTGATCTCATTACAAGACAGATTTGGAGTTTTCTATATTAAATACGGCGAAAGCTATGTCAGTAATAAATACGTTGTTCAAGAAGAGACATGGACCAGACTAGAGAAAGTGGAACCATAAAAGAAAGAGGAGAATGTGAAGGTAGTGTTTATGTTTCATACGAGAAGATGATCAGAGAGTTAGGGCACCTCTGCTATGAGGACAGGCTGAGAGAGTTGGGGTTGTTCAGCCTGGAGAAGAGAAGGCTCCGGGAAGACCTTATAGCCCCTCCCAGTATCTGAAAGGGGCCTACAANGCAGGGAAATGCAGACAGATGGGAAAGACAGAATGGGTTTTCAGATAAATACAGAGAAAGCTATTTTAAGTGGCCACACACACTGACAAAAGAACGAGTGTCTAATGGAAGGGGTTTGCTGGTTGTGTGGAGAACTGTACTCTGAGCATTTACAACTGTCTCAAAAGGCAGAAGCTTGACTAGCAAAGTAGTCTTTTATACAACTTTTATATATGTATCCTGCTCCACCTGCACTTGTGTGCAGCCTTTGCAGAAAGTTGTCAATATGTAATCCAAAATCAGTTCTTAAAAGTGTAGACCCTATGCCAAGTGCAGTGAAATACACTTTAAACATTCACTGCAGGGGCTGTTTCTGGTGTCTTCATCTTGGATCAAAGTTAAAGACACAACACAGATCTGCAAAAAGGCAAACTATTCCCTTGTCAGCAATTCAGTTTTTAGAATTCTGGCCTTGAAAGCAGGAAAATATAAAGGAGGTCTTGTGAAAAACAGAGAGGAAATTACGGAAAAGCAACAGTAGACAGATAGATTTGCGGAAAGGGGACTGTTATCCACCCTGTATCCATCATTCAGGCTTCATTGGGGCTGCATCTTCATCTGCTGTGTGAAGAAATATCAGGAGAATCTCAAGGGAAAACCCATCTGCAGAACGATTGTCCTTTTTTTTCTTTCATTTCATCCGTTTTCAGTGAAGCTTACAGACCCAGCACCAACAGTTTACAAGTAAGAGGCTTACCCTTATCTCCATTCCTTTTGAGAACTGGAAGACAACTGCTGATCTGTAATCATGTTCTGCCACCTAAGGGGAATATAACTTCCTACTGCCAGAACAGACCACCGCAGGTACTGGTAAATAAGTTAGCGAGTATAACCCACTTGTAAACCTTACACCCTGTTCTCAGTCCCTGTGTTCACATAGGAAATTACCAGGTCTCAGATCTGAGAATGTAACGCGATACAAGAGAGTCTAGCGCTAATAGCACATTTCCCACCTGAATAGATCAACATTCAAGATACATTTCTTCCTACCACTGTCTTCTCAAGTACTTCTTCCAACATCTTGCCATAGCAGCTGAGCCCATCGTAATCAACTGCAAGAACTGTCCTGATGAAAGGACCCTTTTTACCTGCATGATCAGCTTCTTATAATCCAGCCAAGCCAATACAGTTTCTCATATTTATATGGGAAAAGGGAGACACCACTGTAATAACTCAAAAGCCAAGGGCCGTGCCACAGAGACAGTAGTGGCAAATCACTGCCTTCTTGAGCAGATTTGTCCTGACAGCCCTGTACAAAAATCAAGAGAAGTAAAACCATGACTTTACACGCTACACAGCTGCCACATTACAAGTAATCATGGTAGGGGGAGGAAAAAAAAAAAAAAAAAA